>JARQOD010000007.1:152470486-152494363 GCA_033576555.1 Oophaga sylvatica
AAAAAAATCTAATCTATTGTGTGACCGCTTCCATCCGATACAATACTTTGGGTTGCAAACACATAGAAGAACACAAAGGGGTTTTCACAGAAAAAGTTGGTTTCAGTGTTCACGTATCTGTGAGCTTTTCATTTTGTGGTGCAGATTACGCCCCTTTTGTTTTCAACCCGCCGGTTGTATGCTGAGCGTGTGCACTGCCCATCCTTCACATTTTTCTCTAATTGGTGCTGCTCCATTTTAGTGAAAAAAATCTAATCTATTAGTGTGACGCGCTTCCACCCGAATACAATACATTGGTTGAAAACACTATAGAAGTACAAAAAGGGGCCTTTCACAGATACTGAACAGTTGTCTGCAGGTTCACTTTTAGTCTGTGAGGAATAACCACACTTAGGCCTTAACTTTTCTGACTTTCTTTATCAATCTACCAAGATGAAGAATTTCAGTGAGTAAGGCCCCGTGGTCGTGGTCGAGGCCGTGGATTTGCAGCAGGGAGAGGACGTGGGGATTCTGTGGCTGCTGCCGCACCCAGTGACACAGCATCCACCATTTTTCCCAGTGAGCGTTCCTTTATGCGCACTTTTGTAGGAGCTCAGCGTACCCCCCTGCTGCGTGAAGAACAATTGAAGCCGTTGTTGGTTGGATGGCAGCCAATGCATCGACTTCAATACCTTCCACCTCCTCTCAGGACCACAGCACTGTTAACAACCATCATCTCTTCACCGCCTGCCAAATTGCCCAGGCAGCCCAGAGAGCTCTGTACAGGAGCCAGCTGAGTCTCTGCTTCTGTTCTCAAAATCTGTTGGCTTGGAAACAGGGGCCCAGCCAGCAGCAAATTTTGGAATGTGAAGAAGAGGCAGTATGCAGTGATGCGCAACAGCTGTGTCTCTCTGAATCTGAAGAGGCGGGTGAGCCAGTGCCGATGGTCAGCAAAACCGCAGACGCATCTGATGATGATGAGACTCAGTTGCCAGGTTTCTGTTGAGCATGGTTTCTGGCCAGCCACCCAACAACAGCAGGTGTTGGAAGAGGGTAGTGGTGGAGAGATGAGGTCCAAGACCCAACATGGCGTGAGGAACAGGAAGGTGGTGGGAGCATCTGAGGAAGAGATTGCACCAACGGTCCAAACAGTAGGGAGAGGTAGGCTGCAGACTCGCTTGCCTGTAGCCTCCAGTTTGGCACCCGTTCGGAGCTTTCTCTTACAACAGCCAAACGGGCGCTCCCAGGACTTGCTCTGCGTGGTCCTTTTTTGATACAGTTGCAGATGATATTTGCTATGTAAATGCAAGCTGTGTAATCAAAAAATTAAAAAGGTAAAAGTGTCAGTAACCTTAATACAACAAATATGTGGAAACATGTGCGGTCAAAGCACTTTGTTGAGTTACAAAGACACACTGGAGATGTAGGCCAACCTACAGCAGCACCTACATCTTCAGCTCCTGTTGGAGCCTCTTCCTCCAGTTCACACACAGCTGGTAAGGCTTCCTCAAAGGATCGCCATGGAAGAACCTCTGTCACTGTTGTCCAGAGACACAGTGTTATTCCACCCACAGCTGCAAGTTCCCTGTCATCCTCACACACCCAGGCCACAAAACAGCCATCGGTAGCACAGGCATGGGATAAAAGACGCCATACTCGGCAAACCATCCACGAGCACAGGCTCTGAATGCTGGCATTGCAAAACTCCTGTCCCTTGAAATGCTGTCATTCAGGCTGGTGGAGACTGACAGTTTCCGTGAATTAATGGCATTGGCAGTCCCACAATACAATGTGCCCAGCCGATTTTATTTCAGCAGGCAAGCCGTCCCTGGTCTGCAAAAGCATGTTGAGGCAAAAATTAAACATGCGCTACTAAACGCCGTCAGTAGCAAGGTCCACCTGACCACCGATGCGTGGACCAGTACCCATGGCCAGGGACGATACCTTTCACTCACTGCCCATTGGGTGAATGTTGTGGAGCCGGGTACAGATCTTGCGAGTGGCGCTGTACGTGTTCTGCCAACTCCAAGGATTGCCGGAATCAAGTCTGTCCACATTGACTCCTCCTCCTACTCCAGTTCCTCAGAATCATCGCTGCAGGAGCCGTCACGGTCTACCTCCACATGGACCCGTGGACGCTTACCTGATGCGACCGATATGAGCACAGCCGTGGCCAAACGGCAACAGGCCGTTCTGAAATTAATTCCTATGGGGAATCGAAGCCACACAGCGCAGGAGGTCTGGAATGCCATCAAGCAGGAGAGCGACGTGTGGTTTTTGCCAGCGAACTCCCAGCCAGGCTTGGTAGTGTGTGACAATGGCCGAAATCTGGTGGCAGCTCTGGGCCTTGGCAACCTCACTCACATACCATGTCTGGCACATGTGCTCAACTTGGTCGTGCAGAGTTTTTTGAGGGACTATCCGGATCTTGATGCACTGCTGCACAAGGTCGCCTAGAGTGCGCTCACTTGCGACGTTCCAGCATGGCCAGATCGCGCATTGCAGCTCTGCAACGCAGATTGCGCCTTCCTGAACATCGCATCATATGTGACGTATCCACCAGGTGGAATTCAACGTTACATATGTTGGAGCGGTTGTGTGAGCAGCAGCCAGCAGTTATGGAGTATCAGCTGCATCAGGCGCAATCAACACGCAATTTGCGCCGTCCACACTTCACCATTAATGAGTGGGCCCACTATGAAGGACATGTGCCACGTTTTGCGTGCGTTTGATGAGTCAACGCGGATGGCGAGTGCAGATGATGCACTAGTCAGCCTGACTGTCCCCCTTATCTGCCTGCTTCAAAAACACTGCAAGCAATAAGGGATGAGGTTTTGGAAGAGGTGGAGGATGAGGAGTCACAAATTCCATCACCTTCTGGAAAGTCAGCGCAACGTGGTTCCTCACAAAGGGCTGGGCAGGGCTCACTTTGTGAGGAGGATGAGGAGGAGGAGTCAATGGAGGAGGAAGACATCGCTCCAGAGGGAGGTACACAACGCTCTAGTCAGTATGTAGAGCGAGGTGGGGTGATGCAGAGCAGGCAGAGATAACGCCTCTTGCAGAGGACAGCGTTTCTTTGCCAGTTGGGAGTCTGCAGCACATGGTTGATTTCATGCTGCAGTGCCTAAGAAACGACCGCCGCATCGCCCACATTCTCACGACGTCTGATTATTGGGTGTACACCCTCCTAGACCCTCGCTACCGGGACAACGTCAAAAGCCTCATCACACCGTTGAACCGGGAGCGTAAAATGCGGGAGTACCAAGACACACTGGTGCAATCCCTAATGTTCTACCTTACTGCCGAGAGCACTGCTGCTGCTACTGCTTTACAAAGCAGCTCTGTGCGTCGAGGCAGTGTAGAGAGCTCTGCAACAAGAGGGAGCACACGCAGTGCCTCTGCACAGGGAAAGACCAGTATGTTAAAAATGTGGCAAAGTTTTGTGGCAGCGCCACAAATGTCTACACCATCCGAGAGGGCTCCAGTCAGCGGGAGGCAACGTATCCGTCAGATGGTGACAGACTACTTGGCTTTGCCTCTCAGTGTACTCCCAGATGGCTCTTCCCCATTCAAGTTTTGGGTCTCTAAGCTGGATACATGGCCAGAGCTTAGCCAGTATGCATTGGAGGTGCTGGCTTGCCCTGCTGCCAGTGTATTATCGGAGCGCGTCTTTAGTGCTGCAGGTGGTGTACTAACAGACCGTCGCATGCGACTATCCTCCGATAATGTAGACCGGCTTACTTTTCTGAAAATGAACAAGGCATGGATCTCGCCAGAATTTGTCTGTCCGTTTTCAGATTAAATAACTGGTTCGCAACGTTATCCATGTCTCCTGTTATGTTCATCTTTCTACCACCTGAACTCTACTCCCTGGGCTCCAACACTGCCAGTTGCTGCTCAGAAGTGTCGTGTCCACAGAACAAAACACAAGCTCTACTGTTAGTGGGGTTCAGTAACGCCAGCTGTTCCCCTGCTGTGTCAACGGCAAGAAGTGTCCTGTTCCCGACACATGGACAGAAAAACACATGACCAACATGCTCCAAATAGGGAAGAGCCGTCACCCTGCTTGTTATGCTGAAAACATGAAATTGTGAAGTTTTGCAGGCTAGAATGATAAATTTTTATGACAAATATGGACAAATAATAATTTGTCATCACAGCGCATATCTGCACATGTCTATTAGAAATGGTAACAAAAAATAAAACATAGTCTACTCTTCACATTTTTCAATTAATGCATAAAAGTACATTTCAGACTTATGAATTAATGCTTTTTAAGGAACTTTATCTGTACCTGTAAGATAATGCACTCAATGGATGTACGAATCATTAAATCCTCATCATCATCATCACGAGTTTTATTTATGACAGACATTATAAAATACACATACTGATGCCAACTGTAACTTCAAACACCATATATGAAATGGCCAGCATGTAAACATGGTAATAATGTCCAATAATAAATTATTACATCTAGAAAGTGCATCATGCATACTGACAATAGGTAGTTATACCTGCAAGTGCTGTTGAAACAACCACAAGAGATATAAAATTAATACTGGTATATAGGTATCACAGTGCATAGTTACTCATGGACAATGTTGATGTAATACTGTATCTCAATTAAGTCAGCGTCAACCATTAGGCTTGTTAGTCTTGTACATTGTTAAAGAGGGAACGTAATTTTTTGGTTTGTCATAGGTGTAGTATTACACATTAAATTATTACTGCTGTATTTTTTTTTGCGTCCCTAGTGCGCAATAACGCAGCCTAACCTCACATTTGATAGTCAGCTAATTGCCACACGCTACCCTACCCTACGCGTGACAGTAGGAAGTAGTGTTGACGGATAAAGCTTTGCGCAACCAGACATTCTTTTACCCTCTTCAACACTCTACAAGCAAAAAATGCATGATTTCAGCCGCAGACTTTATTGACGTACAGTATAACATCGGCATTACCCATCAGAGGCTGTCCACTGTCTGATACAGACATAGAATATACCTTTGCTATCCGTAGCCTTTGTTTCACCTACACTTGCAGGCACACACTTAAATTGTGACAAACAATGCCTAATGTTTTTTAAATGGTTATTTTTTATTGTACATTATTGTGTCATCAATCACATTGATGAGTCCATGCTGGACATGTCATACATGCTATAGAAAGTTACGATTTTATGAACTTAAATAATTGAAATGTCTGTGACTGTCACATAAAATTTGCGATGATGATGATGAGTGACTATTACAAAATCCATTGTCTTCACTATGTTATGGTTTAACATAGCGTTCCTTAAGCATTATTCATAAAAAAAAAAATTTACTTTTATTGTTAAATTTACAACACTATATTTTGTTACCAATTTTTTGGGTGTTGTGTTGTTCCATTTATTTTTGGCATGTGCATATATGCGTTTATATTTGTATTTTCTTTATTTTTCCTTCTTGAAATTAGAAACATGTGTATCTTTGTACCGTGTTAGCCAGTAGATAGAAAAATATTTAGACTTCAGAGTCAGCAGTGGTTGATACCTTTTAATGGATAACTGAAAAGATGGAAACAAATTGCAAGCTTTCAAGGCTACTCACGTCTCTTCATCAGGGAAAGACTAACTAAAAAAATTAAGCATCACAATTTCTATACACAACAGGACACAGGAATAGTGCAATAGGTAAGACAAGTAAGTGACGTGTATCAGAACTGTCATTATCTCACAGGGATGAACATAAATATTGGAACAGTTCCTAGATAAGGATAGAAAGTTTGATTGCCCTCTCATTGGCGTATTTTTTGGGGTTTTCATGACCCTGGAAGGGCATAGACGCAGATTCCTTAATTGATATAGAATGACATAAATCCATGTGATCTATTCATTCCATCACTAACAGTGTCAAAGGTCATGATGAGCTTATATTCTGAAACCTTTGTACGTTTCTCATATTTGAAGTTATATTTTAATAACAGTAATTCCATATCCATGATGCTATGACCGGGCATACAAAAGTCTTTTGCCACAGGTAAATTCATTAATTTATCTGTGATTGTGTGGCGCTGATAATTCATCCTTGTTCTCCTTTTTGTTGCCGGTCTCCCCTCACTTGTCCCTCCCTCACTTGTCTTAGCTATTCCTGTGTCCTGTTTGTGTGTAGAAATATGTGATTCTTCATTTTTGGCTTTACTCTTAGCCTGATGAAGACACCTGAGTAGTCTCGAAAGCTTTGAATTTGTTACCATATTTTCAGTTAGCCATTAAACGTTATCAACCACAGAGGACTGTCAAGTATAAATATTTTTCTATTCTTGTAATTGAAATTTATCATTTTATTGTTGTAGTAAAACTTCATTTATTCTTGTTTGAAGTACATACATTTGCAATGGCCACGTAACAAGGCAATAACTCAATATTTTATGCCTACACCCTCCTTGACCCTGGGCTTCAACAGCGCCAGTTGCTGCTCAGAAAGTGTTAGATGCACAGATGAAAACAATCGCTGATGTGTGTTTGTGGGGTTCAGTAACGCCTGCTGTTCCCCTGCTGTGTGTCTGGCAAAAATTACTGCTGCTAAACTACAACTTCAACTTCAAACGTCTCATACTAGGCCTCTGCCTACACCCTCCTTGACCCTGGCTTCAACAGCGCATTGCTGCTCAGAAGTGTTAGATGCACAGATGAAAACAATCGCTGATGTGTTTGTGGGGTTCAGTAACGCCTGCTGTTCCCCTGCTGTGTGTCCGGCAAAAATTACTGCTAGCTACCTAATCATGGTGAAAAAAAAAATTACATCTCAAAGTGTCTAGTGCTACACATAGATATGAGGCTACACCATGATTTCTAAGCTGTAAACATTTGAAACGTCAACTTTCAAACCATAAAATGATTTGTCTTTGTCACAAATCTGTAACAAAATAATTGTGACATATTATTACAGATATGCACATGTCGAAAACAAATGCAAACACAAAAGCCTACTTATGCTATAGGATACTGATGGTCAACCTTGTCACTCCATAGCTTAGACAAATCCAACTCACATCATGATGACTCAAATACTGCAATGTTGGAAGTGCATAATGTGGGTTGAACTTTGACAACTGCTGCAGTGCGAAGGTTATACTTCAGTGTTCTTGCCTTTGAAATAAAAGCATACAAGTAAATATAATATCCAATGTTGATTAAGGGACGTGATGTACACCTGTAATATTGTGCAAACAATGCATGTAGGAATAGTCCTCTTCAACATTACTTATATTTGTGTCATTTTAAAAAATACATATTTGATTAGAAAGTTAACAGCCCATATCATAAAGGTCCTTCATGTAAACATGATAATCGCTAACAAAAATCATGCATTACCTTGGTAAAGTCAATAGTGCATAGTCACAATAGCAAAATATATACCTGTAAGTGGTGCTGAAAGAACGACAACTGATAGAATAGGTGAATGATATCTATTTATCAGACTGAATAGCGACACCTGTACAATGTCGATATAATACTGTACCTTAACAAAACAGCTGTGTCACACCTCACACGCATTTTTCTTGTAGCTTGTTATGTAATAGGGCACATGCGTGTATGTTTCATCATAGGTGCATGTTACTGAGTAAAGCAGTCATGACAACGCCTTTGTGTTGTCGGTACGCTTGCGATGATGAACGATGCGCACCGTGAATGTTAGTCTGCGTCATAAGACGCACAGACGCTCCAATACCCAACGCGTCACAGCAGGAAGCCAGTCTGTGCGTCCAAACAAAGGCGCAAGCATACATGCACGTACCCTTTTACAAAGCTATATAAAAATAAGGATGTAGTAGTAACGCACACTTTATTGAGGTACAGTATTACATCGCCATTCACCATCTGTGGCTATGCAGTGTCATCTATATATACCTTATCTATCCGTTGTCATGCTTGCAAGTCCACAGTCAGGCATAAATAGCTGTTTTCACTATGCACTTTTTAAAGGTTTTTTTTGTTAATATAAATGATTGCCACATATTATCAGTATTACATGATGGAAATTTTAGATATTTTTAAAAACTTTTTAGTGATATTATTCAGCAAATGAAAATGGTGTACATACTGTTACTTATCCATCATTAATGGATTCTGAATGTACTTGTATGCTTTTATTTAAAACCGTATAGCAGATTATTTAACCGATTTTTATTGTGGTTTGCATTGCTTTTCAACATGTTAATGTATGCGTTTATGTTTGTCAATTATTAATTTACATATATTTTTTAAAGTAAAATCATCATCTTATGGTACTAAAGGTTATATTTCTCTTGTTTGGAGTATAGACATTTTTAATTGACACGTAACAGGAAAATACTTGATCTAGTATTTAAACATCCTCCTTGACCCTGGGCTCCAACACCGCCAGTTGTTGCTTGGAAGTGCTGTTAGCACAGTCTACACTTGCTCCTGTGTTACTGGGGTTCAGTAATGTCAGCTGTTCCCCTGCTGTGTGAACGGCAAAAAGTCCTGCTGCCTCCACCCTGTTCTCTTCTCATCCCTGGGTTACAACACCGCCAGTTGTTTCTCGGAAGTGCTGTTAGCACAGTCTACACTTGCTCCCGTGTTACTGGGGTTCAGTAATGTCAGCTGTTCCCCTGCTGTGTGAACGGCAAAAAGTCCTGCTGCCTCCACCCTGTTCTCTTCTCATCCCTGGGTTACAACACCGCCAGTTGTTTCTCGGAAGTGCTGTTAGCACAGTCTACACTTGCTCCCGTGTTACTGGGGTTCAGTAATGTCAGCTGTTCCCCTGCTGTGTGAACGGCAAAAAGTCCTGCTGCCTCCACCCTGTTCTCTTCTCATCCCTGGGTTACAACACCGCCAGTTGTTTCTCGGAAGTGCTGTTAGCACAGTCTACACTTGCTCCTGTGTTACTGGGGTTCAGTAATGTCAGCTGTTCCCCTGCTGTGTGAACGGCAAATAGTCCTGCTGCCTCCACCCTGTTCTCTTCTCATCCCTGGGTTACAACACCGCCAGTTGTTTCTCGGAAGTGCTGTTAGCACAGTCTACACTTGCTCCTGTGTTACTGGGGTTCAGTAATGTCAGCTGTTCCCCTGCTGTGTGAACGGCAAATAGTCCTGCTGCCTCCACCCTGTTCTCTTCTCATCCCTGGGTTACAACACCGCCAGTTGTTTCTCGGAAGTGCTGTTAGCACAGTCTACACTTGCTCCCGTGTTACTGGGTTCAGTAATGTCAGCTGTTCCCCTGCTGTGTGAACGGCAAAAGTCCTGCTGCCTCCACCCTGTTCTCTTCTCATCCCTGGGTTACAACACCGCCAGTTGTTTCTCGGAAGTGCTGTTAGCACAGTCTACACTTGCTCCCGTGTTACTGGGGTTCAGTAATGTCAGCTGTTCCCCTGCTGTGTGAACGGCAAAAAGTCCTGCTGCCTCCACCCTGTTCTCTTCTCATCCCTGGGTTACAACACCGCCAGTTGTTTCTCGGAAGTGCTGTTAGCACAGTCTACACTTGCTCCTGTGTTACTGGGGTTCAGTAATGTCAGCTGTTCCCCTGCTGTGTGAACGGCAAAAAGTCCTGCTGCCTCCACCCTGTTCTCTTCTCATCCCTGGGTTACAACACCGCCAGTTGTTTCTCGGAAGTGCTGTTAGCACAGTCTACACTTGCTCCTGTGTTACTGGGGTTCAGTAATGTCAGCTGTTCCCCTGCTGTGTGAACGGCAAAAAGTCCTGCTGCCTCCACCCTGTTCTCTTCTCATCCCTGGGTTACAACACCGCCAGTTGTTTCTCGGAAGTGCTGTTAGCACAGTCTACACTTGCTCCCGTGTTACTGGGGTTCAGTAATGTCAGCTGTTCCCCTGCTGTGTGAACGGCAAAAAGTCCTGCTGCCTCCACCCTGTTCTCTTCTCATCCCTGGGTTACAACACCGCCAGTTGTTTCTCGGAAGTGCTGTTAGCACAGTCTACACTTGCTCCTGTGTTACTGGGGTTCAGTAATGTCAGCTGTTCCCCTGCTGTGTGAACGGCAAAAAGTCCTGCTGCCTCCACCCTGTTCTCTTCTCATCCCTGGGTTACAACACCGCCAGTTGTTTCTCGGAAGTGCTGTTAGCACAGTCTACACTTGCTCCCGTGTTACTGGGGTTCAGTAATGTCAGCTGTTCCCCTGCTGTGTGAACGGCAAAAAGTCCTGCTGCCTCCACCCTGTTCTCTTCTCATCCCTGGGTTACAACACCGCCAGTTGTTTCTCGGAAGTGCTGTTAGCACAGTCTACACTTGCTCCTGTGTTACTGGGGTTCAGTAATGTCAGCTGTTCCCCTGCTGTGTGAACGGCAAAAAGTCCTGCTGCCTCCACCCTGTTCTCTTCTCATCCCTGGGTTACAACACCGCCAGTTGTTTTCTCGGAAGTGCTGTTAGCACAGTCTACACTTGCTCCTGTGTTACTGGGGTTCAGTAATGTCAGCTGTTCCCCTGCTGTGTGAACGGCAAAAAGTCCTGCTGCCTCCACCCTGTTCTCTTCTCTTCCCTGGGTTACAACACCGCCAGTTGTTTCTCGGAAGTGCTGTTAGCACAGTCTACACTTGCTCCTGTGTTACTGGGGTTCAGTAATGTCAGCTGTTCCCCTGCTGTGTGAACGGCAAAAAGTCCTGCTGCCTCCACCCTGTTCTCTTCTCATCCCTGGGTTACAACACCGCCAGTTGTTTCTCGGAAGTGCTGTTAGCACAGTCTACACTTGCTCCTGTGTTACTGGGGTTCAGTAATGTCAGCTGTTCCCCTGCTGTGTGAACGGCAAATAGTCCTGCTGCCTCCACCCTGTTCTCTTCTCATCCCTGGGTTACAACACCGCCAGTTGTTTCTCGGAAGTGCTGTTAGCACAGTCTACACTTGCTCCTGTGTTACTGGGGTTCAGTAATGTCAGCTGTTCCCCTGCTGTGTGAACGGCAAATAGTCCTGCTGCCTCCACCCTGTTCTCTTCTCATCCCTGGGTTACAACACCGCCAGTTGTTTCTCGGAAGTGCTGTTAGCACAGTCTACACTTGCTCCGTGTTACTGGGGTTCAGTAATGTCAGCTGTTCCCCTGCTGTGTGAACGGCAAAAAGTCCTGCTGCCTCCACCCTGTTCTCTTCTCATCCCTGGGTTACAACACCGCCAGTTGTTTCTCGGAAGTGCTGTTAGCACAGTCTACACTTGCTCCTGTGTTACTGGGGTTCAGTAATGTCAGCTGTTCCCCTGCTGTGTGAACGGCAAACAGTCCTGCTGCCTCAACTTTAATTTCCATGGGTACCTTCTGCTACCCATCCGGGTTCCAGTACCGTCAGCTGGTTCTCCGCAGTACCTTTGGCCTAGGTGCCTCCATGTCGGTATCCGAGTTCCAGCAACGTCTGCTGGTCCTTGGTAGTGCTTTGGAGCACAGGTACCTCCTGCTTAGTAACCCTGTCCCAGTAACGTCAGCTGGTCCTCGGTTGTGCCATTGGCTCTTTTCCTTCTGCTGACCCTCCGGGTTCCAGCACAGTCAGCTGGTCCTCGTTACTTTCATTGGCTCTTGTACCTTCTGCTACCCATCCGGGTTCCAGTACCGTCAGCTGGTTCTCCGCAGTGCCTTTGGCCTAGGTGCCTCCATGTCGGTATCCGAGTTCCAGCAACGTCTGCTGGTCCTTGGTAGTGCTTTGGAGCACAGGTACCTCCTGCTTAGTAACCCTGTCCCAGTAACGTCAGCTGGTCCTCGGTTGTGCCATTGGCTCTTTTCCTTCTGCTGACCCTCCGGGTTCCAGCACAGTCAGCTGGTCCTCGTTACTTCCATTGGCTTTTGTACCATCACCAACAGGACAAAGAAGGTTAAGACAAACTACAAGATACAGAACAAGAGACAGAAGAACAATAAGCAGAAGATCAAAAAGCAGAAGAACATTAAGTATAAGACCAAAATGAAGAGCAAAATATATGCTCTAAATTCTAAGCAGAAGAAGACTAAGCAGTGTATGGGGGTGAGTCCGTTCCTCCTCGTGGTGCCCCTGGAAAATGCCTGATGCTGCTGCAGGCTAAACTGAACGCGGACAAATACTGTTGTAATTAAAATCTTTCGTGACAGCAAGAACGGAAGGATGAAAATTCAGAGTTTTACAGATTACAAGTACAGGAATGTCTGTCACAAATAAGAATATGATGAAAAGGATGAATAGGAAGAAGATGAAGAAGTAGAATATGAAGAATAATAACTGTTTAATAAGAACAATATAAGTAATGTTAACAAAAAGATGAATAGCAAGAAGTTTTAGAAGATTAAGAAGGTGAAGATGAAGAATAATTTGATGAGAAAGATGATGCTGCTGAAAATTATGAAGGAGAAAGTGTGTGAAAAGTTAAAAAGGTGAAGACCATGGAAGTTGTGAAACAGACATATTTGACAAAATAGAAAAAAGGTTAACAACATTGTCAATTTGTTCGTCAATCCGAACGTATTTCCATAAAAAAAAAAATTAATGCTATTCCATTGGATTGGGTCAAACATCTATGCCTTTAATGTCTCCTCAACCTCCCCCAATACATTCTACATTACTCTTTCTTGTTTTCCTTCATGTACAATTAACCAACAAGGCAAGAATGGGTTTTTTTTTAATTTCGATATTTTGTTCCCATAGACTTACATGGGACTTCCGGTATCGGTATCGGGTATCGCCGATATTTTAGTGATATCGGCGATACCATTCCGATTCCGATACTTTAGGATATCGGAAAGTATCGCTCAACTCTAGTTAAACCCCTTCATGACATGCGCCGTACATGCGCTGTCCTGCTCTGTGTAGTACAAGTGATCGAATGATCGCAGCTTCTAGTTTTCCATGGAGACTATTGTAACAAGTGTAAAGTAAAAAAAAATGTTTTTAAAAATAATATAAAAAAAAAACAGTTTAAATCACCCCCCATTCGCATCATTCAAAATAAAACAATTAAAAAAAGTAAAAAATACACATATTTGGTATTGCAGAATTCAGAATCGCCTGATCTATCAATATATCCCGAAAAAAGGAGACGATAAGGGTCTCGGAAAATGACGCAATTCTTTTTTTAACAAACTTAAACTTAGATAAAAAAATAAATAACAAAAATAACAAACCACTTAAATAAAAGAGAATCTATACATGTCTGGTATCTACAAGCTCATAATGACTTGGATAATCATAATAGCAGGTCAGTTTTAGCATTTGGTGAACATGGTAAAAAAAACTATAATGGAATTGCACTTTTTTTTGCAATTTCACCGCATTTGAATTTTTTTTCCTGTTTTCCAGTACACTATATGGTAAAACCAATGGCGCAACTTGTCTAGCAAAAAAACAAGCCCTCATATGGCCATTAAAAAAACAGAAACGCAAAAATGGAAAGTGGCTAGGGGGTGAAGGGGTTAAGGGTAATCTCATTAAATTAGAAATACTCAATATACTCAATATGCTGAGGAAACACTTTAATTGCAAACCTCTTTTGGTGCTACTCCTCACTGAAATATTTGGGTATACATTTCTTACCAGACCAATCTCAGCTTTTTCATTTCAATCACAAACCTTTGTTCACTCGCATTAATATTAATGATATTAAATCATTCGGCAAGACATGACTGTCATGGTTTGGTAGAATCAATGTGCTGAAAATGATATAGGAAAGATGTGTATCTTCGTACCGTGTTAGCCAGTAGATAGAAAAATATTTAGACTTGAGAGTCCTCAGTGGTTGATACCTTTTAATGGCTAACTGAAAAGATGGTAACAAATTGCAAGCTTTCGAGACTACTCAGGTCTCTTCATCAGGCATAGACTAATACAACATCTGAAGAATCACATATTTATACACAAAATAGCACAGAAAAAATGCAATAGGTAGGACAAGTGACATGAAGCAGAACTGTCATTATGGCAGAGGGATTAACATAAATATGACTAGTTCATAGATAAGGAGTGAAGGTTTTATTACCCTCTGATTGGGGTCTGGTATTGTGTTGTGATGACCCTAAAAGGTCAGGGAGGCAGATTCCTTAATTGTTGTAGAACGACATAAAACTCTGGGATATATTCATCCCAGCACTAAGAGTGTCAAAGGTCATCATAAGTTTATATTCCCAGACTTTTCTATCCTTCTCAGATTTGAAGTTAGATTTTAATACAAGTAATTCCATATCTGTCATGCTATGACCGGGCATACAAAAGTGTTTGGCCACAGGTAAATCCATTCTTTTTTCTTCATTCTCGAACTCTGCAGTGATATGGAACATTTTTTCAGGAGCCTGCGCCTGAGGGAATACTTCAATGATACAGAAGATTCAGAAAACACTCGGACTGAAGGAAGAGGGATCCCAATAACCAAGAAGAGGTCAGACTGGACACCTCCACCTGGACGTAACCCTCATTTGGATAAATATATAGACTCATTCAGACATTTGATAAAATCCACCATCATAGCCACCAACAAGAGACAAGCCTCCAACATCAGTGCCCAGGAGAGAAAGGCCATACAGTCTCTGAAAACCAACAAAGAAATCATCATTAAACCTGCTGACAAGGGAGGTGCAATAGTCATGATGAACACATCAGACTATATGAAGGAAGCAAACAGACAACTTACGGACACACGCTACTACAGAAAACTGGAGTCGGACCCTACACAGGACTATTACAAGGAACTAAGCAAGTTGGTATCTTGTCTGTCTGACAAATCCATAAGAGCTGATGACCTGATACCAGAAAGTCCAAGAACAGGGACATTCTACATGCTTCCCAAAATCCACAAAGCCGGAAATCCAGGGAGGCCGATTATTTCATGTGTGGACACCCTTACTGAGCAAGTATCTGGATGGGTAGAGGGTGTTCTTAAACCCCTGGTAAAGGATACACCCAGCTACATTCAGGACACAACTGACCTACTGAATAAACTAGCAGCAATAGGTTCTCTACCAGAAGGAACCATCCTGGCCACCATGGATGTGGAATCTTTGTACTCTAATATCCCACACCAGGATGGATTAAATGCCTGCGAAGTCTTCATGGGAAACACCGGGAATGATGCTGATTCTGTGGTGAAACTCACAAAATTCATCCTCACCCACAATTACTTCGAATTTGACAACAAGATCTATCTTCAGGAGACTGGCACAGCTATGGGAAGTAAAATGGCTCCACAGTATGCAAATCTTTTCATGGCCAAGCTTGAAAGCGAATTTTTGTCCTCCTGCCCCATCAGGCCTCGGGCCTACTACCGCTACATTGATGACATTTTAATCATCTGGACGGAGTCTGAACAACAGCTAAAGACGTTCCATGAACAGTTCAATCAATTTCATCCCACCATCAACTTAACACTTAATTACTCCAGCACTGAAATTAACTTTTTAGACACCACCATTAAGCTAAAGAACAATGAAATAGAGACATCCCTGTATCAGAAGCCAATCGACCGTCCAACATATCTTAAATGGGACAGTTTCCATCCTAAACACATAAAAAACTCTATTGTCTACAGCCAAGCCATCAGATACAACCGTATATGTTCCAACCCCATGGATAGAGATGAACACCTTGGTCGCCTCAGAAAGACTTTTTGAACCAGGGCTACCATCCAAGAACAATTGAAAACCAAATTACAAGAGCCACCAGAATATCAAGGAATCACCTGCTACATTACAAAGCTAAAGAAGAAAATAACCGGGTGCCTCTAGTGGTCACCTACAATCCAAGTCTGGAGATGCTAAGGGGAGCTGCACGGAAACTACAACCTTTACTACAAAAAGATGCCCGATTACAATCCATATTTCCAGACCCCCCACTACTATGTTTTAGGCAGCCCCCAAATGTAAGAAGCATCATTGTCAGAAGCTCCCTGTCCTCCCCAACAGCTGCAGGTACCTTTCCTTGCAAACAAAAGAAATGCAAAACCTGTACATCTATAATGACCACGGACAGGATAAAGATCCCCAACTCCCATCAGGACTACAAGATACCAGGTACTTTCAGCTGCATCACATCTAATGTGGTGTACCTAATTATATGTACTAAATGTCCAACTGGGGGTCTGTATGTGGGGGAGACCGGGCAAAAACTGAGAACAAGGATGAATTCTCATCGCCACACAATAAGAGAAAAAAGAATGGATTTACCTGTGGCCAAACACTTTTGTATGCCCGGTCATAGCATGACAGATATGGAATTACTTGTATTAAAATCTAACTTCAAATCTGAGAAGGATAGAAAAGTCTGGGAATATAAACTTATGATGACCTTTGACACTCTTAGTGCTGGGATGAATATATCCCAGAGTTTTATGTCGTTCTACAACAATTAAGGAATCTGCCTCCCTGACCTTTTAGGGTCATCACAACACAATACCAGACCCCAATCAGAGGGTAATAAAACCTTCACTCCTTATCTATGAACTAGTCATATTTATGTTAATCCCTCTGCCATAATGACAGTTCTGCTTCATGTCACTTGTCCTACCTATTGCATTTTTTCTGTGCTATTTTGTGTATAAATATGTGATTCTTCAGATGTTGTATTAGTCTATGCCTGATGAAGAGACCTGAGTAGTCTCGAAAGCTTGCAATTTGTTACCATCTTTTCAGTTAGCCATTAAAAGGTATCAACCACTGAGGACTCTCAAGTCTAAATATTTTTCTGTGCTGAAAATGATCATTCTACCTAAATTTCTTTATCTATTTCAATCGGTACCAAAAGCATTATCTGACATATTTTTAAACAATTGAACGCAGCCTGATGTAACTTCATTTGAAGATCCAGCAGTCCCTGTTTGGCATGCAGATTCTTAAATAAAATTAAATTAAAAAGTGTGTAGCGGCGCAGGTGTATATGTGCCAGATCAGCAGCAAGTACAAAACTCCAAACCACAAGGAGAAAAAGGAAATTAGACTAATAATAACAAATAGTACTCGCGCTAAAAACAGACACACTACCAGTACTGATTGCGACACATACCTTAGTTTGCAAGGGATTCTATGAATGAATGTTCGAATGATGGAACAGCGATGAACTTATTGTAATAAGTAAACCCTTTCGTGGATACTAGAGAAAGAAAAAGATGTGTGTGAACAGCTCTAAAAAATATCATAATAATCCATTCTTGGATAAAGAAAAAGGTGCAAAGAAGAATATGTGAATATAAATGTGCTTATATAAATGCAACTTGGTTATAAAAATGCCGTGCTTAAACTGCAGTATAATAAAACCGCAGAAGTAACCATGCGGTTTTCAAAGTGCAAAGTATCCTAACAACCAGCATAAAACAATATATCAATTGCCCATTTACTTGGTGAAAAAAGTAAAGTGATATATTAAACCATGAAGTCCTGAATCCTAAGTGGCAAAAAAATTATGAAACCAGTGATACAAAACAGATACTCTGGCGGTACCTTATATGAAAAAACAATTGCCCGGTAATCTATCCAGAAATGGTAGTACTTAGCTTGAGATGTTAATTCCAGAACGGTCCAATAAATGGGAAAAAAATAAGTAGAAATCCTAGAGAGCTGCCCCGGCCGGTGGCAAACTCTCCTCCTCACTGTCGCCTCTGCACGGCTGCAAGCAGGGAGATGTAAATAATCCTCAAGCGACGGTGCTGGCGTGCGACGGTGGTAACAAAGCGGCTGCAATGTCCGGGTGCTAACACGTTTTTCTTTATCCAAGAATGGATTATTATGATATTTTTTAGAGCTGTTCACACACATCTTTTTCTTTCTCTAGTATCCACGAAAGGGTTTACTTATTACAATAAGTTCATCGCTGTTCCATCATTCGAACATTCATTCATAGAATCCCTTGCAAACTAAGGTATGTGTCGCAATCAGTACTGGTAGTGTGTCTGTTTTTAGCGCGAGTACTATTTGTTATTATTAGTCTAGATTCTTAAATAAACCTAAACTTAGAGGAGGAACTAGCCTTCCTGATTTTCGGTTTTATTATTGTGCGGCTATACTGGTGCTTCTGCTAGATTGGTTTCATGATGCTAAACAGAAGCAGTGGGTCACATTTGCATCCTCTCTATCCCATTTAACATTTAACTCATTGCCTTGGATTGCCAAAAGTACTCATCCCCCAAGAAATGTAATTTCCTTTATTAACACGAGATCTCCTCCGAGTTTTGGATCAACTTAATCTAAAGTTTAAAATGTCTAATTTACCTGGTCACTGGACTCCAATCTTTTAAAACCCAGAATTTCCCTCCAGGAACAGGAGTCAAGAAATTCATGGGTTGGGCATTCAGTCACAAAACCAGACTCCCAACAACTTCTCACAGTCACAAACTGTCATACTTTGCCATCCTTAGTAGAGCTCAAAGATCTTTATCAGGACCAATCTTTATAATGGTTCTACAATTATAATGGTATATCTTAACCTTCCACCCGGTTTCAGTGCTCAGGTACGACCTAACTCCTTTTGATCTACTCTTTCGTCAAGATTCTACACCAAATTGTCCAATTTCTCAAATTTATTCAATCATCTTTAGCATTCCAACGAGGACCCACTCTGGTTCATAAAAGAATGGGAGAGAGAAATTGGACTTCTCTGAAGAAAAATGGAACAAACGTAGGTTACCTCTAGCATGTAGGGCTCAAGAAAAAAACAAATAATCACCGGATGGTACCAATGCCAAGTATACATACAGTGTATCCTGCGGTTTCCAAACAATGCTAGAGATACAAATCCGGAGGCGGGACTAGAAGATTTGCCCAGATCCACTCAAGTTAGACTTCTTTCTATGATTTCAGGTTCTTTCAAAACTATCAAAAATGGATTGCTGGAACATTGCTTTTCAGCCATTCGTTCCATTTACCCAAAAAGATGGAGCACTAAGACAATCCCGTCTATACAGGAGTGGGCACCCCAGGAGTCCGGTTGCCACAGTGGCGTTGCTTCCTTCACAGGTAACAAACAGCATGCAACACTTTTCCTACTCCAGACCAGAAGGGGGAGCGCTAACACCTGATTTCAGGGGAGCTTCCTTGGAACATTGTGGTTTGGGGAGGAGTTTGAAGAGTCTGTCTGTAGACAGGGACGAAAGAGGACGTGTGGAGAGAAGCTTGTGGGAGAGGAGCTGTATGCTACAGCTCACCTAGAGCAGAGCTGATAAAAGAGGACGCCAGAGTCCTGTACCGGTTGGGGACTCCAAGCCCGACAGTCGCATCTGGAGAACAGAGAATTGCAAGTTCTCTGTTCACACTGACACCTCCCAGCACAGCAGTAACACAAGAGCCAGGGTTGCCAGTGAGAAGAAACGGAGCCCTTGATAGGCTCACTCTGCCTGCTATACAGGTAGGAAGAGGGACACAGCTTAGATATAAGCAGCAGAGGCCAGGAACAGAGAGCGCAGCAGGAAGGCCTCTAAATCCTCCTGGCAAGATGGAACCCAAATTGTTTCCAGGCAATCGGATTTCCAGCACCATCTGTAGATAGTGCCCTGGACACTTTACCTGTAGAACTGTGAGTAAAGCATTGGAAACTGCACCTGACTGTGTCCTTTAAAGTTCTTCCTGCAACACCCACTCAGCACCGCTACATCCCTTGGCAAATACTACATCATTACTATCTTGAACATACTACATCTGCCCTGGGACTTAGCTCCACCTGTGGGGAGCTATACCAACTCTGCTGCCTCACCACCAGTCCCAGAGGATCTGCATTACAGCGGTGTGTTATGTTACGGTAGCTGAGGAGTGCAGGTAAAAAAGGAAATACACCAGAGCAGTTGGAATCTATGAGATTGCAGTACCCTGACTAACCACTGCAACTAGAGGCAGCCGTGGAGCGTTCCTACGTTGGTCCTAGACGCCTCGTCACAGCCTGAGAAACTAACTACACCTAAAGACAGAAACAGGAAAGCTATCTGCCCCGGAGCAGAACCCCAAAGATAATAGAAAGCCCCCAAACATGTAATGGCGGTTAGACAAGAGGAAATACTGACACAGAAAGAAAATAGTATGAGCAAACGCTGGGGCCCAAACTATCTAAATAGAAAAGGACAGGAAGGGTACTTACTGCAATCTCAGAAAACCCTGAAAAACACCAACTCTACTAATTTCAAAATCACCTGAGATCACACGACCTCTACCACCTAAATTAGTTCTCTGGTGTAACAAAAACAAAACAGCAGCCACTGAAAAAACTGGAAAAAGCAAAAGTACAAAACACAGTGGCTGGACTAAACTGAGAGGGCAAAAGCCCCCGGAGGGGACCATGAAGGCCCCACAGAAGTGCAGGACAAAATGCAAAAATATAGCAAAAACACAAAATAAGAAATTGTCTTATCTGATAGCAGGAGATGCAGACACGACACAGCAGGCTACAAGGGAAACTGGAAAGAAGGATTCAGACCAGAACAATTGATCACCGGCAACCCTGATGGGAAAATGACTCCCTTACATAAGACCAATCAGTAACACCTGATTCCCAGTCCTCACAATCTTCACTGGACAGACTAGCACTGCTTGTAACCACCAGAGGGAGCCTCTGCTCAGAACTCATCTAAAACCCATTCACAACAGCGGTGGTCCCCTCTGACCACAAACCACAGGTGGCGTCACGAACATTTCCCCCTTTAAAAAATCCCCTTTTCCTTTAATTTCATTTACACCATTGTTGCATGGACGCCCGGGGCCACGGACCGGGACACAGCCACCGCGACATCCCCTTTAAGGATTGAACGGCCCAGTACCGAGTACCCAGCGGGTGCTCCAGAAGTGGGCGTCTTGTGTAGAATGGAGAGGCTCTCAACACATAATATAACTAATTCTAACAGCTTCTACTGAATGTGGCAGAGCTAGATCATGTGCAGAGAATCCACTGAATTCTCATCAACACTCCTGCACTGATTTTCAGTATTTTTCAGACTATATTATGCAGTTTTTAACAAGAGAAATACTCTTGTTAAAAACTGTGCGTGTCTTCTAGTCCGAAGACAGCTTCCTGTGACGGAGGAGAAAGCTGGCATAGTATCCTTCCCGATCACAGAGAGAACTTCCCTCTCTCCTCCTGTCTGACACTGACTTATGTAATTGGTGCATAGCAGGAGCAGAAGCTCCTGGGAATGAACCATGGCTGAAGGAGCTGTGCAGCTGCAGGACTTTCTGCACAAGTGACTAATCACATGACCTAAAACATCCTTAAGGTAATTGTGTAACGAACTGCAAGATGTGGTAACGTATAATGCGTGTGTGAATGTGCCTGTAGCAGAGCTGTGTGTATCAATCTATATGTGCATATGTAGTAGAGCTGTGTATGTCTGTATGTGCATGTAACAGAGCGGTGTGTGGCTATATGTGCATGTAGCAGATCTGTGTCTATGTGCAAATGTAGCAGAGAGGTCTGTGTCTAAGTTGATATGTAGCAGAGCTGTCGGTGATTATGTTCATATATAGCAGAGATGTATGTGTCTTATGTGCATATGTAGCAGAGCTGTATGTCTATACAGTGAAGGAAATAAGTATTTGATCCCTTGCTGATTTTGTAAGTTTGCCCACTGACAAAGACATGACAGTCTATAATTTAAGGGTAGGTTAATTTTAACATTGAGAGATAGAATATCAAAAATAAAATCCAGAAAATCATATTGTATAAATTATATAAATTTATTTGCATTTTGCAGAGGAAAATAAGTATTTGATCCCCTCTGGCAAACGACTTAATGCATGATGGCAAAATCCTTGTTGGCAAGCACAGCAGTCAGACTTATTTTGTAGTTGATGATGAGTTTTGCGTACATGTCAAGAAGAATTTTGGTCCACTCCTCTTTACAGATCATCTCTAAATCATTAAGATTTTGAGCTGTCGCTTGGCAACTCGGTGCTTCAACTCCCTCCATAACTTTTCTATGGGATTAAGGTCTGGAGACTGGCTAGGCCACTCCATGACCTTAATGTCCTTCTTTTTGAGCCACTCCTTTGTTGCCTTGGCTGTATGCTTTGGGTCATTGTCTTGCTAGAAGATCCAGCCATGACTCATTTTTAATGTCCTGGTGGAGGGAAGGAGGTTGTCACACAGGATTTTACGGTACATGGCTCCATAAATTCTCCTATTGATGCGGTGTAGTCCTGTGACCTTAGCAGAGAAACACACCCAAAACATAATGTTTCCACCTCCATGCTTGACAGTGGGGACGGTGATCTTTGGGTCATAGGCAGCATTTCTCTTCCTCCAAAAACGGCGAGTTGAGTTAATGCCAAAGAGCTCAATTTTTGTCTCATCTGACGACAGCACCTTCTCCCAATCACTCACAGAATCATCCAGGTGTTCATTGGCAAACGTCAGACAGGTCTGCACATATGCCTTCTTGAGCAGAGGGACCTTGCGGGCACTGCAGGATTTGAAACCTTTACGGCGTAATGTTAACACATGGTTTTCTTGGTGACTGTGGTCTCAGCTGCCTTGAGATCATTAACATGTCCCCCTCATGTAGTTTTAGGCTGATCTCTTACCTTCCTCATGATCAAGGATATCCCACGAGGTGAGATTTTGCATGGTGCCCAAGATCGATGTCGATTGACAGTCATTTTGTATTTCTTCCATTTTCTTACTATTGCACCAACAGTTGTCTCCTTCTCACTCAGCATCTTACATATGGTTTTGTAGCCCATTCCAGCTTTGTGCAGGTCTATGATCTTATCCCTGACATCCTTGCCTATGTTGTAGAGGTTAGAGTCCGACTGATTAATTGAGTCTGTGGACAGAAGTCTTTTATAAAAGTGACTATGTAAGACAGCTGTCTTTAATGCAGGTAACAAATTGATTAGGAGCGTCTAACTGGTCTGTAGCAGTCAGAACTCTTAATCTTTGGTAGGGGATCAAATACTTATTTCTCACTGCAAAACGCAAATAAATTTATATAATTTATACAATGTTATTTTCTGAATTTTACTTTTGATATTCTATCTCTCAATGCTAAAATTAACCTACCCTTAAAATTATAGACTGATCATGTGTTTGTCAGTGGGCAAACTTACAAAATCAGCAAGGGATCAAATAATTATTTCCTTCACTGTATGTGCATGTAGCAGAGCTGAGTGTATGTGTATGTGCTTATGTAGCAGAGCTGTGTGTATAATACACACTGCAGAGAGACACTAACAATAGATTTATTACCTCCTTATTCTAACCTAGTACGTAAAAATTTGTGATAATGACCTGTTTCACTTTAAACCACCAAGGAAGTTTTAATTTATATAAAAAATGGTTTTCCTGTTTTCTGCTGTCTAAGTCTGTGGTGCGTCTTATGGTAAGATGCGTCTTATAGTCTGAACAATACGGTACTTGATATCTGAGACTATTTTACAATTTCATAGTCCTTATCACTCATCCTTTCCCCCCACAACGCTTCCTTTCTTTTTTCTACTTATCTGTCCTTCTCTTTACTCTCCTTTTCCTTCTTTTTCTACTTTTTTTTACAAATTGTACCAGAAACATTTGAATTTCTGAATTACCATATTTTTCGGACTATAAGACGCACCGGACCGTAAGACGCACCCCAAATTTTCAGAAGGAAAATAGGGGAAAAAAAAATGTGTCAAATGGAGGTCCGTCTTACAGTCCGAATTCAGGTTACCAGAAAGGGATCAGCACAGATATAGGAGTGGTCACAGGGGTCATTTGGTGGTCCAGGCTGGTGCGGTGGTGGTGCTCTGTGTTGCAGGGGTGCTCTGTGGGGTGCTCTGTGTCCGTGGGGTGGCTGTGCTCTGTGGGGTGGTTGTGCTCTGTTCATGGGGTGGCTGTGCTCTGTCTGTGGGGTGGCTGTGCTCTGTCTGTGGGGTGGCTGTGCTCTGTCTGTGGGGTGACTGTGCTCTGTCTGTGGGGTGGCTGTGCTCTGTGGGGTGGTTGTGCTCTGTCCGTGGGGTGGCTGTGCTCTGTCCGTGGGGTGGCTGTGCTCTGTCCGTGGG
>JARQOD010000007.1:152494463-152663394 GCA_033576555.1 Oophaga sylvatica
GGGAAAGGCAGCAAGTGGGACTGTGCTAACGCCCCCCCGGGGAGAAACAACTGGCGGGTTTGGGGAAACCCAGGATGAGAAGGAAACAGGGCGGGGACGGCAGGGGGGATTTTTTCCCCCTTTTCACACAGCAGGGGGAACGCTGACATTACAAAACCCCAGTAACAGGGGAAAACCCCAAAAACCGGAAAACTGGCTGTTGTCCCCAGGGGGGAAAAAACTTTAAAGGGGGATTTTTGCTTAAGCGGGGGAAAACAGCAACTTCCGAAGAAACACAGGAAAAAATGGCGGCCCCTTGGAAAAACCCCCAAAGGGAAAAGGGTTTTGGAGAAAGGAAAAGGGGGGGGGGGAAAAGCAGGGATTTTTCCCTTTTTAACAGAGGGGAAAAACATTTTGACTTAAAACCTTAACCCCCCAAAACACAGGGGGCAAGTGTAGATGTGCTAACAAAAATTCCCCCGAAAAAACAACTGGCGGTTTGGAAACCCCGGGGGTTAAAAAAGGAGAAAGGGTGGAGGCCCAGGTTTTTTTCCCGTTAAACAGAAGGGGAACAGCTGACATTACTGAACCCCGGAAACACGGGGGGAAATTTTGTAGCTTGCTAACAGACTTCCGAGAAAAAAATGGCGGTGTTAAAAACCCCAAAAAGGGGAGAAACGGGGGGGAAAAAGCGGGCCCCTATTTCCCTTTTCACACAGCAGGGGAACAGTGACCATTACAAAAACCCAGTAAACACAGGAGCAAGTTGTAGACTGTGCTAACAGCTTTTCCGAAACCCCCCCCCCCCCCCCCCCCCCCCCCCCCCCAAACGGGGGGTGTTGAACCCAGGGATGAGAAAAAAACAGGGTGGAGGCGCGGAAAATTTTTTTCCCTTTTCCAAAAAAAGAGGGGAAAAACAGTTGTTTTTTACTAACCCCCTTAAAAGGAGCAAGTGAAAGACTGTGCTAACGCACTTCCGAGAAAAAAATGGGGTGTTGTAACCCAGGGAGAAAGGGGAGAAACGGGGGAAAAGGCAGGGCCCCTTTTTGCCTTCCCCACACAGCGGGAAACCCCAGGGGACATTACTGAACCCGAACCCCCGGGGGCAATTTTTAACCCCCCTTTGTGAAAACCAGCATTCCCCAAAAAAACAACTGGGCGGGTTTTGAAACCCGGGGATGAGAAAAAAACGGGTTTTGGGGCAAAAAGGTTTTTTCCCCTTTCACAAGCGGGGGAACAGCTGACATTACTAACCCCCAAAAAAACCCGGGAGCAAGTGGGGGATGTGAAAAACAGCACTTCCGAGAAAAAACGGCCCCGGTGTTAAAAACCCGGGGATAAAAAGGAAACAGGGTGGAGGCGCGGTTTTGGGGGCCGTTCACACAGCGGGGAAAACAGGGGGTTTTACTAACCCCCCAGAACCCCACGGGGCAAGTGTAGACTGTGAAAACAGCATTCCAAGGGGAAAAAACTGGCGGTTTGGGAAAACCCAGGGTCAAAGGAGGTTTTTTTAAATACTAGTCAATTTTTTTTCCTTTTGGTTGTGAAAATTAAAAGGTCTATACCAAAAGAAAATTTAAAAACCTTTAGTACCAAAGGGGATGATGATTTTTTTTTTAAAAAAATGGGGTAAATTTTAATTAAAAAAACAAAAAGGGGCATACATTAACATTTGGGGAAAAGCAAAAAACCAAAAAAAAAAAATGGTTTTAAAAATAATCTGCTATAGGTTTTTTAAAAAAAAGTTTTAAGTACATATAAAAAATCCATTAATGAGGGAAAAAAGTAAAGTATTTACACCATTTTTTTTTGCTGAATAATACAAAAAAAATTTTTTAAAATTATTTTAAAATTTCCATCATTTTAAAATGAAATTTTGTGGCAATCTTTAAAAATTTTTTCCAAAAAAAACCTTTAAAAAGGATAGTGAAAACAGCTAATTTAGCCTGACTGTGGCTTGCAAGCATGAAAAAGGGGGTGAAAGGGAAAAATAAAAGAGGGGAAATGCTGGGGACAGATGGTAAAAGGCGATGGGAATACTTTACCTAAAAAAATTTTTGCGTTATAAAAATCCTTATTTTTAATAGTTTAAAAAAGGGTTTTGGGGCATGATCCCCTTGGCCCCTTTGGGTTTTGGGCGCACGGGGCTGGTTCCCCCTTTTGGCGTTGGGTATTGGAGCGTCTGGGGTCTTTTAAAAAAATTTTAAAATTCAGGTGCGCATCGTTTTTTAAAAAACAAGCGTCCCCAAACACAAAGGCGTTTCATAAAATGCTTTACTCAGAAAAAAAATAAAAAAATTTATGAAAATACACGCTGTCCCCCTTTAAAAAAACAAGCACAAGAAAAATGGGGGTGAGGTGGGGAAAGTTTTTTTGTTAAGGGACAGTATTATTTGAATTGTCGGTGCCCTTTTCAGTCTGATAAATAGATATCATTCCTTTTTCTATCAGTTGTCGTTCTTTCACACCACTTACAGGTATTTTTTTGTTTTTTGGGCTATGCAAAATTGATTTTTCCCCGGTAACCCCTGATTTTTTTTTAGCGATTTTCATTTTTTTCATGAAGGACCTTTATGAAGGGGGTTTTTAATTTTAAAACAATATTTTTTTTTAAAATTTTCAAAAAAAAAAATAAAGGAAAAGTTAAAAAAAGGGCTATTCCTCATGATTGTTTGCACTTTTTTCAGGGGTACATCCCCCTTAAAAAAATTCATTGGATATTATATTTATTGTTTGGGGTTTTTTTTAAAAGGAAGAAACGAAGTATAACCTTCGCACTGCAGCAGTTGTAAAGGGGTTAAAACCCAAAATTTGGGCCCTTTCCCAAAATTGCGTATTTGGTCATCATAAAGTGGTTGGATTTGCCCAAAAAAAGGGGGTGAAAGGTTGCTACCCCGTATCCTATAGCATAAGTAGGCTTTTGTGTTTGAAATTTTTTTTCGACTTTTGCATATCGGGAAAAAATATGTCAAAATTATTTTGTTCAGATTTGTGAAAAGACAATCTTTTTTTGGTTTGAAAATTAAAAATTTTAAATGTTTACAGTTTTTAAAATTTTTGGTGTAGCTCATATCTAGGGGTTTTTCATAACACTTTGGATGTTTTTTTTTTTTTCACCCCTGTTAAAAGGGAGCAAACATTTTAATTTTTTTCCGGACACACAGAGGGGAAAAAAGCAGGCGTTACGGGAACCCAAAAAAACAACCCCGCGATTTTTTTATCTGTCCCCTCTAACACTTCTGGCGGGAAAAGGCCCCTGTTGAACCCCCGGGTCAAGGGGGGTTTTAGGCAGGGCCTTTTGTATGGGGAGTTTGAAGTTGGTTGTAGTTAGCAGCAGTAATTTTTGCCAGCCCCCACAGCAGGGGAACAGCACCCCTTACTGCCCCAAAAAACTTAGCGATTTTTTTCATCTGTGTTTTAACATTCTGAGCAAAACCGGCCCCGTTTTAAAAAGCCGGGTCAAGGAGGGTGTAGGTTTTAAAAAATTGGTTATTGCCTTGTTACGTGGCCATTGAAAGTATGTACTTCAAAAAAAAATTAAATGAATTTTTCCCCAAAAACCAAAAAATTAAATTTAATTACAAGAAAAAAAAAAATTATTTATACTTGCATTCCTGGGGGGTTTTGATAATTTTAAAGGGGGCCTAACTTGGAAAATTGGGGTAAAAATTCAAAGTTTTGGGGAGTTTTCTCAGGTGTCTTATCAGGCTAAGATTTAAACCCCAAAAATGAAAATTTTCCATATTTCCCCCACACAACAGGACACAGGGAATTTTGCTAAGACAAGTGAGGGGGGGAAAAAAGGGGGGGGGACCCCGGCAAAAAAAAGGGAAAAAACAAGGAAAAATTATAGCGCCACACAATCAAGATAAATTAATGAATTTCCCCTGGGGAAAAAAGTTTTTTGTACCCCCGGGGGTTCAGGGGATCATGGATGGGGAATTACTGTTTTTAAAATAAAACTTCAAATAAAAAGAAACGAAAAAAGGTTTTTCAGAATATAAGTCATCATCCCCTTTGGGGACATTTTTAGTGTTGGAATGAATAGTTCCACATGGATTTATGTCATTTCTATATAATTAAGGAAAATTCTGGTCTATGCCCTTCCAGGGTCAAAAAAAACCCCAAAAAATTAGGCAATGGGGGGGAAACCCCAAACTTTCTATCCTTATCGGGGGATTTTTTCCCCCAATATTTATGTTCACCCTGTGAAAAAGGGGACATTTGGGGAAACCCGTCCTTACTTGTTTCCCCTTTGGGGCACAATTCCTGTGTCCTTTTTTTTTTATAAAATTTGTGATGCTTAATTTTTTTAGTTAGTTTTCCCCCGGGGGGGAAGAGACGTGGTAGCCTTTGAAAAGCTTGCAATTTGTTTCCTTCTTTTCCCCAGTTTTTCCTTAAAAAAGGTTTTTAAAACCTGTGACTCTGGGGTTAAAATTTTTTTTTCTTTCTATGGCTAACCCCGGTACAAAAAAAAATTTTTGGTTTTCTAATTTCAAAAGGGGGAAAAAATAAAAAAAAAAAAAATAAAAAGGGGCCATTATAAAAGGCCAAAAATAAATGGAACAAAAAAAAACCCCCAAAAAAATTTTAAACAAAAAATAGTGTTAAAAATTTAACAATAAAAGAATTTTTTTTTTTTTTATGAATAATTTTTTAAGGAACGTTTTAAAAAACCAAAAACCCCTGTAAGGGGACAATGGATTTTGTAATAGTCATTCTCTATCGCAAATTTTAGGTGACGTCACAAATTTTCCCCAATTATTTAATTCCCCATAAAATGAATTTTATTGCATGTATGAATGTCCCCCATGGATCATCAATGTGTTATGACACAATAATGTAAAATAAAAAAAAACCCCTTTAAAAAAACATTAGGAAAGGGGTTTTTCCCCAATTTAAAAATGTGTGCCGCAAGTGGGTTTTAAACAAAGGTACGGATAGAAAAAATATATTCTATGCCCCCATCGGGAAATGGACAGCCCCCTGATGGGAAAAAACCCTTTTATACTGTACGTCAATAAAAGCCCCGCGGCTAAATTTTTTTGCATTTTTTGCTTGTGAGTTTGGGGGAGGGAAAAAAAAATGTCTGGTTGCGCAAAGTTTATCCGTCACACTCCCCTTTTACTGTCAGGTTTTGGGAAAAGGGAGCGTTTTTGGCAATTAGCTGATATCAAATGTGAGGTTAGGCTGCGTTATTGCGCATAGGGACCCCAAAAAAAAAAATACCCAGTAATAATTTAATGTGTAATACTACACCTATGAAAAAACCAAAAATTACTTCCCCCTCTTTAAAATGTAAAGGGTTTTCAACCCCAATGGTTGACGCGAAATTAATTGAGATACGGTTACATCAACTTTTTTCCATGAGAAAAATATGCACTGTGATACCTTTTTCCCGTTTTAATTTTTTATCTTTTGTGGTTGTTTCAACGCCTTGGGGTTTTAAATTCCCCATTGTCAGTATGCTTTTTTTGCACTTTCTAGATTTTAAAAAATTTATTATTGGACATTTTTTCCCCTGTTTACTGCTGGCCATTTTTTAAAATGGTTTTGGGGAAATTTTCAGTTGGTTTTCAGTATGTTTTTTTTTATAATGTCTGTCAAAAAAAAAATCGTGGGGATGATGAGGAGGATTTAATGATTCGTCCACCCTTTTGTTTTGGCATTATTTACAGGTACAGATAAATTCCCCTTAAAAAAAGCATTTTAAAAATTTAAAATTGTTTTTTTTACCCCTTTTTTTGGGGAAAAATGTGAAGAGTAGACTATGTTTTTTTTTTTTTTAAAACCTTTTTTAATAGACATGTCCCCGATTTTTCGCTTTTGATGACAAATTATTATTTGTCCAAATTTTTCAAAAAAAATTTATTTTCTGGGCCCCGAAAAATTTTACAATTTTTGTTTTCAGATAACAACCCCGGGTGACGGCTTTTCCCTTTTTTGGGCATTTTGGGGCATGTTTTTTTTGGGCCATGTGTCGGGAACAGGACACTTCTTGCCGTTGACACAAAAAGGGGAAAGGGGTGGCTTTTTCGAACCCCACTAACATTTTGAGCTTGTGTTTTGTTCGGGGGCCCGGGACCCCTTTGAGCAGAAAGGGGGGAGTTTTTGGGCCCAGGGAGTAGAGTTCAGGTTTTAAAGGGGTTTAAAATAAAAAGGAAAACATGGAAAAATTTTCAAACCCCGTTTTTTTTAATCTGAAAACGGACGGGGAAAAAATTTTTGGCGAGTTCCATGCCTTTTTAAAATTTTGGGAAAATAACCCCTTTTACTTATCGGGGTTTGTCGCATGCGAGGGGCTGTTAGTACCCATTTTCAGCACTAAAAAACGCGCTGGGGTAAAAACTGGGGAAAGGGAACCCCGCACCCCCAAAAGCATGGGGGGAAAATTGGGCCCCTGTACCCCGCTTAGGACCAAAACTTGAATGGGGAAGAGCCATTGGGGTCCTGGGGGGAAACCCAAAATAGTCTGTCACCCTGGGATACTTTTACCCCGCTGACTGGAGCCCTCGGATGGTTTTAGACTTTGTGGCGCTGCCCCAAAAAATTTTCCACATTTTTAACAAAAGGGGTTTTTCCCCCTTTTTCAGGGTTTTCGTGTTGCTCCCTTTTTTTTTCAGGCTCTCTACACCCCCCGGGCGCACAGAGTGCTTTGTAAAGCAGTGCAGCAGCAGGCTCTCGGCAGTAAGGTAGAACATTAGGGATTTGCCCCGTGTGTTTTGGGGTACTCCCGCATTTTCGCTCCCGGTTCAACGGTGTGATGAGGCTTTTGACGTTTTTCCGGTAGCGAGGGTTGGAGGGTGTACACCCAATAATCAGACGTCGTGGGAAATGTGGGCGATGGCCGGTCGTTTCTTGGAAACTGCAGCATGAAATCACCATGTGTGCAGACTCCCAACTGGCAAAAAAAAAACGCTTTTTTCCTCTGCAAGAGGCGTTATCTCTGCCTGCCCCCTGCATCACCCCCACCCTCGCTTACATACTGACTAGGCGTTGTTTACCTCCCTCTGGAGCGATGTCTTCCTCTCCATTGACTCCTCCTCCCATCCTCCTCACAAAGTGAGCCCTGCCCGCCTTTGTGAGGAAACCCTTTTTTGCGCGACTTTCCGAAGGTGATGGAATTTGTGACTCCTCATCCCCCTCTTCCAAAACCTCATCCCTTATTTGTTTGGGCGTGTTTTTTGAAGCGGCAGAAAAGGGGGGGGACAGTCAGGCTGATAGTGCTTATCTGCACTTTCGCCATCCGCGTTGATCATCAAAAGCACGCAAAAGTGGCACATGTCCTTATAGTGGCCCACTCATTAATGGGGGAAGTGTGGACGGCGCAAAAATTTCGTGTTGATTGCGCCCGATGCGCGATATCCATAAACTGCTGGCTGTGCTCACACAACCGCTCCAACATATGTAACGGTTGAATTCCACCTGGTGGATTTCGTCACATATTTATGGGGAGTTCAGGAAGGGCGCAATTGGTTGCAGAGCTGCAATTCGCGATTTTGGCCTGCTTGGAACGTCGCAAGTGAGCGCATCTAGGCGGACCTTGTTTCAGCGTGCATCAAGATCCGGGGTAGTCCCTCAAAAAACCCCTGGGACGGCCAAGTTGAGAAAATGTTGCCAGGGCATGGTTGTGAGTGAGGTTGCCAAGGCCCAGAGCTTCCCCCCAGATTTCGGCCATTGTCACCCCATACCAAGCCTGGCGGGATTCGTGGCAAACAACCCCCGGTCGCCTCCTGCTTTTAGGCATTCCGACTCCTGCGTGTTTGGCTTCGATTCCCCTTGGAAATTAATTTAGAACGGCCTGTTGCCGTTTGGCCACGGCTGTGCTCATATCGGTCGCATCAGGTAAGGTCCACGGGTCCATGTGGGGTAGGGCCGTGCGGCTCCTGCGCGAAAGATTCTGAGGAACTGGAGTAGGAGGAGGAGTCAAAAGTGGACAGACTTGATTCCGGCAATCCTTGGAGGTTGGAAACAGTACAGCGCCATGCAAGGTCTGTCCCGGCTCCACAACATTCACCCAATGGGCAGTGAGTGAAAGGTATCGTCCCTGGCCCCGGGTACGGGGCCACGCAACGGTGGTCAGGGGACCTTGCTAGCGGCGTTTGTACGCATGTTTAATTTTTTGCCTCCAACATGGGGTTTTGCAGACCAGGGACGGCTTGCCTGCTGAAAAAAATCGGCTGGGCACATTGTATTGTGGGATCAAATTTCCATTTAATTCACGGAAACTGGGCGTCTCCACCACCTGAATTTACAAACATTTTTAAGGGACAGGAGTTTTGCAAAAGCCAGGTTCAGAGCCTGTGTCGTGGATGGTTTGCCGGAGTTTTGGCCGTCTTTTATCCCTGGCCCGTGCTCCGATGGCTGTTTTGTGGCCTGGGTGTGTGAGGAGACAGGGGGGAAATTGCGGGGTGTGGGTGGAAAAAAAACACTGTGTCTCTTGGGGCAACAGTGACAAGGTTCTTCCATGGGATCCTTTGAGAAGGTACCAACTGTGTGTGAACTGGAGGAAGAGGCTCCCAAACAGGAGCTGAAGGTGTAGGTGCTGCCCGTAGGTTGGCCTACATCTCCGTGTGTCTTTGGGAAACTCAACAAAGTGCTTTTTACCGCACATGTTTCCCATTTTTGTTGTTTAAGGGTTTCTGACACTTTTACCCTTTTTAATTTTTTGGGTTACACAGCTTGCATTTTACTAGGAAATTCCCTCTGCAACTGTATCAAAAAAGGACCCCCGCAGCGCAAGCCTGGGAGCGCCCGGTTTGGCTGTTTTTAAGAAAAAAGCTCCCCAAACGGGTGCCAAATGGAGGCTACAGGCAAGCGAGGGCTGCAGCCTACCTCTCCCTACCCGTTTGGGACCGTTGGTGCAATCTCTTCCTCAGAATGCTCCCACCACCTTTTTTCCCCCACGCCATGTTGGGCTTGGACCTCATCTTCCACCACTACCCTCTTCCAACACCTGCTGTTGTTGGGTGGTCTGGCCAGCACCATGCTCAACAGAAACTGGCAACTGAGTCTCATCATCATCAGATGCGTTCTGCGGTGTGCTGACCATCGGCACTGGCTCACCCGCCTCTTCAGATTCAGAGAGACACAGCTGTTGCGCATCACTGCATACTGCCTCTTCTTCACATTCCAGAATGCTGCTTGGCTGGGCCCCTGTTTCCAAGCCAACAGATTCTGAGAACAGAAGCAGAGACTCAGCTGGCTCCTGTACAGAGCTCTCTGACTGCCTGGGCAATTTGGCAGGCGGTGAAGAGACTGATGGTTGTTCAACAGTGCTGTGGTCCTGAGAGGAGGTGGAAGGTATTGAAGTCGATGCATTGGCTGCCATCCAACCAACAACGGCTTCAATTTGTTCTTCACGCAGAGGGGGGTACGCTGAGCTCCTACAAAAGTGCGCATAAAGGAACGCTCACGGGGAAAACTGGTGGATGCTGTGTCATGGGTGCGGCAGCAGCCACAGAATCCCCACGTCCTCTCCCTGCTGCAAATCCACGGCCTCGACCACGACCACAGTGCCTTACTCACTGACTTCTTCATCTTGGTAGATTGATAAAGAAAGTCAGAAAAGTTAAGGCCTAAGTGTGGTTATTCCTCACAGACTACAGTGAACCCTGCAGACAACTGTTCAGTATCTGTGAAAGGCCCCTTTGTGTACTTCTATAGTGTTTGCAACCAATGTATTGTATACGGATGGAAGCGCGTCACACTAATAGATTAGATTTTTTTCCACTTTAAAAAGGAGCAGCACCAATTAGAGAAAAATGTGAAGGATGAGGCAGTGACACACGCTCAGCAGACTACAACCGGCAGTGGTTGAAGTTTCAAACTGGAGCGTAATCTGCACTCACAAAATGAAAAGCTCACAGACTACAGTGAACAATGAAACACAACTATTCACTATCTGTGAAAAGCTCTTTGTGTACTTCTATAAGTGTTTGCAACCAATGTATTGTATACGGATGGAAGCGCGTCACACTAATAGATTAGATTTTTTTCCACTAAAATGGAGCAGCACCAATTAGAGAAAAATGTGAAGGATGAGGCAGTGACACACGCTCAGCAGACTACAACCGGCAGTGGTTGAAGTACAAACTGGAGCGTAATCTGCACTCACAAAATGAAAAGCTCACAGACTACAGTGAACACTGAAACACAACTATTCACTATCTGTGAAAAAACTCCTTTGTGTACTTCTTAGTGTTTGCAACCAATGTATTGTTACGGATGGAAGCGCGTCACACTAATAGATTAGATTTTTTTTCCACTAAAATGGAGCAGCACAAATTAGAGAAAAATGTGAAGGATGAGGCAGTGACACACGCTCAGCAGACTACAACCGGCAGTGGTTGAAGTACAAACTGGAGCGTAATCTGCACTCACAAAATGAAAAGCTCACAGACTACAGTGAACACTGAAACACAACTATTCACTATCTGTGAAAAGCTCCTTTGTGTACTTCTATAGTGTTTGCAACCAATGTATTGTATACGGATGAAGCGCGTCACACTAATAGATTAGATTTTTTCCACTAAAATGGAGCAGCACCAATTAGAGAAAAATGTGAAGGATGGCAGTGACACACGCTCAGCAGACTACAACCGGCAGTGGTTGAAGTAACAAACTGGAGCGTAATCTGCACTCACAAAATGAAAAGCTCACAGACTACAGTGAACACTGAAAACACAAAATATTCACTATCTGTGAAAAGCTCCTTTGTGTACTTCTATAGTGTTTGCAACCCAAAGTATTGTATACGGATGGAAGCGCGTCACACTAATAGATTAGATTTTTTTCCACTAAAATGGAGCAGCACCAATTAGAGAAAAATGTGAAGGATGAGGCAGTGACACACGCTCAGCAGACTACAACCGGCAGTGGTTGAAGTACAAACTGGAGCGTGATCTGCACTCAAAAAATCAAAACCTCACAGACTGCAGTGAACACTGAAACACAACTATTCACTATCTGTGAAAAGCTCCTTTGTGTACTTCTATAGTGTTTGCAACCAATGTATTGTATACGGATGGAAGCACGTCACACTAATAGATTTGATTTTTTTCTAATATAATGGAGCTGCACCAATTCCACTAAATAAAATAAAAAAAAAAAAGAGTCAGTGACACGTGCAGATGCCTACAAACAGCGGTGGATGCAGAGCAAACTGCAGCGTCACCTGCACTGTCACACACACACCTTGCACAGAGCTGTTAAAACAACACTGGCAAAATGAAGCTTTACACAGCGGTTGGTAAACTAGCCTGCCTCAAGCACAGTAGTACACAAAATCGCAATATCTAACTGTCCCTCAGAGTGAGCAGAGTAGCGTTCTGTCCCTTACTGAGTTCACAGCACAGTGACGCTAAAATGGCGGCGGCGCCTTTTATAGTGCATTCTGACATCATTTCAGCAGCCAATCACAGCCATGCCATTAGTTAAGATGACCGCAGCATTACAGGATGTGCCCACACTTCGTAGGATTCCTCATTGGCTGACTAAAATCACATTGCCTCTCAAAGAATTATGGGAACTTCCGATTCCGGTATACGATATGGAAAAAGTATCGGAATTAAGTATCGGAATTCCGATAACGCGAATATCGGCCGATACCCGATACTTGCGGTATCGGAATGCTCAACACTAGGTTTAACCCCTTCATGACCTAGCCTATTTTGACCTGAAAGACCTTGCCATTTTTTTTCAATTCTGACCAGTGTACATTTATGAGGTAATAACTCAGGAACGCTTCAACGGATCCTAGCGATTCTGAGATGGTTTTTCGTGACATATTGGGCTTCATCTTAGTGGTAAATTTAGGTTGATAATTTTTGCGTTTATTTGTGAAAAAAATGGAAATTTGGCGAAAATTTAGCAATTTTCAAATTTTGAATTTTTATTCTGTTAAACCAGAGAGTTATGTGACACAAAATAGTTAATAAATAACATTTCCCACATGTATACTTTACATCAGCATAATTTTGGAAACAAATTTATATTTTTTAGGAAGTTATAGGGGTTAAAAGTTGACAAGCGATTTCTCATTTTTACAGCAAAATTTACAAAACCATTTTTTTAGGGACCACCTCACATTTGAAGTCACTTTGAGGGGTCTATATGGCAGAAAATACCCAAATGTGACACCATTCTAAAAACTGCACCCCTCAAGATACTCAAAACCACATTCAAGAAGATTCTTAACCCTTCAGGTGCTTCACAGGAACTAAAGCAACGTGGAAAGAAAAAATGGACATTTTAATTTTTCCAATAAAAATTTTCTTGTAGCATAATTTTTTTCATTTTTACATGGGCAACAGGATAAAATGGATCCTAAAATTTGTTGGGCAATTTCTCCTGAGTACACCGATACCTCATATGTGATCATAAACCACTGGGCGCACGCCAGGGCTCAGAAGGGAAGGAGCGCCATTTGACTTTTTGAATGGAAAATATGCTGGAATATTTAGTGGTTGCCATGTCGCATTTGGAGAGTCCCTGTGTGCCTAAACACTGGAGCTCCCCCACAAGTGACCCCATTTTGGAAACTAGACCCCCCAAGGAACTTATCTAGATGCATAATGAGCACTTTGAACCCCAAGTGCTTCACAAATTGATCCATAAAAAAAAGAAAGTACTTTTTTTTACAAAAATTTTCTTTTAGCCTCAGTTTTTTCATTTTCATATGGGCAACAGGATAAAATGGATCCTAAAATTTGTTGGGCAATTTCTCCTCAGTACACCGATACCTCATATGTGTTCATAAACCACTGTTTGGGCGCACGGCAGGGCCCAGAAGGGAAGGAGCGCCATTTTACTTTTTGAATGGAAAATTAGCTCCAATCGTTAGCAGACACCATGACGCATTTGGAGAGCCCCTGGTTGCCTAAACAGTGAAAAAAAAAACACATGTGACACCATTTTGGAAACTAGACCCCTTAAGGAACTTATCTAGATGTGTTGTGAGCACTCTGAGCCCCAAGTGCTTCACAGAAGTTTATAACGCAGAGCAGTGAAAATTAAAAAAATCATTTTTTTCCTCAAAAATGATTTTTAGCCCGCTATTTTTTATTTTAACAAGGGTAACAGGAGAAATTGGACCACAAAAGTTGTTGTGTAATTTGTCCTGAGTACACCGATACCCCATATGTGGGAGGGAACCACTGTTTTGGCGCATGGGAGAGCTCAGAAGGGAAGGAGCACCATTTTGGAATGCAGACTTGATGGAATGTTCTGCGGGCGTCATGTTACGTTTGCAGAGCCCCTGATGTGCCTAAACAGTAGAAACACCCCCACAAGTGACTCCATTTTGGAAACTAGACCCCTCAAGGAGCTTATCTAGATGTGTAGTGAGCACTTTGAACCCCCACGTGGTTTACAGAAGTTTATAAACGCAGAGCAGTGAAAATAAAAAAATCATTTTTTTTCCTCAAAAATGATTTTTTAGCCCGCTATTTTTTATTTTCCCAAGGATAACAAGATGTATTGGACCCCAAAAGTTGTCCAGTTTGTCCCGAGTACGCTGGTACCCCATATGTGGGGGGAACCACTGTTTGGACGCACGGCAGGGCTCAGAAGGGAAGGAGCGCCATTTGACTTTTTTAATGGAAAATTAGCTCCAATCGTTAGCGGACACCATGTCGTGTTTGGAGAGCCCCTGTGTGCCTAAACTTTGGAGCTCCCCCACAAATGCCATCATTTTGGAAACTAGACCCCCTAAGGAACTTATTTAGATGCACAGTGAGCACTTTGAACCCTCAGGTGCTTCACAGAAGTTTATAACGCAGAGCAGTGAAAATAAAAAAATCATTTTTTTCCCTCAAAAATGATTTTTTTAGCCCGCTATTTTTTATTTTCCCAAGGGTAACAGGAGAAATTGGACCCCAAGAGTTGTTGTCCTGTTTGTCCGGAGTACGCTGGTACCCCATATGTGGGGGGAACCACTGTTCGGGCACATGTCGGGGCTCGGAAGGGAAGTAGTGACGTTCTGAAATGCCGACTTGATGGAATGGTCTGCGGGCGTCATGTTAGGTTTGCAGAGCCCATGATGTGCCTAAACAGTAGAAACCCCTCAAGTGACCCCATTTTGGAAACTAGATCCCTCAAGGAACTCCTCTAGATGTGTGGTGAGCACTTTGAATCTCCAAGTTCTTCACAGAAGTTTATAACGCAGAGCCGTGAAAATAAAAAAATCATTTTTTTCCACAAAAATAATTTTTTTAGTCCCCAATTTTTTTTGCCAAGGGTAACAGGAGTAATTAGACCCCCAAAGTTGCTGTGAAATTTTTCCTGAGTACGCTAATACCTCATATGTGGGGGTAACCACTGTTGGGCACACGTCGGGGCTCGGAATAAAGGAAGCACTGTTTGACTTTTTGAACGCAAAATTGGCTGGATTTAATGGTGGCGCCATATCGCATTTGGAGACCCCCTAATGTGCCTAAATAGTGGAAACCCCTCAATTCTAACTCCAACCCTAACCCCAAAACACCCCTAACCACAACCCTAACCCCAACACACCCCTATCCCTAACCATAACCCTAACCCCTACACATCCCTAACCCTAATCCCAATCATAACCCTAACCACAAGCCTAACCCTAATCCCAACCCTAACCCCAACACACCCCTAATCCCAATTCTAACCCTAACCCTAATTCCAACCCTATCCCAAATTCCAACCCTAACCATAATTCTAACCGTAACCCTAATTCTAACACTAATGCTAACCCTAAAGCTAGTTTTAACCCTAACCCTAATAGAAAAAAATATATATTTTTTCTTTATTTTATTATTCGTCCCTACCTATGAAGGTGATAAAGGGGGCATTTATTTACTTTTTTTTTATTTTAATCACTGTGAGAGTTTATCACAGTGATCAAAATAAATGTATGGAATCTGCCGGCCGTCGGGTGCACTGCGCATGCGCCCGCCATTTTGCAAGATGGCGGCGCCCATGAAGAATCCGGGAGGGACATCAGGACGGACACAGGGACATCGCAGGTCCCGGGGGAGGTGAGGGGGGATCGGAAGGCGGAGGCAAGGAGGAGAGGAGCAGATAGTGACGGCGGCGACCGATCGCCACCATCATTCGGTGTCGAGGGCCGATCGCCGTCACTCGGTGTGGGGGGGGGGTCAGATCTCGTTCTCCGGCCATGGCTGATGCTATTGCAGCATCAGCCATGGCTAGATTGTAATATTTCACCAAATTTCATTGGTGAAATATTACAAATCGCTCTGATTGGCAGTTTCACTTTTAACAGTCAATCAGAGCGATCGTAGCCATGGGGGAGTTAAGCCACCCCCGTGGTGAAGTACAAAGGGTCTTGTGCCTGCGGGTCGGGTGACTTTTCAGTGACCCCGGTCACCCGACCCGCAGGAACGCGATCCTTCCATGACACAGCATATGCGTCACAGGTCGGATTGGCACTGATTTTCATGACGCATATGCTGTGTCAAAGGTCGGGAAGGGGTTAATGTTACTCAGAAAACTATAACTCTCAGAGTCCTTTAATATAGAGGGTAAAGTTGTCCGCATATAATGCAAGTTTATATGTATTATGGCCAGCAGAGATGCCCTGAATATTTGAATTATTCCTTAGAGCTATTTCCAAGTGCTTCATTACTATAACGTAGAGAAAGGGAGAGAGTGGGCATCCTTGTCTGGTCCCATTAGAAACATTAAAGAAATCGGAGAAAGTTCCATTGTAATGAACTTTAGCTGACGGGTCCTGATTAGTGATGAGTGAGTATACTCGTTGCTCGGGTTTTCCCGAGCACGCTCGAGTGATCTCCGAGTACACGTCTGTAGAAAACACCTACATGAAAAAACGGTATCAGTGTGTCTTTAATCTTTTTCTGTTATGGATAAAGAAAGAAATTACAAAACTTCTCCTATACTTTGCGATGTTTAACATGGACATCAAGAAGCTGTAGGAGAAATCAGCGCAAATAGGGTCTTATCCAAGAAATACAGTTAGTTTAGCACTCAGATTAAACTCACCTGTTCAGTCTGTTAAAGACGCGTATAACGTAGAAAATCAGCTGCAGCAGATCCACGGGTCAGCAAGCAGGCATCAGACTGTAAAGCGAGTTAGTGGACAATATTCTATGCTGCCGACAGAATGGAGACATATATCCCAGTGTGGGCCCACATTCAAAGCGTTAACCTATTTAAATGATACTCCTGCTGTCTCGTCATACATGTGATTTTTCCTGAAGAAGTTATATACTTTGAATCCCGTTGAAATAAACCACCACCTTATCGAACCATTCTGGGATATAAAGTATGTCTCCATTTTGTCAGCAGCGCGGAATATTGTACTCTAACTCCCTTTACAGTCTGTGTGCCGAACATGTTTTTCACAGACTTGTATTGACAGTTGTCATATGTGCTACTGGAAAAGAAATGGACATGTTACCGTATGTGACATATTGGTTACAATGGGCATGTGTGGTATCCATGTAAAAAATGGATGCCACACGTATCAGAAGAAAAAAAGGTTATGGTACCGAGTTCGGTTCCAAATTTGATACACAAATACTCATTATTCACAACATTTCTGCTACAGGTCTTTGGAGAGGCTACAGAGTCACCTTATTCATGTTTTTCTACAACACCAAAGTAAAAGTCCAAATGTAAATACAAACTTTAAGTAGTACAGAAAATGCAGCAACACAGAAATGAAACAACACTGCAGTCATACTTAATATACAACAAGCAAAAGAAACTCCACTTTGACTGATGGCAGGATTGTATTCAAACACCAATCAAGTCCCGTCCAAGGACATCAGCATTTAGCAAAACTGCCAGAAAGACACAGCTACAGTCAGCTGTATTATTAATGTCCTCTCACATACCCACAAATCTAGAACTCTATGTGCTTTCCAGAGATCTCACATGTTGTCCTATAAAACCTCTAGACAAAACAGTACTGTGTAGAAACATGAAACAATACTTTCGGAGACTGAAGGAGATCTTTGATGGTAAAGATAACTTGTGGCTTCTAAGCAACCAAACAGAAGTCAGACTAAAAGAAAAGAAAAAAATGGACACCTCCTCCTGGCCACAACATAACTTTGGATCAATATATTGACTCATAGACATTTGTTGCAGACCATAATATTGGATAAATCGAGAGAGGAAACATCTAATATCAGTGTGCATGAGAGAAGGCTAATTCATAGCCTGAAGAACAACAAGGAGATTACTATTAATCTTGCAGATAAAGGTCACCACCTCATTACAACAGACTACATTAATGATGCAGACTACTACACCAAACTGGATGATGACCCAACTCTAAAATATATGAGAGCATCATCAGAGGCCGGTGTACATATTCCACAAACCTTTTGCACTTTATACCTGAAAATCCTAGGATAGAAATTTCCCAAAATTCATAAGCCAGGCAACCCAGGGAGGTCAATCATTTTAGAGATGTGAACACTCACTGAAAAATCTCAGAATGGGTAGAGAATGTTTTTAAACCACTGGTAAGAATAACAGCTAGCTATTTAATGGAACACCAAAGACCTTTTGAAAAAGCTATCTACAGTAGATCCCTTTCCCAAGGGTGCCATCTTTGCCACCATGGATGTGGAATATTCTAACATCCCACTTGAAGATGGACTGACCACCTGCCAAATGTTACTGAAAGCTAAAGGGATCCCTTCTACGATACGATACACTTAATTGATCCCGAGGGAAATTATGGTATCACAGCAGCGTTACAACAGCATTACAAATGAAACATTATGAACAGCATTACTAAATTACAAACAGCATTAAATAGAGTAATTACTAGACACAGTCTACTGTACTGAGTCTGTATTAGAACTCACCAGATTTATCCTCATGCATAACTTTTTTTCTGTTTCTGTGAGGAGCTACACTGGGTTTGGAAAGTATTCAGACCCATTTAAATTTTGCACTCTGTTTCATTGCAGCCATTTGGTAAATGCAAAAAAGTTCATTTTTTTTCTCATTAATGTACACTCTGCACCACATCTTGACTGAAAAAAACAGAAATGTAGAAATTTGTGCAAATTTATTTAAAAAAAAAACTGAACTGTCACATGGTCATAAGTATTCAGCCCCTTTGCTCAGTATTGAGTAGAAGCACCCTTTTGAGCTAGTACAGCCATGAGTCTTCTTGGGAATGATGCAACAAGTTTTTCACACCTGGATTTGGGGATCCTCTGCCATTCTTCCCTGCAGATCCTATCCAGTTCCATCAGGTTGGATAGTGAACGTTGTTGGACAGCCATAATTAGGTCTCTCCAGAGATGCTCAATTGGGTTTAGGTCAGGACTCTGGCTGGTCACAGAGTTGTTCTGAAGCCACTCCTTTGTTATTTTAGCTGTGTGCTTAGGGTCATTGTCTTGTTGGAAGGTGAACCTTAGGCTAAGTCTGAGGTCCTGAGCACTCTGGAAGAGGTTTACATCCAAGATATCTCTGTACTTGGCTGCATTCATGTTTACTTCAATTGCAACCAGTCGTCCTGTCCCTGCAGCTGAAAAACACCCCATAATATGATGCTGCCACCACCATGTTTCACTGTTGGGATTGTATTGGGCAGGTGATGAGCAGTGCCTGGTTTTCTCCATACATACCGCTTTGAATTATCACCAAAAAGTTCTATCTTTGTCTCATCAGACCAGAGAATCTTATTTCTCATAGTCTGGGAGACCTTCATGTGTTTTTTTTAGCAAACTCTATGCAGGCTTTCATATGTCTGGCACTGAGAAGAGGCTTCCGTTGGGCCACTCTGCCATAAAGGCCAGACTGGTGGAGGGCTGTAGTGATAGATGACTTTGTGGAACTTTCTCCCAACTCCCTTCTTCATCTGTGGAGCTCAGCCACAATCTTGGGGTTCTTTACCTCTCTCACCAAGGCTCTTCTTACGATTGCTCAGTTTGGCTGGATGGCCAGGTCTAGGAAAACTTATGGTGGTCCCAAACTTCTTCCATTTAAGGATTATGGAGGCCACAGTGCTCTTAGGAACCTTGAGTACTGCAAAAATTATTTTGTAACCTTGGCCAGATCTGTGCCTTGCTACAATTCTGTCTCTGAACTCCTTGGCCAGCTCCTTTGACCTCATGATTCTCATTTGGTCTGACATGCACTGTGAGGTGTGATATAGACAGGTATGTGCTTTTACAAATCAAGACCTATCAGTTTAACCCCTTAATGACCGCCGATACGCCTTTTAACGGCGGTGGTTAAGGGTATTTAAACCACAGCGTCGTGATTTCACGGCGCTGTGGAGAAAGTATATAGCGCCCCCAGAGTCGGATTTTCTCCGGGGCTATATAGTTTATAGTGGATATCAATTCTTATAGAAGATGTTCAACTTGATAAACAACATATTGTAACTTCTTTGTCTTCAATCGATAGTTTCATACTTGTTCGAAGTGACAATATAATCCTTATGTTCCTCATGGTGGAAGCAAGCATTTAGTAAGCAAAGATAAGGATTATCAAGTCAAACCAAAGAAAAACAAAACCCCAAAATTTAGATTGTATAGTATTTATTTTTTTATATTATACATATATTAGAAAGTTATCTTAACCCCTTAACGACTGCTGATACGCCTTTTAACGGCGGTAGTTATGGGTACTTAAACCACAGCGCCGTTAATTAACGGCGCTGTGGAGAAAGTATATAGCGTCCTCCAGAGTCGGATTTACTCTGGGGTCTCGGCTACCAAGGGTAGCCGAGACCCAGAGAACATGATTCGGGTCGGTTTTTACCGACCCTGCTTTTGTGATCGACATTGTAAACTATATAACGGCGACCGCAAAAAAAAAGCAGCGATTTCGCATTTATAGTTTCTCTTATATGATCGCACATCAGAGGGGAGAGAAATAGGGTCCCCCCGATCTGTCTCCCGTACCTCCCGGTGTCCCCCCCCGTCCTCCCATGGCTCCCGCAGCTCCTGGCGTCTTCTTCCTGTAAAGAAAATGATGGGTGCATGCGCAGTGAGCCCGCCGAATCTGCCGGCCGGCAGATTGATTCATTCAGTGAAGGTACATTTTGATCACTGTGATAAACCCTATCACAGTGATCAAAATAAAAAAAATAGTAAATAAACCCCCTTTATCACCCCCTTAGTTAGGGAAATATAATAAAATAAAGAAAATATATTTAATTTTTCCATTAGGGTTAGGGTTATAATTAGGGTTAGGGTTTGAAGTAGGGTTAGAATTAGGGTTAGGGTTACAATTAGGGTTAGGGTTACAATTAGGGTTGGGGTTAGGATTAGGTTTGGGATTAGGGGTGTGTTGGGGTTAGGGTTGGAGTTACAATTGAGGGGTTTCCACTATTTAGGCACGTCAGGAGGTCTCCAAACACGACATGGCCTTCAAAAAGTCAAATGGCGCTCCCTACCTTCCGAGCCCTGCCGTGCGCCCAAACAGTGGCCCCCCCACATATGGGGTATCAGCGTACTCAGGAGAAATTAGACCCCAAAATTGGTGTGCAATTTGTCCTGTTTCCCTTGGGAAAATAAAAAATAGCGGGCTAAAAAAATCATTTTTGAGGAAAAAAAGGATTTTTTATTTCACGGCTCTGCGTTTATAAACTAATGTGAAGCCCTTGGGGGTTCAAAGTGCTCACCACACATCTAGATAAGCTCCTTGGTGGGTCTAGTTTCCAAAATGTTGTCACTTGCGGGGGGGGATCTACTGTTTAGACACATCAAGGGCTCTGCAAACACAACATGACACCCGCAGAACATTCCATCAAAGTCTGCATTACAAAATGGCGCTCCTTCCCTTCCAAGGTCACCCATGCGCCCAAACAGTGGTTTTACCCCACATATGGGGTATCAGCGTACTCAGGACAAATTGCACAACAACTTTTGTGGTCCAATTTCTCCTGTTACCCTTGGGAAAATAAAAAATAACGGGCTAAAAAATCATTTTTGAGGAAAAAAATTATTTTTTATTTTCACTGCTCTACGTTGTAAACTTCTGTGAAGCACTTGGAGGTTCAAAGTGCTCACCACACATCTAGATAAGTTCCTTAAGGGGTCTAGTTTCCAAAATAGAGTCACTTGTTGGGGGTTTCCACCGTTTATGCACATCAGGTGCTCTCCAAACGCGACATGGCGTCCAGCCAATTCTGCGTTGAAAAAGGCAAACGACGCTCCTTCCCTTGCGACCTCTGCCGTGCGCCCAAAAAGTGGTTTACCCCCACATATGGGGTATCGGCATATTCAGGAGAAATTGCACAACAAATTTTGTGGTTCATTTTCTCTTTTAACACTTTTGAAAATAAAAAAATTGGTTCTGAAGTAAATTGTTTGCAAAAAAGTTAAATGTTAATTTTTTCCTTCCACATTGCTTCAGTTCCTGTGAAGCACGTAAAGGGTTAATAAACTTCTTGAATGTGGTTTTGAACACCTTGAGGGGTGCAGCTTTTAGAATGGTGTCACTTTTTGTTTTTTTCTATCATATAGACCCTTCAAAGTGACTTCAAATGTGATGTGGTCCCTAAAAAAAATTGTGTTGTAAAAATGAGAAATCGCTTGTCAACTTTTAACCCTTATAACTTCGTAACAAAAAATATTGTTTTCAAAATTGTGCTGATGTAAAGTAGACATGTGGAAAATTGTATTTATTAAGAAATTTGTGTGACATATCTGATTTAAGGGCATAAATATTTTAAGTTTGAAAATTGCAAAATTTTCAATGTTTTCTCCATATTTCCATTTTTTTCATAAATAAATGCGAGTCATATAAAATTTTTTACCACTAACGTGAAGTACAATATGTCACAAAAAATCAGTCTTAGAATCAGTGGGATTCATTAAAGCATTCCAGAGTTATAACCTGATAGTGACAGTGGTCAGAATTGTAAAAATTGGCCCGGTCATTAAGCTGCAAATTGGCTCTGTCACTAAGGGGTTAATTAAATACAGCTTGACTCCAATGAAGAAGTAGAACCATCTCAAGGAGGATCACAAGGAAATGGGCCGTATGTGACTTAAATATGAGTATCTGAGCAAAGGGTCTGAATACTTATGACCATGTGATATTTCAGTTTTTCTTTTTTAATAAATTTGCAAAATTTCTACTTTTCTCTTTTTTTTCAGTCAAGATGGGGTGCACAGTGTACATTAATGAGAAAAAAAATGAACTTTTTTGCATTTACCAAATGGCTGCAATGAAACAAAGAGTGAAAAATTTAAAGGGTCTGAATGCTTTCCAAACCAACTGTATACCTACAAGGCACCAGAACTGCTATAAGCAGCAAAATGGCACCCAAGTTTATAACGTAGAGCCATAAAATTCAAAAATATTTTTTCCACAAAAATGATCTTTTTATCCCTAATTTTTATTTTGCTAAGGGTTACAAGACCACAAAAGTTATTGTGCAATTTGTCCTGAGTACGCTGATACCCCATATGTGGGGGGGTAAACCACTGTTTGGGCACATGGCAGTGCACGAAGGGAAGGAGCGCTGTTTGACTTTTTCAACACAAAATTGACTGCAATGGAGATCGGACGCCATGTTGCATTTGGAGAGCCCCTGATGTGCCTGAACATTGGAAACCCACCACAAGTGACCCCATTTTGGAAAGTAGGCTCCCCAAGGATCTTGTCTAGATGTGTGGTGAGAACTTTGAACATGCAGGTTTCACTAAAATTTATAAGGCCCGACCTTGAAAATAAAAAAATCATATTTTTTCCACAAACATGATCTTTAAGTCCCCAATTTTTTATTTTCCCAAGAGTAACAGGAGAGATTGGCCCCCAAACGTTGTTGTCCAATTTGTCCTGAGTACGCTGATACCCCATATGTGGGAAAAAACTACTGTATGGGCACATTTTGGGCTCGGAAGGGAAGTAGTGACGTTTTGGAATGCAGATTTTAATGGAATGGTCTGTGGGCGTCATGTCGCGTTTGGAGAGCCCCTGGTGTGCCTGAACAGTGGAGACCCCCCAAGTGACCCCATTTTGGAAACTAGACCCCCCAAGGAACTTATCTAGATGGTGGGGAGAACTTTGAACCCCCATGTGCTTCACAGAAGTTTATAACGTAGAGCCATAAAAATAAAAAATCATATTTTTTTCCACAAAAATTATATTTTTGCCCCCAGTTTTTTATTTTCCCAAGGGTAACAGAAGAAATTGGACCCCGAGAGTTATTGTGCAATTTGTCCTGAGTACGCTGATACCCCATATGTGGGGGTAAACCACTGTTTGGGTGCATGACAGAGCTCGGAAGGGAAGGAGCACCGTTTCAATTTTTCAACGCAGAATTGGCTGGAATTGAGATCAGACGCCATGTCACATTTCGAGAGCCCCTGATGTGCCTAAACACTGGAAACCCCCAATTCTAACTCCAGCCCTAACCCCAACACACCCCTAATCCCAACCATAACCCTAACCACAAACCTTACCCTAACACACCCCTAACCCCAACTATAACCCTAGCTACAAACCTAACACACCCCTAATCCCAACCCTAACCCTAACGGGAAAAAGGGAAGGAGCACCGTTTGACATTTTTTGATCGCTTTTTATTACGATTTTTGGGGGGCAGAATAAACAAAAACCAACAATTCATGAATTTCTTTTATGGGGGGGGGCGTTTATACCGTTCTGCATGTGGTAAAATTCGATAAAGTAGTTTTATTCTTTGGGTTAGTACGATTACAGCGATACCTCATTTGTATCATTTTTTTATGTTTTGGAGCTTTTATACAATAAAAACTATTTTATAAGAAATAATTATTTTTGCATCACTTTATTCTGCGAGCTATAACTTTTTAATTTTTTCGCTGATGATGCTGTATGGCGGCTCGTTTTTTGTGGGACAAGATGACGTTTTCAGCGGTACCATGTTTATTTAAATGTCTTTTTGATCGCGTGTTCCACTTTTTGTTCGGCGGTATGATAAAGCATTGTTTTTTTGCCTTTTTCACTAAAGGGGTTAACTAGTGGAACATTTTTATAGGGCGGGTCATTACGGACGCGGCGATACTAAATATGTGTACTTTTATTTATTTACTTTTTTACTTACATAATAATAATGTGTTTATTGGGGAAATATTTTTTTAATTTATTTAGGGATTTTTTTAAAAATATTTTTACACATGTTTATTTTATTTTTTTTACATTTTTACATTGTCCCAGGGTGGTACATCACCATATAGTGTCAGATCGCTGATCTGACAGTTTGCAGAGCACTGTGTCAGATCAGCGATGTGACAGGCAGTGCAGGAGGCTTGCCAGCACCTGCTCTCAGCAGGCACTGACAAGCCACTTCCCTGCAGGACCAGGACATACACTTTGGCCATTTTGGATCCGGGGGCCTGCAGGGAGGAGGCCCTCGGAACAACGCGATCACATCGTGTTGCTCTGAGGGTCTCAGGGAAGCATGCACGGAGCCCCCTCCCTGTCTGATGCTTCCCTATGCCACCAGAACGCTGCAATCATGTTTGACGTACTATTCCGTCCATTGGAATTAAGTCCCAGGGCACATGGATGGAATAGTATGTCTGATGGCAGAAAGGGGTTAAATCAAGTCTACCACCCCACCTCCATTGATGATCAGATCAATAGAGCCACAAGGATCCCTGGAAGTAAACTACTTCAATATGGAAAAAAAGAGGAAAATAATTGTGTACCTCTGATGGTGATCTACAGCCCTCAGCTTAAAGTACTCAGAAAAAGTGCCAAAAAACTTCACCATATCCTACACAAAGATGACCGGATAAAAATAATATTCAAAGACCCTCCCTTGCTATGCTACAGACAACCTCCACTTTTAAGAAATATTGTTATCAGATGCTTAATGCCCTCTGATACACCAAGAGGAACCTATCCTTGCAATGTGAAGAGCTGCAAAACCTGTACTCATGTAATGACCACAGACCATATAGAGATCTGCAATGCACAGCAGGACTATAAAATTCCTGGGATATTCACATGTTCCTCTTGAAATGTGGTGTACTTAATTTTGTGCAGTGTTTGTCCTACTGGGGTCTCTATGTGGGAGAAACAGGAAAGAAACTGAGCACAAGGATGAGATCTCATTGCCACACGATTACAGACAAAAATCCCATCAACCTGTGGCTAAACATTTTTGTGGTCCAGGATGAAAGTTGTTATAATAACCCCTTCACGACATGCGCAGTACATTTACGGCGCATGTTAGGTCTCCCCCTTTGATGTGGGCTCCAGCAGAGCCCTCGTCTTTTCCTGCACATATCAGCTGATTTGAACAGCCGTGGGTGGAATCGCGATCCACCAGTGGCTGTTAACCTGTTAAATGCTGTCAGGCTATGATAACAGCATTTAACACGATCGCGCCAGAAATGCGTCACTAATCCTGCCCATCGGCGCCTGTGTCGTATGACCGCGGGTCGCTGATTGGTTGGCATGACAACCCGGGGTCTGCAGCAGACCTCTGTCGTTGTCATTGCCGGATTGCTATGAGCACCGCCCAGCGGTTGGCGATCAGCAAGTGAGCATTTTCTGTATATCTGTATATATATTTCTATACAGAGCGGGTCTGAAGCACAAGCGATCGGATGATCACAGCTTCTACCCTTTTCCCGTACATTATATGGTAAAATAAATGAAAAAATAAAAAAAGTCATGGCTCTGGGATGAAGAGGAGCAAAAAACAAACGAAAAAAACTAAAATGGGCTGTGGCGTGAAGAGTTTAAAAGGCAACTTTATATCAAAAAACACAGAGGGGTCTGTGATCAAAAATTTATGACAGTCTTTGTTACCCTCCACACGGGAATAAATCTGTCACAAGGATTAATGGATAACTACAAAATCTGAGGAATCTGCTGGATACAAGGAGGGCACCAGGTCTCACATCTAACACTGATATTGGGACAATAAAACTTTCAAACCAGGATTCACTCTCTTAGCTCATTTTGTTTGTATTTTAAATATCCATTTATTATGTCAGACCTCTGCTATTTTTTGTGTTTCTTCAGATTCTTTATTATACCATGCCTGATGAAGAGAAAAAAATCTCAAAAGCTCGCTTTATAACATTACTTATTTTATTTTTTTAGCCGTTAAAAGGTATCTTAACTACAAGGGCATCATTTTGTAGTATAAACATGGACATGTGAAGGAGGGATTAATTGTATTCTCTCTCGCATCTTTGTGAGGAACAGATCCTACCTGGTCATTATATATAATATGGGATATGTATGGGGCCAATCTCCAGGCAATAATCATGGAAAATAATTTCACATCCACATGTTTACATCTTTTCCAGGTTTCAGTATGACTGAGATAAGGGCTTCCAAGATTTGTCTAGGGAATGGATTTGAAATTGAGACAAAGTTAAATACTTTAGTTAGAAAGCGATCAACTCTGCTGCTAATAGCTTGTAAAATTTAGCTGTGTATTCATCAGGTATGGGACTCTTGTTTGGTGGGGACATCTGAATGACTTGTAGTACTTCTTCATCATTAAAGGGTTGTTCTAGGATACTATGCATGAAGAGCAGTTTTTTTAATGTATTGGTCTATTTTTGTCTGGAGACGTGATGGTGACATCTGCATATTGACCTTAATGTTGTGTAGAGATTTGTAATAATCCTTAAATGCTTCAGCAGTTTTTCGGGATTGTTTAAACTCCACACTATCTGAGGTACAAATGAATGGGATATATGTAGTTGGGGCTCTAGGATGAATACTCCTAGCTAGCATTAATTGTATGTTTTAGAGCTGTTAGTATATTGCATAAGATTCAGGTTTAGGTGCCAGTGCCATGGTCAGTGCCTCTAAGTGGCTGAAAAATTAAAAAAAAATAGGGACATAGTCAGACCAGGTTATGGTGCCAACAGAAGAATAAGGACTCCAACTCAAGAGGTGATGGCTGATCAGAAGATAATCAGTTCTACTTTATGAGTTGTACATTGATGAGTAGTAGGTATAGTCCTTGTCTTTTGGATGTAGAATGCACCAAATGTCTACTGCTTCTAGTTTCAATATTTTGTTTTAAAATGAGTGGGTGGGATTGAGGACTTACAGAAGAGTCCAGTACTTTATTAATTGTCAGATTGAAATCTCCTCCTAGAATCAGGAGGCCTTCCATAAAACCTTCCAGCTGTTTCAGGTACCTTTGACAGATCTTCGCTTGATCCATGTTTGGAAGATAAAAATTACCCAGAGTATAAATTAGATTCATAATTGAGATCTTCAAGAACAGAATTCGACCATTCTCATGTACATTCAATCCCATTAGAGTGAAGGGTAGATTCTTATGAATGGCAATAAACTAACCCCTTGTAATGTATGTAGTACAGTTCATATAGCGTCTTGTGCTTGGGTGCGATGAAAACACAGGAGTCACAGGTTTGATATAGAAAAGTCCTGTATTACTTCATACAAGTTGGCAGAAATAGTCACACAGTTTGCAGACACAGAAACAGGAGACACAGCAGGCCAGAGTAATCCAAGCTCAGCAATCACTCTCCAATACAGATTCAGGATCTTCTTCTCTGTTACCGTAAGTCCATGCAAACGTGGGTCTTTCAAAGAGCAGGGTTCAGAGTCCACAAGTGCTTCAGAGTTCCTCAGTAGGAATAGCTGGAGTACAAGGTCCAAGGCTTACAGGAGTCAAGTCACAGGTTCACTGCAGGCTAGATTCTGAAGCACTGATTGCTCAGCTGTGGCTGCTTAAGAAGCAAAGGAGAGAATCAGGGGGGAACATGCAAGCTGGAAACTCCATTTTGACTGAGGGCAAGATAGCTGCAGCAAGACAGAAAGTAAAATGGCTGACGAACAAACTGAGTTTCAGGAATATATACATAGAACCTTACATTACTCCCCCCTTAAGGACAACCTCTGGATGACCTCAGACCAGGCTTGTGTGGGTACCTCTGATGAAACTGACGGAGCAAGCGAGGAGCATTAACGTTATTGACCGGTTCCCATGAGTTGTCCTCCACTGGGTAGCCCTGCCATTTAATCAGATATTGTAACTGATTTCTATACAACCTGGAATCTAAAATCCTTTCCACCACAAATTCTTCCTGACCATCGACTAGCACTGGGTCAGGGCAAGGAGAGGAACGTCCAGGAAACGTATTGGGTGTCGCAGCCTTTAGTAGGGATACATGAAAGACAGGGTGGATTCTCATAGTTCTGGGCAGTTGAAGACGACAAGCAACGGCACTTATAATTTTACTGATTTTATAGGGTCCAATGTACTTATGTCCCAACTTAGACGATGGAATCCTTAACTTAAGATTTCTGGTTGACAGCCAGACCAAGTCTCCTACCTTGAAAGCTGGTGCAGGTTTACGAAATTTATCTGCTGCTTTCTTGTACCTTTCTTGAGCCGATTCCAGATTTTCCTTTAGAAGATCCATATTCTTCTGTAAAGACGTGATTCTTTCAGCCACTGCTGGTAAAGGCGTTTCTATGGGAAATCCTGGTAGAATGTTAGGATGATAACCTAGATTAGAGTAAAAAGGAGACTGTTTAGTGGAGGCACTCTGAGAGTTGTTATACGAGAACTCAGCTAATGGAAGTAGATCCACCCAATCATCCTGTAGGTGGCAGATAAAGCAGCGGAGATACTGCTCCAGGGTTTGATTGGTTCGTTCGGTCTGTCCATTAGTCTGGGGATGAAAAGCAGAAGAAAGGTTTACTTTAATGTCCAATGCTGCACAGAAATTTTGCCAAAACCTAGAAGTGAATTGCACCCTCGATCCGAAATAACCTCATCCGGTACTCCATGTAAGCGAAACACATCTTTAATCATCAAATCTGATGTCTGTTTTGCAGTGGGTAAGCCGACACAAGGGATAAAATGAGCTGCCTTTGTTAGACGGTCAACCACCACTAGAATGGTGTTCTTCCCCTGAGAGGTTGGTAACTCCACAATGAAGTCCATAGAAATGGATCCCCACGGGCGGGACGGGGTGGGAAGAGGCTGTAACAGACCAGTTGGTGAGGAGCGAGGTGTTTTGCATCTTGCACAGACCTCACATGAAGTGACATAATTCAAAACATCCTTCCTGCAAGTGGGCCACCAAAAGAAACGAGAAATAAATTCCTGTGTCTTTAGAATTCCTCTATGCCCAGCTATCTTGGAATCGTGAATGAGTTGCAATACTCTTAATCTGACTGTTTCAGGAATATACAGACGTTGTCCCTGAATCCACACACCATTCTTAAAGACAAGACTTACGTCCCTTGGGGGTTGTGCCAAAAAGGAATCCGCATGGTATGCTTCCTTGATGTCCTTAAGTAGGTCTTGATTATGAATTACTCCTAGGAATCTAGAGTCAGGAAGAATAGTCTTAGGAGGAGTAATTGGACGTGTCTCTGCTGAGTAAATCCTAGAGAGTGCATCAGCCTTTCCATTGCGCGATCCTGGTCTATAAGAGATTATAAAATTAAATTGGTTTAAGAAAAGATTCCAGCGAGCCTGGCGAGGAGTCAGGCACTTAGCCGACCTGATAAACTCAAGGTTACGATGGTCTGTCAGGACGACTATTTGCTGTGCAGCTCCCTGAAGAAGGTGTCTCCATTCTTTGAAGGCGGCAATAATGGCCAACAACTCTCTATTGCCCACATCGTAGTTCCTCTCAGCCGAAGACAACTGCTGGGAAAAGAAGGCACAGGGATGCAAGACATTCTTCTCACCTGTTCTCTGAGAGAGTATAGCTCCAACGGCACAGTCTGAAGCATCCACCTCTATTATGAAGGCAAGCTCGGGGTTGGGATGTACTAGGATAGGTGCAGTGGTAAATTTATCTTTTAGACGGGAAAATGCTTCCTGGGCTTGGGGAGTCCAGGAAAACCTAGACTCTTTCCGGGTAAGTTGAGTGATAGGTGACACTACCTCAGAGAAATTCTAATGAAACGTCTATAGAAGTTGGCAAACCCGATGAAGCGCTGTACCTCCTTCACATTTCTAGGACTTGGCCAATCCTTGATGGCTTGGGTTTTGCTTCCATCCATACTAATTCCTTGTGTAGACAGTACATACCCCAGAAATTGAATTTCGGTCCTATGGAATTCACACTTTTCAAGTTTGATGTAAAGATGATTTTGTCTTAGACGTTCCAAGACCATTCTCACATGTCCATGATGTTCCTCTGTGGAGTTAGAAAAAATTAGAATATCATCCAAATAAATTACCACGAATGTATCTAGGAGATCCCTGAAGATGTCATTCACCAACTAGATATTCAAAGTGTCCATAGCGTGACCTGAATGCAGTCTTCCATTCATCCCCAGGTCTAATACGGACTAAGTTATAGGCCCCATGAAGATCTAGTTTAGAAAAAATTTTGGCATGTCGCACTCTCTCCAATAACTCAGGGATTAAAGGCAATGGATAACGGTTTCTAATAGTAACCTTATTGAGTTCCCTATAGTCTACGCATGGTCTCAGAGATCCATCTTTCTTCTTTACAAAGAAGATGGGTGCACCTGCAGGAGATGAAGAGGGGCGTATGAAGCCCTTGGCTAGATTTTCATCTATGTAATCCTTTAAAGCCTTTAGCTCGGGCCCCGCCAGGGGGTAGATCTTACCAAAAGGTATCTCTGCTCCAGGCAATAATTCAATTGGACAATCATATGGACGGTGAGGAGGAAGCTGGTCAGCGTTCTTCTTGTCACATAAATCCACATAGTCCTGGTATACAGCTGGTAGTTCAGGGACTGACATGATTCCTTTAGGAACAGAGCAAGCTGAAACTTTTGGACTCATCTGTTTCTCTGGAAAGTGTAATTCCTTGGTCTCCCAGTTAATGGTAGGATTCTGAGCCTGCAGCCATGGTAGCCCTAGAATAATGGGAAAGTGGGGAGAAGAGATAAGCATAAAGGACAGTTTCTCTTGATGATCTTTACCCATAAGAACCCTCAAAGGCTCTGTTTCCTGATCCACTGGTCCAGAGGTCAGCAGGGAGCCATCCACAGTTTCCATCTGTACTGGAGTAGCCTTCTTCACTGAACGTATTCCCTGTTTCAGAGCAAAGGAGTCATCCATAAAATTTCCACTTGCCCCTGAGTCGATCATAGCAGAGCTAGACACCCAAGCTGAGTCAACCCAGAGTTTGATGGAAAGAAAGCAATGAGAATTGTTTTTCTTACAACTCAGCTGGGACACCGCTGAGGAAACTTGAAAAATGGCAGCGTTTACACAGTCAACGTCCTCAGAGGTAACGGAGTTTAAGTCCGAGAAATCAAGATCTGTTGCTGCAGATCTCTCTGGAGCCTGAGGCTCGGACCTGACAGATCCCCTCTCGCAACACTCACAATGAATGAGTGCTGCAGTAGTCTTACGAGAACGGCTGGGGCAGTTTATAATGAAGTGCCCTGACTTACCACAATAGAAACATAGATTCTCCTTAAAACGATGTTCCTTGCGTGCATCACTAACCCGTCGTTGTAAAGAGTCTACCTGCATGGGTTCAGGTTCCCGTGTAATCCTACTCAAAGGTTCCTTAGCTGGAGAGGAAGGTAGGAAAAGGTTAGTACGATTGCTTTCGAACCATCTCTCTTGCCTGCGTTCAGTCAGACGAGTATCAATACGGATGCAGTAGTTAATAAAGTCACCTAACGCAGTGGGAGGGTCGGCACGAGCAAGTTCATCCTTAATCAGTGGAGATAACCCCTTTCGAAAAATAGATTTTTTGGCGGAACTGTCCCAGGTGGTATCAAGGGCCCATCTCCTGAAATCCAAGGCATATTCAGCTACCGAGTGCTTACCTTGGCGCAAAGCTAACATGGCTGCTTCAGCTGTTGCACCTCGATTGGGGTCATCAAACACCTGCCCCATGGCTGAAATAAAATCATCAAGGTGATTCAAACAATCATCCTCAGTCTCAATCAGAGGGTTTGCCCACATTAAAGCCTTGTTGGTAAGCAACATAATTATAGTAAGCACCTTAGATCGTTCAGTGGGAAATTGTGAAGCATGTGCAGAAAAAAAAAGATTGCATTGATTAATAAATCCCCTGAATTTCTCACGTTCACCGCCAAAACGAAAAGGGGGCAACTTGGGAATCCCAGCACTCGGGGCTACGGCAGGAGCCTGGACTCGCCCCTCTAGAACCTCAATCCTGGCTCGCAAATCCTGGGTAGTCTGTCCAACCACTTGCAAATTGTGATTATTGAGGTCCTGTAGATTTGTAAAACGGGTCTTTATATTCTGCAAATCTGCAAGGATATTATCAGTCACTCCGCAAAGTTCCTTTATGCGGGCCTCCATTTTCCAGATCTTTTAAGACAGGATTACTGGAAGAAGAGGAAGAAAAAAAACAATAGTGTTCACCTGTGGCAACACTGCAGAGAGAAAAAAAAAATTAAGGGAACTGCTCACCTGGAATGGTTGTGAGAAGTCACAACCACTATCATCACAGAAAGTTTCAACCAGACATCTGATATCCAGAGTTACAGCAGACAAAAAAGAGAAAAGAAAGGAAAAAAAAAAAACAATAGTGTTTACCTGTGGTAACACTGCAAAAAGAAAAAACTTAAGGGAATTGCTCACCTGGAATGGTTGTGAGAAGTCACAACCACTGTCATCACAGAAAGTACAACCGGACGTCTGATATCCACAGTACAGCAGACACAGCCTTCCAGACCCAGCAGACACTAACGTTTTGGCTTCAGAATCTTGTAATGTATGTAGTACAGTTCATATAGCGTCTTGTGCTTGGGTGCGATGAAAACACAGGAGTCACAGGTTTGATATAGAAAAGTCCTGTATTACTTCATACAAGTTGGCAGAAATAGTCACACAGTTTGCAGACACAGAAACAGGAGACACAGCAGGCCAGAGTAATCCAAGCTCAGCAATCACTCTCCAATACAGATTCAGGATCTTCTCTCTGTTACCGTAAGTCCATGCAAACGTGGGTCTTTCAAAGAGCAGGTTCAGAGTCCACAAGTGCTTCAGAGTTCCTCAGTAGGAATAGCTGAAGTACAAGGTCCAAGGCTTACAGGAGTCAAGTCACAGGTTCACTGCAGGCTAGATTCTGAAGCACTGATTGCTCAGCTGTGGCTGCTTAAGAAGCAAAGGAGAGAATCAGGGCGGGAACATGCAAGCTGGAAACTCCATTTTGACTGAGGGCAAGATAGCTGCAGCAAGACAGAAAGTAAAATGGCTGACGAACAAACTGAGTTTCAGGAATATATACATAGAACCTTACACCCCTCTGGATTTAGAGATCATATTCAAACTATAAGACTAGTGTGTATAATAAAGTTTTTTACTTCTGTGAAATGATTCATTTTGAAATGAGTTTCTTGTAGAAATAGGATCTGAACTCCCATTTTGAGGATACGATATCAAATCTGAGAACGTTTCTGTGGGGTGTTAAATCAGCTAATGTTTAAAGAGGCTACTTTAATTTGGGTCGTATATCAAACAGGGAATCAATTTGTCTAGTATTTTGTTGAATAAGCAGACATTGAGCTGTTTGTTCTGCTGTAAGTGAGGCTGAGGAGGATTATAATTGGGTCACTGTCAGAAACCTGTGCTATGATTGTGTTGAGACCTTATGTTTCTGATGTGTATAGGTTTTCCAAATGAGCAATGTAACCCTCCATGTCTAATTTTTTTGGTATTTCCCTCATTTGGGAGCAAATATCTTTAATTTCCTGCATCATAAGTGCTACTTCTTGTGAGGATTTATCCTCACAAGGAAGAGGTATTTAGTGAAGAGGTATGAGATCTCTCAGCACACTGATGGTTTTCCAGCTTTTATCTGCCAAGGGCTCACTCTACGGGAGTTGACAGATTGTTTGAGGAGAGGTGTCGGCAGCCATTTTTCTTATCCTGAGTGGGTCCCATACTCTCAGATAGGAAATGCTGGATACTAACAGATAGAGAGGAAGGAGTCCCTTAAGCAGATGGGGGAAGACCTCTTGCTTTTCCTACCCATATCACGCCCAGGCGCGTGCAGATAGGATCATGTCATTCTTTACAGGACCCAACTTCAGCGGCTATCACCGTAAGCCAAGCCTCAGGGCAACTCACTGACTGTATAGAACAACAGGTGGGCTAACAGGATTTCCAGGCTTCCCAGATCAGTAGCTGTGTTGTAGGGAACCTCCACTTGTCTCATCTGTGGCATTCTAGCCCTTCGGCAGTGCCTCGTGCAATCCCCGATTAGTAGCAGGCCACATTATCAGAAATCAATAGGAAGCACTCTTGGGGGTACCAGTCACTGATCCACTCACTGCTCAGATTTGAGCAGGGTTCGAGGCAAAAGGAATTGTTAAGGTTTATTCCATCAAATAATAGCAGGAATCCATGGGAGTAGCCGAGGCTCCTAAACACGTCTGCTCAGTGCCATTGCCAGGCCACACCCCAGGAGTGTAAGGTTTAATGTATTTTCTTGCTTGAATTATGTCAGTTACATTCTTTTTTGTCCCTAATATCTGTACGGTGATCTCACCAGAATGGAAAGCTACTTAAAGGGAATCTGTCACATCCCAAAACGGATGGAGGCTTAGTGGTTATCACTGTTGCTTTACATCGCTGGGGATCCGGGTTCAAATCCCTCCAAGAACAAGGGGTTTTTATGCTTTCCCTGTGTTTGTATGGATTTCCTCCCACACTCCAAAGACATGCTGATAGGGAATACCATTGTGCTATATAAAGACAGACATAATGATATTATCCTGCAGATATTGGGTTAATCTGAAAGCTTAATAGCATTCCAAAGTTACCCAGCTCCTGCCCTGTCATAGAGGCACTGCTGGCACGGCTTCAGGCACTGCTCAGTAGATAGTGAGCACCAGTCGTAACCATGCCCACTCTGTGCCATGAATCCATGACTGTAAGCCAGAGGCTGCCGGGAGGAATAAAGTAATAGGTTCAACCTGTTGTTTTTTTTTACATTTCATAAAGATGTCAGTGTGGCATTGATACTCAAAGTGGATAATAAAGGCCCTTCTAAGAATACCGCAGCAAGAGACTTCTTTCCAGCAGCGCAAACAATTTTTAAAAGTGTTTTTATCCTTTTTTAGTATCCTTAAGTTAATGGCATTTTGGGAGATGACACAATCCCATTAAGTGCACTACTAGCCTTGTCCAGCACATAATGAGTAAGGGTGCAGCATGCACCAGAAACCAATTCATGTTCTAATATATGAACTACAGATGCATGTCAAGTTATTTTAAAATTGCACCAATAAAGCTGAAGATATTTACTCCGATGAGCTGGACCTCCTGACTATTTTGAGATTCACCCAAATTTAAGGCAAATTGAATTTATTGGAAAGATTCGCCGAAAAAGGTGAATTTGAATTTGAGAAGATTCAATCATCTCTAGCTGTAATAGAAAGCTGGCCAAAATTTGTAAAATACTTATAGTTAGTATGTGTAAAAAGCATATTTAATATAAAATTTCAAATAAGGGAGAAAGTTGAGATGCAGCTAATGATGCCTTTTACCTCAAATTTCAGTGATATAGAGAATGTCTTGGAACAGAATTCTCTATATGATGTTATCAGAAATACTACCATTAGCTATTGGACTGATCCATTTTTACTATTTGCTGCACAAATTCTGACTGAAAAAAATCTTTAGATCGTTAGTGCTAAATCATCCAATGAACTCTCCCCAAAGCTCCGATTGGGGTGCATGCAGTGTATTTAACATGCCTTTTTCTACAGGAATCCATAACTACTTTCTTGCACATATTTAATCGAGCAGGCCACTTGCACTTGCATTTTTACCACACATTTTAAATATTTAATCATGCATTACCTAAATGCTGTAAATGTGGCATTTATTGTGCCAAATATGCTGGGAAAAATATTGAAGGAATAATGAAACAAGATAAATACAGTATACTTGTTTTGTTCATCAGATGTTTGAGTTTATCAGGAAAACTGATGTGAAGAACTGACTGATGTTTACAGATGAAGACTTCAAGAAGTGCCAAACTATGATTACCTTACATAATATAAGCTTTTATTTACATTACCTACTTGTGATTGTTAAAAATAAAGTTACATTTATTTGGATATTGAAACACAACTGCAAGCTTCTTTGATCTTAAATTTAAGGATTAATTATATTAAGCAAATAAAAAATGGTGAATTGCCTTGAATGAAGCTAAATTTTTTTAGGTTCTGGAGAGTACTGTACTGTAGTGTGGGGGTCATCAAACAGTATATAATGGGGCTGTGGGCACATAATACAATATACAGCTCTGGCAAAAATTAAGAGACCACCCCATCAAAACCCTATCATGGGCAGCCTATTCTCCAGACCTGAACCCCATTGAAAACCTCTGGAATGTGATCAAGAGGATGATGAATAGTCACAAGCCATCAAAGAAGAACTGCTCAAATTTTTGCACCAGCAGCAGTGTGAAAGACTGGTGGCAAGCATGCCAAGACACATGAAAGCTGTTTTTAAAAATCATGGTTATTCCACAAAATATTGATTTCAGAACTCTTCCTGAGTTAAAACATTAGTATTGTTGTTTCTAAATGATTATTAACTTGTTTTCTTTGCATTATTTGAGGTCTGAAAGCACTATTTTTTTTTTTTTTTTTAAATGTTGACCATTTTTCTTTGTCAGAAAAAAATACAAAATTTATTGAAATTTGGTGACATGTCAGAAGTTTATAGACTAAAAGAGCAATTTACATTTTATTCAAAAATATACCTTTAAAGAGAAAAATCAGACAAACTGAACATTTGAAAGTGGTCTCTTAATTTTTGCCAGAGCTGTATAAGGAAGCTGTGGGGCATCATACTACAGTCATGGCCAAAAGTTTTGAGAATGACACAAATATTATATTTTCACATGATCTGCTGCCTTCTGGTTTTTATGTGTGTTTGACAGATGTTTTTATCACAGACAGAAATATAATTGCAAACATATGAGTAACAAAAGCTTATATTGACAGTTAGAATGAGTTAATGCAGCAAGTCAATATTTGCAGTGTTGACCCTTCTTCTTCAGGACCTCTGCAATTCTCCCTGGCATGATCTCAATCAACTTCTGGACCAAATCCTGACTGATAGCAGTCCATTCTTGCACAATCAATGCTTTCATTTTGTCAGAATTTTTAGGTTTTTGTTTGTCCACCCGTCTCTTGATGATTGACCACAAGTTCTTAATGGGATTAAGATCTGGGGAGTTTCCAGGCCATGGACCCAAAATCTCTATGTTTTGTTCCCTGAGCCATTTAGTTATCACCTTTGCTTTATGGCAAGGTGCTCCATCATGCTGGAAAAGGCATTGTTGATCGCCAAACTGCTCTTGGAGAGTTGGGAGAAGTTGCTCTTGGAGGACATTCTGGTACCATTCTTTATTCATGGCTGTGTTTTTAGGCAAGACTGTGAGAGAGCCGATTCCCTTGGCTGAGAAGCAACCCCACACATGAATGGTTTCAGGATGCTTAACAGTTGGCATGAGACAAGACTGGTGATAGCGCTCACCTTGTCTTCTGCGAATGAGGCGTTTTCCTGATGTCCCAAACAATCGAAACGGGGATTCATCAGAGAAAATAACTTTACCCCAGTCCTCAGCAGTCCACTGCCTGTCCTTTTTGCAGAATATCAGTCTGTCCATGATGTTTTTTCTGGAGAGAAGTGGCTTCTTTGCTGCCCTCCTTGAGACCAGGCCTTGCTCCAAGAGTCTCCGCCTCACAGTGTGTGCAGATGCACTCACACCTGCCTGCTGCCATTCCTGAGCAAGCTCTGCACTGCTGGTAGCTCGATCCCGCAGCTGAAACACTTTTAAGAGATGGTCCTGGCGCTTGCTGGTCTTTCTTGGGCGCCCTGGAGCCTTTTTGGCAACAATGGAACCTCTCTCCTTGAAGTTCTTGATGATGCGATATATTGTTGACTGAGGTGCAATCTTTCTAGCTGCGATACTCTTCCCTGTTAGGCCATTTTTGTGCATTGCAATGATGACTGCACGTGTTTCTTTAGAGATAACCATGGTTAACAGAAGAGAAACAATGATGCCAAGCACCAGCCTCCTTTTAAAGTGTCCAGTGGTGTCATTCTTACTTAATCATGACAGATTGATCTCCAGCCATGTCCTCATCAACACCCACACCTGTGTTAATGGAGCAATCACTGAAAAGAGGTTAGCTGGTCCTTTTAAGGCAGGGCTGCGATGATGTTAAAATGTGTTTTGGGGAATAAAGTTCATTTTCTAGCCAAATATTGACTTTGCAAGTAATTGCTGTTAAGCTGATCACTCTTTATAACATTCTGGAGTATATGCAAATTGCCATTAGAAAAAGTGAAGCAGTAGACTTTGTAAAAATTAATATTTGTGTCATTCTCAAAACTTTTGTCCATGACTGTAGATATAAGAGGACTGTGGGGACAGAATACAATATGTCTCTCCTGTGAGAGACATACTGAGATATCATCTCCCGAGATCCTGGTGCCGAGATCTCCATCTGCGCATTCCCCGGTAGCCATTTTCCCGAAGTCCACCGCACAGTAAACCATGTAAGTGTGGGGGACTCAGGGCTTTCTCAAAATGTTGGCAGAGCCCCCGCACCAACGAATACCCACAGTGGCGCACATCGGAACACCATCTTATCCCAGCCTGCAGCAACGCTCCACTCTTGCCTTCTCCAGCAGCGACCCTGGGACCCTGCTCCACCGCGGCCGGTAAGGTATATCCACATTATAAGACACACCCCCATTTTCCCCAAAAAATTTGGGGAAAAAAGTACGTCTTATAATCCAAAAATATGGTATATACACAATGCTGTGGGAACACACTGAATATAGGAAGCTATGGGAACATCCTACTATACATTGTTTGCATAATTATTAGGCAAGTGAGTATTTTGACCATGTCATCATATGTATTCATGTTTTCTAACTCCAAGCTGTATACTTGAATGCTTATTGGTTTGAAGCATATCAGGTGATATGAGGGAGTGGAATACTAAGAATACTAATATCAAAACCTTTTATCAATGTGTGCAGAATTATTTATTCAGCTTGTTTCTCAGGAGAAATGGGTCACAAAATGCAATTTAACTGATTCTGAAAGTTAAAATAGTTGAAAAGTCTCACAGAAGGATGCAGCACCCTTGAAATTGCTTACATTGGGATGTGATCACAGAACCATCAAATGTTTTATTGCAAATAGTTGCAAAAAGATATACACACATTAACCCCTTATGGACAGCCAATTTGTATGTTAATGATGGAGCCTCTGTAACGGGCAGGGTGGTGAAACCACTATGCCAAAGCCCAAGGAAGACCTGGAGGAGCGTGACTAGGAGCCTCACCCAATCTGACCATGGAAATGCAGCAGCTAACGACACAGGTCCATGGAGAAACAAGGGAGGTGATCCATGTGCTACTCCAGGACTGAACTTGGGTAGATGGCAGCTGACCCCTAGGAACGAGTAGCTGGAATGACCAATAGATGCAGGCAGGCAGAGATGACAGGAACCGCAGGTGCAGACAGAACAATCTGACGGAGAGGTGAGCACTGGCAGGTGCAACAGACTCAGCTGCCTTAGAGTTGGGCACTGGTGGGTGCAGCTGGCTCGGCTGCCGTTGAGGTGAGCACTGGCCGGTGCAGCTGGCTCAGCTGCCGTTGAGTTGAGCACTGGTGGGTGCAGCTGGCTCGACTGCCGTTGAGGTGAGCACTGGCGGGTGCAGCTGGCTCGGCTGCTGTTGAAAGCACTGGCGGGTGCAGCTGGCTTGACTGCCGTTGAGGAAAGCACTGGTGGGTGCAGCTGGATCAGCTGCCATAGAGGAAAGCACTGGCGGGTGCAGTTGACAACATTGCACAGGCATCTCCATGTTGGAGGAGGTGCTGTAGAGACCTCCAGATATTGGCTGGAGACACTTTAGAGGAACGCGCGCGCTCCTTTAAGAAAGAGGAAGTGTGCGCGCGCTCTAAGCACAGTGCCTGGAGACCTGCTAGGAGTGCATACACCCCGGGCAGCAGCAGACCCATCTCGCAGTCATAGTGTCACAAAGCAGCGCCCTCTATTGGCCACAAGTATAATTACAGCGTTTAGGAGTAATCCGCTTTAAGCTTTTCTTGCAATTTCATTTAGAAAAAAAATTATATTCACAGTTTCTCCTCTACATGGCAAGTCCAAGAGCATGGCTTCAAGTAATCCAGAAAGGTGGGATTGCTGAGAGAACAGTGGTGCTATGCATACCACTCCTGAGAGTAAAGGCAGAGCAGGACACCTTGCCCCAAAAACAGTGATGGCCACATGATCACATTCCAAATGGGACCTTTCCGACGGTCGTGAAGAATGAAGTTAAAGATCATGGTAAATCCCGTGAACAGAACGAACAAAACTGGGTAAAAGAATCCGAAGCAGATCCCGAGGGCATATTCATGAACGACAGCTGAGACCATGAACACGGCAGCAGGACGGGAGCCTCGGCGGTGAGTATGCTGGTATCTGCAGGGAAAGGGACTGCAGGCAGAGATGCGAGTGCTACAGTACCCCCTCTTTCATGCCTGTCAGAAATTACCCCAGGAGGAGAAGGGCATGGATGTTCTCCCTGGGCTCACAGGACCTCTCCTCCTGAGCCTCCAAACCCCTTCCAATCCACAAGAAAGAAGGTCTTTCCTCTCACCATCTTGGCAAAAATGTACTCTACCTCAAAAATGTCCTCACTGCTGACAGGAGTCAGAGTGACACCAGGAACCTTGAAGAAAGAACTGAGAACAACAGGTTTGAGAAGAGACACATGGAAGGAATTGGGGATTTGCAAGGAGGCTGGGAGTTTGAGTTTGTAGACTACTGGATTAATCCATTTCAACATCTCGAAGGAACCAAGAAGTGGGGACCAAATGTATAGGATGCTATCTTGAGGCAGATGTACTTAGATGATAGCTAGACCTTATCTCCAGGATGAAACAGGTGAATCATGACGTCTCTTACCCGCATGTCTTTTCATCCATTTGGAGGATTTGACCAAAGACGCTTTGGTGTCCCCCTAGATCTCAGAAAGTTCCTGACGAGGGAATCAGCAGCAGGAATATTGGAGCGACAGCCACATGGAATGGTACTTTAGGGTGTTAACTGTAGACCACAAAAAAACTGAGATTTATCCAAAGATTCGCTCATGTAATTCGGCCCAAGGCAGGAGCTCAGCCCAGTCATTTTGATGAGAATTGACAAAATGCCAGAGAAAATTAGTCAGGATCTGATTGACTCGTTCCACTTGGCCATTGGACTGAGGATGGTAAGATGATGAGAAATCCAAAGTAACATCCAGTAGCTTACAGATGGCCCTCCAGAAACGAGAGGTAAACTGGACACCTCTATCGGAGACTATGTGAAGCAGTAGACCATGGAGAAGAAAAATCTGAAGAATGAATTCTTTTGCCAGTACTGGCGCAGATGGAAGACCGGATAGCGGGATGAAATGAGCCATCTTGAAAAAAGATCCACCACCCAGATGAAGGTACATCCAGCCAACACTGACAGATCCGTGGTGAAATCCCTGGAGATATGCTGCCATGGAGCAGAGGACACAGGCAAGGGAAGCAATCGACTGGTCGGAAGTGTTTGGGACTCTTATTTTGGGCACCTGAAGGACAAGAGGAGACGAAATTCGCAATATCTTTGCACAAAGTCGGCCACCAATAGTGTTGAGAGATAAGGAGAGAAGTCTTCTTCTATCCGGCATAGCCCGCCACCTTAGAAGAATGTCCCCAGAGAAGAACACGCTTCCTGTCAGGTTCAGCCACGTAAGTCTTATCGGAGGGTAGAAGACAATAGTCTAGCGGAGTGACTGATTATTTTGGAGGGCGTGATTATATGTTTAAGCTCCTCCTCCTGGTAGGAGGCCTGGAAGGACCTGGAGAGCGTGTCCGCCTTAACGTTTTATCAGCCGGCCGAAAGTGAAGTGTGAAGTTGAAGCAAGCAAAGAACAAAGACCACTTGGCTTGATGAGTGTTAAAGGGAATCTGTCACCCTAAATTGGCGGGATATTTAAATGATGGCAGTCAGGTCAGATGGGCGGTGTTTTGGGTACTTGCCTTAACATGTTGTTCGCCGCTGTCTCCATTATTTCTGGGAATTGTAGTCGTTGCCCTCCATATAACGCGCCTGCACATTGCAATCTTGAATTGCGCACGCGCAGCATGCTTTGCCCGCACATTGCAATGCGCAGGCGTGTTATATGGAGGGCAACGACTACAATTCCCAGAAATAATGGAGACAGCTGCGAACAACGTGTTAAGGCAAGTACCCAAAACACCGCCCATCTGACCTGACTGCCATCATTTAAATATCCTGCCAATTTAGGGTGACAGATTCCCTTTAAGCCGCTTGAGCAGACTGCAGACAAGCCAAGTTCTTGTGGTCAGTGTGAATTACCACAGGGTTCAACGCTCCTTCCAGCAAGTACCACCACTCCTCCAGAGCCAGCTTGATGGTGAGCAGTTCTCTGTCACCAATAGAGTAATTACGCTCTGGAGCCGAGAAGAGTTTAGAGAAAAAGCCACAGGACACCATGCGACCGGATGAAGACTTCTGAGTGAGGACGGCTCCGGCCCCTTTGGAAGATACATCCACCACCAGGAAGAACTTGTTATGGTTTGGGCTCTGCAGCACCGGAGCCGAGGAGAATGCCTGCTTGAGGGATACAAAGGCGTCTTCTGCTTCAGGAGTCCATTACTTAGGATTAGCTTTGCAGAAATAGGAGCAGTCCTGGAGCAAAAATGCGAAATAAATTGGCGATAATAATTCGCAAACCCGAGAAACCACTAGATAGCCTTAAGATCATCTGGACAGGGCCTCTTCATGACAGCAAATACCTTCTCAGGATCCATCTTCAGACCGGTCTCAGAAACTACGTATCCCAGAAACGGAAGAGAGGACTGTTCGAAGACGCACTTTTCATGTTTAGCATAGAGACAGTTAGTTCTTAACCTTAGTAGAACCTGGCGAACGTCTTCTGTATGTTGGCAGATCAGGAGAGAATACCAAGATGTCAAATGTAAGAAAGATACAGTAAAGATGAATATCTTTGTACCGTGTTAGCCAGTAGATAGAAAAATATTTAGAGTTGAGAGTCCTCAGTGGTTGATACCTTTTAATGGCTAACTGGAAATAACAGCATTCTATCCGGGTGTTTATGAAGAATTCAAAGCTTTAGTCTGCCATGATGCAACGTTTCAACCCAAATGGGTCTTTATCAAGCAAGACCTATTTGAGTTGAAACGTTGCATCATGGCAGAATAAAGCTTTGAATTCTTCGTAATCACCCGGATAGAATGCTGTTCTTTCTTACATTCGATGGTTTGCTTTCCAATTGGGTCATTGGACTTTCAACGCGCATTCAATTGCTGTGCTGCTGGCTATTATCTTTTACTCTGAATACCAAGATGTCGTCCAGGTATACAACCACACACATATAGAGCAGGTCACGGAAGATGTCGTTCACCAGTTCTTGGAAGACGACTGGGGCATTACAGAGTCAAAATTTCATAACGCGATGCTCGTAATGGCCATCGCGGGTGTTGAAAGCCGTCTTCCACTTGTCTCAATTCGAACCAGGTTGCATGGCCCTCGTAGGTCAAGCTTCGTGAAGACTCTGGAACCTGCTATGATTTGGTAGCCGAGGAGGACAGTAGCAAAAATTGCCAAGGCAGCCAGACACCCAGAGAGGTTGGTAACTAGCGGATGGCAGACCCTAATCTAACCGCACAACTAGAAGTGGCCGTGGGACATACCTATGATGACCTAGACGCCTCGACACAGCCGGAGAGTTAACTAAGCGTAAAGATAGAAAGGTGAAAGCTAACTGCCCCAGAGTACTGCCCCAAAGGAATAGGTAGCCCCCACACATATATTGGCAGTGAGACAAGATGAAATACAAATGCAGGCAGAAAATAGAGTAAGCAAACGCTGGGGCCCAAAACTATCTAGATAGGACAGGAAAGAATACTGTCTGCAATCCAGCAAAACCCTAGGAAAAATTCCAACACTTCTGATTTACAAAAATACTGAGACCACACGATCTCTCCCCTGCTAGATCAGAACTCTGGTGTGAACAGGTAGCTAACCAGCAGATACTGAAATAACAGGGACTGAACACATAAACACTGGTAAATGAGAAACAGAGACCAGCGCAGGCCCCAGCCAGGGAACCTGGCTGACCTCACTCCAGCAGGGAAGAAAAACAAAAGGAAAACAAAAGCCACAGAAACAAGCAGCAAACAACTTATCTGAAAGTTGCAGGAGAAAGCAGGAAGCAAACTGACTTCCAAATGGGACCAGGAAGAACAAATCACCGGCGAGGATCATGGAAAGGTAGCTCACTTATATCTCCCCATTCAGTCCCACCTAATTGCCACTCATTGCCCCAGGTGAAGGACTTCTGTTAACCAAAGCAGCTTCAATACTATCAGCAGCCACCAGAGGGAGCCCAAACTCTGAAGTCAGATCCAGAGTGTTCACAACAGTACACCCCCTTTGAGGAGGGGTCACCAAACCCTCACCTGCGACACCAGGCCGATCAGGATGAGCCCGGTGGAAGTAGCGAACCAATCTCTCAGCATGAATGTCAGAAGCAAACACCCAAAAATTGTCCTCCTGACCATAACCTTTCCAATTGACCAAGTACTGGAGTCTCCGTCTAGACAGACGAGAATCCAATATCTTCTCCACTTCATACTCCAGATTGCCCTCAACCAAAACAGGCTCAGGGGGCGTAGCCATAGGAACTACTGACTCAACAAACCTTTTCAATAAAGATTTATGGAAGACGTTGTGAATCTTAAACGTACCTGGAAGAGTCAAACGAAAGGAAACGGGATTAAGGATTTCCAAGATCTTATAAGGTCCAATGAACCTTAGCTTGAATTTTGGAGACGCAACTGTGATGATTTGGTAGCTGAGGAGGGCAGGAGCAAAAACCGCAAAGGCAGCCAAACACCAGAGAGGTTGGGATCTAATAGGTTGCAGACCCCTAAACTATCCGCACAACTAGAAGCAGCCGTGGGACGTTCCTACGGTGCCCTAGACGCCTCATCACAGCCGGAGAGATTAGCTACCCCTGAATGTTATGTTTTGGTAGCTGAAGAGAGCAGGCAAAAACGGCAATACACCAGAGAGGTTGGAATCTACTGGATTGCAGTACCCTGACTAACCACCACAACTAAAGGCAGCCGTCAAGTGTTCCTACGTTGGTCCTAGACGCCTCGTCACAGCCTGAGAGGCTAACTACACCTAAAGATAGAAAGAAGAAAGCTATCTGCCCCGGATCAGATCCCCAAAGAACATAGGAAGCCCCCAAACATGTAATGGCGGTTAGACAAGAGGAAATACAGACACAGACAGAAAATAGTATGAGCAAACGCTGGGGCCCAATCTGACTTAGACAGAAAAGGATAGGAAGGATACTTACTGCAATCAAAAATAACCCTAAAAAAAATCAACGCTACTAATTGCAAAAACACCTGAGATCACACGATCTCTACCACCTAAATTAGTTCTCTGGTGTAACAAAACTAAGCCGCAGCCACAGAAAAAAACTGGAAAAGGCAAATGAACAAACAACAATGGCTCCAGAGGAACCGAGAGGAGACCAAGCCCCCCGGGGAGGGGAACCTGGCCAACCTCACAGAAATGCAGAGAAATATACAAATGGCAAGCACAAAAACAAAAAACAGAAAATATCTTATCTGAGAGCAGGAGAAGAGGCAAGACTCAGCAAGCTTCCAAGTGAACCAGGAAACAACGTTGAGACAAGAACAATTGATCACCGGCAACCATGATGGGGGAAACCTCCCTTATATCCAGCCAGTCTGTGATCCCTGACTGCCAATTCTCATTGAATGGTTCAGTACTGTTTGCAACCACCAGAGGGAGCTTATGCTCAGAATTCATTTCTAAAACATTCATAACAGTACCCCCCCTTGAGGAGGGGTCACCGAACCCTCATTTGTGCAACCAGGTCGGTCAGGATGAGCTCTGTGATACGCACGGATCAGTCTCCTAGCATGGATGTCCGAAGCAAACACCCAAGAATTGTCCTCCTGACCATAACCTCTCCACTTAACCAAATACTGGAGTTTCTGTCTAGAAAAACGAGAATCCAATATTTTCTCAACCACATACTCCAGATTGCCCTCAACCAAAACAGGGTCAGGGGGCGCAGCCATAGGAACCACTGGCTCGACAAACTTCTTCAATAAAGACTTGTGGAACACGTTATGGATAGTGTTGAGCATTCCGATACCGCAAGTATCGGGTATCGGCCGATATTCGCGTTATCGGAATTCCGATACTTAATTCCGATACTTTTTCCATATCGTATACCGGAATCGGAAGTTCCCATAATTCTTTGAGAGGCAATGTGATTTTAGTCAGCCAATGAGGAATCCTACGAAGTGTGGGCACATCCTGTAATGCTGCGGTCATCTTAACTAATGGCATGGCTGTGATTGGCTGCTGAAATGATGTCAGAATGCACTATAAAAGGCGCCGCCGCCATTTTAGCGTCACTGTGCTGTGAACTCAGTAAGGGACAGAACGCTACTCTGCTCACTCTGAGGGACAGTTAGATATTGCGATTTTGTGTACTACTGTGCTTGAGGCAGGCTAGTTTACCAACCGCTGTGTAAAGCTTCATTTTGCCAGTGTTGTTTTAACAGCTCTGTGCAAGTGTGTGTGTGACAGTGCAGGTGACGCTGCAGTTTGCTCTGCATCCACCGCTGTTTGTAGGCATCTGCATGTGTCACTGACTCTTTTTTTTTTTTTTTTTTTTTTTATTTTGTGGAATTGGTGCAGCTCCATTATATTAGAAAAAAAAATCAAATCTATTAGTGTGACGTGCTTCCATCCGTATACAATACATTGGTTGCAAACACTATAGAAGTACAGAAAGGAGCTTTTCACAGATTGTGGACAGTTGTGTTTCAGTGTTCACTTCAGTCTGTGTTTTTTACTTTTTTGAGTGCAGATCACGCTCCAGTTACATGTTCAAGCACTGCTGCTTGTACTCTGCTGAGCGTGTCTCAGTGGCTCATCCTTTTCATTTATCTCCAATTGGTTCTGCTACATTCCATTTAAAATAAATCTAATCTATTAGTGTGACGCGCTTCCATCCGTATACAATACATTGGTTGCAAACACTATAGAAGTACAGAAAGGGCTTTTCACAGATTGTGGACAGTTGTGTTTCAGTGTTCACTTCAGTCTGTGTTTTTTACTTTTTGAGTGCAGATCACGCTCCAGTTACATGTTCAAGCACTGCTGCTTGTACTCTGCTGAGCGTGTCTCAGTGGCTCATCCTTTTCATTTATCTCCAATTGGTTCTGCTACATTCCATTTAAAATAAATCTAATCTATTAGTGTGACGCGCTTCCATCCGTATACAATACATTGGTTGCAAACACTATAGAAGTACAGAAAGGAGCTTTTCACAGATTGTGGACAGTTGTGTTTCAGTGTTCACTTCAGTCTGTGTTTTTTACTTTTTTGAGTGCAGATCACGCTCCAGTTACATGTTCAAGCACTGCTGCTTGTACTCTGCTGAGCGTGTTCTAGTGGCTCATCCTTTTCATTTATCTCCAATTGGTTCTGCTACATTCCATTTAAAATAAATCTAATCTATTAGTGTGACGCGCTTCCATCCGTATACAATACATTGGTTGCAAACACTATAGAAGTACAGAAAGGAGCTTTTCACAGATTGTGGACAGTTGTGTTTCAGTGTTCACTTCAGTCTGTGTTTTTTACTTTTTTGAGTGCAGATCACGCTCCAGTTACATGTTCAAGCACTGCTGCTTGTACTCTGCTGAGCGTGTCTCAGTGGCTCATCCTTTTCATTTATCTCCAATTGGTTCTGCTACATTCCATTTAAAATAAATCTAATCTATTAGTGTGACGCGCTTCCATCCGTATACAATACATTGGTTGCAAACACTATAGAAGTACAGAAAGGAGCTTTTCACAGATTGTGGACAGTTGTGTTTCAGTGTTCACTTCAGTCTGTGTTTTTTACTTTTTTGAGTGCAGATCACGCTCCAGTTACATGTTCAAGCACTGCTGCTTGTACTCTGCTGAGCGTGTCTCAGTGGCTCATCCTTTTCATTTATCTCCAATTGGTTCTGCTACATTCCATTTAAAATAAATCTAATCTATTAGTGTGACGCGCTTCCATCCGTATACAATACATTGGTTGCAAACACTATAGAAGTACAGAAAGGAGCTTTTCACAGATTGTGGACAGTTGTGTTTCAGTGTTCACTTCAGTCTGTGTTTTTTTACTTTTTTGAGTGCAGATCACGCTCCAGTTACATGTTCAAGCACTGCTGCTTGTACTCTGCTGAGCGTGTCTCAGTGGCTCATCCTTTTCATTTATCTCCAATTGGTTCTGCTACATTCCATTTAAAATAAATCTAATCTATTAGTGTGACGCGCTTCCATCCGTATACAATACATTGGTTGCAAACACTATAGAAGTACAGAAAGGAGCTTTTCACAGATTGTGGACAGTTGTGTTTCAGTGTTCACTTCAGTCTGTGTTTTTTACTTTTTTGAGTGCAGATCACGCTCCAGTTACATGTTCAAGCACTGCTGCTTGTACTCTGCTGAGCGTGTCTCAGTGGCTCATCCTTTTCATTTATCTCCAATTGGTTCTGCTACATTCCATTTAAAATAAATCTAATCTATTAGTGTGACGCGCTTCCATCCGTATACAATACATTGGTTGCACAACACTATAGAAGTACAGAAAGGAGCTTTTCACAGATTGTGGACAGTTGTGTTTCAGTGTTCACTTCAGTCTGTGTTTTTTACTTTTTTGAGTGCAGATCACGCTCCAGTTACATGTTCAAGCACTGCTGCTTGTACTCTGCTGAGCGTGTCTCAGTGGCTCATCCTTTTCATTTATCTCCAATTGGTTCTGCTACATTCCATTTAAAATAAATCTAATCTATTAGTGTGACGCGCTTCCATCCGTATACAATACATTGGTTGCAAACAACTATAGAAGTACAAAAGGGCTTTTCACAGATTGTGGACAGTTTTTTAGTTTATTACATCTGATTTTTATTTTTTCGAGTGCAGATCAGTCCAGTTAATGTTAAGCAATGCTCTGTACATCTGCCCATTGTTTGCACAATATTACAGGTGTACATCATGTCCCTTAATCAACAATGTATTATTATATTTACTTGTATGCTTTTATTTAAAAGCCAAGAACACAGAAGGATAACCTTCGCACTGCAGCTGTTGTCAAAGTTCAACCCACATTATGCACTTCCAACATTGCAGCATTTGAGGCATGATGTGAGTTGGATTGGTCAAAGTTATGGAGTGAGAAGGTTCACCATCAGTACCCTATAGCATAAGTATGCTTTTGTGTTAGCATTTGTGTTAGACATGTGGATATCTGCCATAATATGTCACAATTATTTAGTTACAGATTTGTTACCAACACTAATCATTGAATGGTTTTAAATTTGACGTTTCACTTGTTTACAGCTTAGAAATAAGGGTGTAGCCTGATATCTATGTGTAGCACTAGCCACTTTAACATGTCATGTTTTTTTAAACATGTGTAGGTAGGTAGCAGTAATTTTTGCCGGACACACAGCAGGGGAACAGCAGGCGTTACTGAACCCCACTATCACTATAGCTTGTGTATTGGTCTGTGGACACGACACTTCTGAGCAGCAACTGGCAGTGTTGTAGCCCAGGGAGTATAGCTCAGGTGGTAGAAAGATGAACATAACAGGAGACATGGAAAACGTTGTCAACCAGTTAGTTAATCTGAAACCGGACAGGCAAATTCAGGCGAGATCCATGCCTAGTTCATTTTCAGAAAAGTAAGCCGTTCTACATTATCGTAGGATAGTCGCATGCAACGGTCTGTTAGTACACCACCTGCAGCAGTAAAGACGCGCTCCGATAATACACTGCCAGCAGATCAAGCCAGCACCTCCAATGCATACTGGCTAAGCTCTGGCCATGTATCCAGCTTAGAGACACAAAACTTGAATGGGGAAGAGCCATCTGGGAGTACACTGAGAGGGCAAGACATGTAGTCTGTCACCATCTTACGGAAATGTTGCCTCCTGCTGACTGGAGCCGTCTCGGATGGTGTAGACATTGGTGGCGCTGCCACAAAACTTCGACACATTTGGAACATACTGTTCTTGCCCTGTGCAGAGGCGCTGCTTGTGCTCCCTCTTGTTGCAGAGCTGTCTCCACTGCCTCGACGCACAGAGCTGCTTTGTAAATCAGTAGCAGCAGCAGTGCTCTCGGCTGGAATGGAGAACATTATGGATTGCACCAGTGTGTCTTGGTACTTCCGCATTTTACGCTCCCGGTTCAACGGTGTGATGAGGCTTTGTAAGTTGTCCCGGTAGCGAGGGTCTAGGAGTGGTGTACACCCAATAATCAGACGTGGTGTGAATGTGTTCGATGCGGCGGTCGTTTCTCAGCCACTGCAGCATGAAATCAACCATGTGCTGCAGACTCCCAACTGGCCAAGAAACGTTGTCCCCTGCAAGAGGCGTCATCTCCGCCTGCTGTGCATCACCCCACCCTTGGTCTACATACTGACTAGAGCATTGTCTACCTCCTCTGGAGCGATGTCTTCCTCCTCCATTGACTCCTCCTCATCCTCCTCACAAAGTCCTTCAAATACATATAAATTTACAAAATTTAAAACTCAAAATTTAAAAACTTTGTATCATAATTCTGTAACATCAGTTTATGGAAACACAATAGCATTACAAAAGGATAGACAAAAAATGTACATTATGTGCTTTGTAAATACATTAAAAGTTTGTAATGGTTATGAAAATATAGACAGCGACTCTGGAGGTTCAATTGTTGATACAGCATGGTACTTTGAAAGTCCTCCAGCCCTTTGTGAGGAACCACGTTGCGCTGACTGTCCAGAAGGTGATGGAATTTGTGACTCCTCATCCTCCTCACAAAGTCCTTCAAATACATATAAATTTACAAAATTTAAAACTCAAAATTTAAAAACTTTGTATCATAATTCTGTAACATCAGTTTATGGAAACACAATAGCATTACAAAAGGATAGACAAAAAATGTACATTATGTGCTTTGTAAATACATTAAAAGTTTGTAATGGTTATGAAAATATAGACAGCGACTCTGGAGGTTCAATTGTTGATACAGCATGGTACTTTGAAAGTCCTCCAGCCCTTTGTGAGGAACCACGTTGCGCTGACTGTCCAGAAGGTGATGGAATTTGTGACTCCTCATCCTCCTCACAAAGTCCTTCAAATACATATAAATTTACAAATTTAAAACTCAAAATTTAAAAACTTTGTATCATAATTCTGTAACATCAGTTTATGGAAACACAATAGCATTACAAAAGGATAGACAAAAAATGTACATTATGTGCTTTGTAAATACATTAAAAGTTTGTAATGGTTATGAAAATATAGACAGCGACTCTGGAGGTTCAATTGTTGATACAGCATGGTACTTTGAAAGTCCTCCAGCCCTTTGTGAGGAACCACGTTGCGCTGACTGTCCAGAAGGTGATGGAATTTGTGACTCCTCATCCTCCACCTCTTCCAAAACCTCATGCCTTAGTGCTTGCAGTGTTTTTTGAAGCAGGCAGATAAGGGGGACAGTCAGGCTGACTAGTGCATCATCTGCACTCGCCATCCGCGTTGACTCATCAAACGCACGCAAAACGTGGCAGATATCCTTCATAGAGTTATTCGCCACTCATTACACTGGCAGTGGCTGCCCATTCATTATAGGATCCAATTCTAATTACTGGTTCTCACCAACATAGCTCTCCACAGCGCAGCACCCCCCTACATCTCCTCCCTTATTTATATTTATCGGCCTAACCGACTGCTGCACTCTGCAAACGACCTTCGACTAACCTCTGCACTAATCCGTACCTCCCACTCCCAACTCCAAGACTTCACCCGCGCTGCGCCAATCCTCTGGAATGCTCTACCCCAAGAAATTAGGACTATCCGCAATTTGGATGGTTTCAGGCGCTCCCTCAAAACACATTTGTTCACAGTGGCCTATCACATTCACTAATCAAAGTCATTCTATGTGTAATTCTGTGTGTGTAGCCCATTCACTATCTCCATGCATCCCTCACTTCCTTAAAATGGCTGGACCATCATTGTAAAAACACCATTGTATATAAACACCTGTACTTTGTATCTCCCACACCTCATTGTAGATTGTAAGCTTTCACCAGCAGGGGCGGCTGATTTTGCTTTAATTATTGTATTGTTAACGTTGTTACTTATGACTCGTGTTTTGAAACTGTTAAACTGTAAAGCACTGCGGAATATTATGGCGCTATATAAATAATAATATTATTATTCTTATTATAGAGGCCCACTCAGTAGTGGTGAAGTGTGAACGCCGCAAATTGCGAGTTGACTGCGCCTGATGCAGCTGATACTCCATTACTGTTGGCTGCTGCTCACACAACCGCTCCAACATATGTAACGAGGAATTCCACCTGGTGGGTACGTCACATATAATGCGATGTTCATGAAGGTGAAATCTGCGTTGCAGAGCTGCAATCAGCGATCTGGCCATGCTGGAACGTCGCAAGTGAGCGCACTCTAGGCGGACCTTGTGCAGCAGTGCATCAAGATCCGGATAGTCCCTCAAAAAACTCTGCACGACCAAGTTGAGCACATATGACAGACATGGTATGTGAGTGAGGTTGCCAAGGCCCAGAGCTGACACCAGATTTCGGCCATTGTCACACACTACCAAGCCTGCCTGTAGATTCTCTTCCAAAAACCACACGTCGCTCTCCTGCTTTATGGCATTACAGAGCTCCTGCGCTGTGTGGCTAAGATTCCCCATGGAAATTAATTTCAGGATGGCCTGTTGACATTTGGACACGGCTGTGCTCATATCGGTCGCAACAGGTAAACGTTCACGGGTCCATGTGGAGGTAGACCGTGACGGCTCCTGCAGCGATGATTCTGAGGAACTGGAATAGGAGGAGGAATCAATGTGTACAGACTTGATTCCTGCAATCCTTGGAGTTGGCAGAACACGTACAGCGCCACTCGCAAGATCAGTACCCGGCTGCACAACATTGACCCAATGGGCAGTGAGGGAAAGGTATTGTCCCTGGCCATGGGTGTTAGAACCCTCTTGTTAGGTTTTGTTTCAGTTTGCTGGTCACATGACCTTTTTTCCCTATTTAGTCTGGCTCCGCCCTTCTGGCTTTGCTTGACTTCATTGTATTATCTACTGTTAAGCTAGCCGGGTGCTTAGGTGCCTTAATCTGTGAGTTTTGCTTGATGTTAGGATCACAAAGTATTTATTTTTCTGTTTAATTATCCATGCTACAATTTATGTTAGGAGGTGTCCACCTTTTCTCCCAGTCCCTAGATCTTGTAGGGATTACTCCCTCGCAACTATAGGTCTTCGTTCACACTAGATGAGGACTTTAGCGGGTCTGGTCGCAGGATCAGGTTCCCCGTTACATCGTAGGGATTCAGCTTAGTTGTATTGTAGGGACAGAATTCCCTTCTTTCCTTACTGGTTGTAGCAGATCATAACAATGGGTACTGGTCCACGCATCGGTGGTCAGGTGGACCTTGCTACTGAGGGCTTTTAGTAGCGCATGTTTAATTTTTCCCTCAACATGCTTTTGCAGACCAGGGACGGCTTGCCTGCTGAAATGAAATCGGCTTGGCACATTGTATTGTGGGATTGACAATGATATTCAGTTACGGAAACTGTCTGTCTCCACCAGCCTGAATCACAGCATTTCAAGGGACAGGAGTTTTGCAATGCCAGCATTCAGAGCCTGTGCTCGTGCATGGTTTGCGGAGTATGGCCGTTGTTTTATCCCATGCCTGTGCTACCGCTGGCTGTTTTGTGGCCTGGGAGTGTGAGGATGACAGGGAACTTGCTGCTGTGTGTGGAATAACAGTTTGTCTCTGGACAACAGTGGCCGAGGTTCTTCCATGGCGATCCTGTGAGGAAGCATAACCAGCTGTGTGTGAGCTCGATGAAGAGGCTTCAACACAACCTGAAGATGTAGGTGCTGCTGTAGGTTGGCCTACATCTCCAGTGTGTCTTTGTAACTCAACTACGTGCTTTGTCCGCACATGTTTCCACATATTTGTGGTATTGAGGTGACTGACACTTTTAGCTATTTTTAATTTTTGATTACACAGCTTGCATTTCACATAGCAAATATCATGTGCAAGTGTGTGAAAAAAGGACCACGCAGTGCAAGTCCTGGGAGCGCACGTTTTGACTTTTGGAAGACAACTGCTCCGAACAGGTGCCAAACTGGAGGCTACAGGCAACCGAGTCTGCAGCCTAACTCTCCCTCCTGTTTGTACCGTTGGGGCAATGTCTTCCTCTATCTTCCTTCTATCACTAACCATTTCTCTAGGCCTCTCCCAGCTTTCAACCAAAGTACTGGTTCTCACCCACAAAGCTCTCCACAGTGCAGCACCCCTCCTACATCTCCTCCCTCATTTCTATCTATCGGCCTAACCGACTGCTGCGCTCTGCAAACGACTTTCGACTAACCTCTGCACTAATACGTACCTCCCACTCCCGACTCCAAGACTTCTCCTGCTCTACGCCAATCCTCTGGAATGCTGTACCCCAAGAAATTAGGACTATCCACAATTTGCATGGTTTCAGGCGCTCCCTCAAAACACATTTGTTCAGAGCGGCCTATCACATTCACTAATCAAAGTCATTCTATGTATTCTGTGTAAGTGTGTGTGTGTCTCTAGCCCATTCACTATCTCCATCCCTCAGTCCCTTAAGATGGCTGGAACATCATTGTAAATGCACCATTGTATATAAACACCTATACTTTGTATCTCCCCCATCTCATTGTACATTGTAAGCTGTCACGAGCAGGGGCGACTTATTTAGCTTAAATTATTGTATTGTTAACGTTGTTACTTATGACTTGTGTTCTGAAACTGCTAAACTGTAAAGCGCTGCGGAATATGATGGCGCTATATAAATAAATATTATTATTATTCCTCTGAGCTGCTCCCACCACCTTCCTGTTCTTCATGCCATGTTGGGTATTGGACCTCATCATCTCCACTACCCTCTTCCAACACCTGCTGTTGGGTGGTCTGGCCAGCACCATGCTCAACAGAAACTGGCACCTGGGTCTCATCATCATCATCAGATGCGTTCTGCGGTGTGCTGACCATCGGCACTGTCTCACCCGCCTCTTCAGATTCAGAGAGACACAGCTGTTGCGCATCACTGCATACTCCCTCTTCTTCACATTACAGAATGCTGCTTGGCTGGGCCCCTGTTTGCAAGCCAATAGATTCTGAGAACAGAAGCAGACACTCAGCTGGCTCCTGTACAGAACTCTCTGACTGCCTGGGCAATTTGCCAGGCGGTGAAGAGACAGATGGTTGCCCAACAGTGCTGTGGTCCTGAGAGGAGGTGGAAGCAATTGAAGTCGATGCATTGGCTGAGATCCAAACAACAACGGCTTCAATTTGTTCTTCCCGCAGCAGGGGGGTACTCCGAGCTCCTACAAAAGTGCGCATAAAGGAACGCTCACGGCCCGGGGAAAACTGGTGGATGCTGTGTCACTGGGGGCCGCAGCAGCCACAGAATCCCCACGTCCTCTCCCTGAAGAAACTCCACGACCACGTGCCTTACTCCCTGCCTTCTTCATCTTGGTAGATTGATAAAGAAAGTCTGAAAAGTTATAAGGCCTAAGTGTGGTTATTCCGCAGAGACTGCAGTGAACACTGCACACAACTGTTCAGTAGGTGTGAAAGGCCCCTTTGTGTACTTCTATAGTGTTTGCAACCAATGTATTGTATACGGATGGAAGCGCGTCACACTAATAGATTTTATTTATTTGTAATAGAGTGGAGCAGCAACAATTAGAGAAAAATTTCAAGGATGTGCCAGTGACACACGCTCAGCAGACTACAACCAGCAGTGGTTGAAGAACTAACTGGAGCGTGATCTGCACTCCAAAAAGGAAAACCTCAGACTACAGTGAACACTGCACACAACTGTTCACTACCCAACGCGTCTCAGCAGGAAGGCAGTCTGTGCGTCAAAACAAAGGCGCAAGCATACATCCACGTACCCTGTTTATAAAGCTATATAAAAAAAATTATGTAGTAGTGACGCACACTTTATTGAGGTACAGTATTACATCGCCATTCACCATCTGTGGCTATGCAGTCTCATCTATATATACCTTATCTATCCGTTGTCATGCTTGCAAGTCGACAGTCAGGCATAAATAGCAATTTTCACTATGCACTATGCACTTTTTAAAGGTTATGTTTGTTAATAAACATGATTATTGCCACATATTATGAGTATTACATGATGGAAATTGTATAATTTTGTATAAACTGTTTAGTGACATTATTCAGCAAATGTAACATTTTAGTAATGTCACAGATAACTTGTAATGCTGATGATGTTTTGAAGTCAGACATTCATTGTCTATACAATAAAAATGGTGTACATACTGTTACTTATCCATCATTAATGGATTCAGATATGTACTTGTATGCTTTTATGTACAACCGTATAGCAGATTCCTTAACTAATTTATTTTGTGGTTTGCATTGCTGTTCAACATGTTAATGTATGTGTTTATGTTTGTCAATTCTTTATTTATCTAGATATTAGTTTAAATGAAATCATCATCTTATGGTAGTAAAGGTTATCTTTCTCTTGTTTGAAGTATAGACATTTAAAATTGACAGGTAACAAGGAAATTACTTGATCTAGTATTTAAACATCCTCCTTGACCCTGGGCTCCAACACCGCCAGTTGTTGCTCGGAAGTGCTGTTAGCACAGTCAACACTTGCTCCTGTGTTACTGGGGTTCAGTAACGTCAGCTGGTCCTCGGTTGTGCCATTGGCTCTTTTCCTTCTGCTGCCCCTCCGGGTTCCAGTACCGTCAGCTGGTTCTCCGCAGTGCCTTTGGCCTAGGTGCCTCCATCTTGGTATCCGAGTTCCAGCAACGTCTGCTGGTCCTTGGTAGTGCTTTGGAGCACAGGTACCTCCTGCTTAGTAACCGTGTCCCAGTAACGTCAGCTGGTCCTCGGTTGTGCCATTGGCTCTTTTCCTTCTGCTGCCCCTCCGGGTTCCAGTACCGTCAGCTGGTTCTCCGCAGTGCCTTTGGCCTAGGTGCCTCCATCTTGGTATCCGAGTTCCAGCAACGTCTGCTGGTCCTTGGTAGTGCTTTGGAGCACAGGTACCTCCTGCTTAGTAACCGTGTCCCAGTAACATCAGCTGGTACAAGATTGTGCTACAAATACAAGATACGGAACAAGAGACACAAGAACAATAAGCAGAAGATCTAAAAGCAGAAGAACATGAAGTATAAGACCAAAATGAAGAGCAAAATATATGCTCTAAATTCTAAGCAGAAGAAGACTAAGCAGTGTATGGGGGTGAGTCCGTTCCTCCTCGTGGTGCCCCTGGAAAATGCCTGCTGCTGCAGGCTAAACTGAACACGGACAAATACTGTTGTAATTTAAATCTTTTGTGACAGCAAGAACGGAAGGATGAAAAATTCATACTTTGACAGATTACAAGTACAGGATTCTCTGTCACAAATAAGAATATGATGAAGAAGATGAAGCAGAATATGAATAAGAATAATAGTTTAATAAGAAGAATATGAGTAATGTTAACAAAGATGAATAGCAAGAAGTTTAAGAAGAAGATAAAGAAGGTGAAGATGAAGAATAATTTGATGAAAAAGATGATGCTGCAGAAGATTATGAAGGAGAAAGTGTGTGAAAAGTTAAAAAGGTGAAGATGAAGAGCATGGAAGTTGTGTAATATACATATTTGCCAAAATATAAAAAACGTTAACATTGTCAATTTCTTCGTCAATCCGAACATCTTTAAAAAAAAAAATATTTATGCTATTCCATTTGATTGGGTTAAACATCTATGCCTTTAATGTCTCCTCAACCTTCCCCAATACATTCTACATTACTCTTTCTTGTTTTCCTTCATGTACAATTAACCAACAAGGCAAGAATGGGTTTTTTTTAATTTCGATATTTTGTTCCCATAGACTTACATGGGACTTCCGGTATCGATATCGGGTATCGCCGATATTTTAGTGATATCGGCGATACCATTCCGATTCCGATACTTTAGGATATCGGAAAGTATCGCTCAACTCTAGTTATGGATCTTAAATGTCCCTGGAAGAAGTAAACGAAAGGAAACAGGATTAAGAATCTCCATGATCTTATAAGATCCAATAAACCTAGGCTTAAACTTAGGAGATGCAACTCTCATAGGGATATTTCTTGAGGACAACCAGACCAAGTCCCCCACTTTAAACCGAGGACCATCAGTCATATGCCGGTTGGCAAACCGCTGGGCCTTCTCTTGAGAGAGGGACAACCTCTCCACTACCTGGTCCCAAATCTGCTGCATATGCTCCACAACAGAGTCAACACCCGGACAGACAGAAGCCTCCGTCTGTCCCGAAGAAAATCGAGGGGGAAACCCAAAATTGCAGAAAAATGGAGACATCAAAGTGGCAGAGCTTGCCCTATTATTAAGATCAAACTCAGCCAAAGGCAAAAAAGAGACCCAGTCATCTTGATCAGCAGACACAAAGCATCTCAGATAAGTCTCCAATGTCTGGTTTGTTCTCTCAGTTTGTCCATTGGTCTGAGGATGAAAAGCAGAGGAGAAAGACAATTGAACACCAAGTTTAGAACAAAAAGTCCTCCAAAATCTGGAAACAAACTGGACTTCTCTGTCAGACACAATGTTCTCAGGAATGCCGTGTAACCGAACCACGTGCTGAAGGAACAAACGCACCAATTCGAAGGAGGAAGGCAACTTAGGTAATGGCACAAGGACGGTGATACTGTTATGTTTTGGTAGCTGAGGAGAGCAGGCAAAAACGGCAATACACCAGAGAGGTTGGAATCTACTGGATTGCAGTACCCTGACTAACCACAACTAAAGGCAGCCGTGGAGCGTTCCTACGTTGGTCCTAGACGCCTCGTCACAGCCTGAGAGGCTAACTACACCTAAAGATAGAAAGAGGAAAGCTATCTGCCCCGGAGCAGATCCCAAAGAACGTAGGAAGCCCCCAAACATGTAATGGCGGTTAGACAAGAGGAAATACAGACACAGACAGAAAATAGTATGAGCAAACGCTGGGGCCCAATCTGACTTAGACATAAAAGGATAGGAAGGATACTTACTGCAATCCAAAAAAACCCTAAAAAAAACCAACGCTACTAATTGCAAAAACACCTGAGATCACACGACCTCTACAACCTAAATTAGTTCTCTGGTGTAACAAAACTAAGCCACAGCCACAGAAAAAAACTGGAAAAGGCAAATGAACAAACAACAATGGCTCCAGAGGAACCGAGAGGAGACCAAGCCCCCCGGGGAGGGGAACCTGGCCAACCTCACAGAAATGCAGAGAAATATACAAATGGCAAGCACAAAAACAAAAAACAGAAAATATATTATCTAAGAGCAGGAGAAGAGGCAAGACTCAGCAAGCTTCCAAGTGAACCAGGAAACAACGTTGAGACAAGAACAATCGATCACCGGCAACCATGATGGGGGGAAACCTCCCTTATATCCAGCCAGTCTGTGATCAATGATTGCCAATCCTCATTGAATGGTTCAGTACTGTTTGCAACCACCAGAGGGAGCTTCTGCTCAGAATTCATTTCTAAAACATTCATAACACCTGAAGATGGAAAGAGGAAAGCTAATTGCCCCGGAGTAGAGCCTCAAAGGAATAGGAAGCCCCCAAACATATAATGGCGGTTAGACAAGATGAAAACACGAACGCAGACAGAAAATAGATTGAGCAAACGGTGTGGCCAAAACTGTCTAGATAGGACAGTACAGGAGAGAATACTGTCTGCAACCCAGCAAAACCCTAGGAAAAACTCCAACACTTCTGATTCCAAAAATTCTGAGACCACACGGTCTCTTCCACCTATATCAGATCTCTGGTGTGAACACGCAGCTACCCAGCAGTAAAAAATCACAGGAACAGAGCAAATGAACAAATACAAAAATATAACAGAGACCAGCACAAGCCCCCAAAGGGGACCCGGCTGAACTCAAAAGCAAGGCAACAAAAAACAAGGAAAATCAAACCACAGAAAAAAAAACAGAAAGTAACTTATCTGAATGATAGCAGGAGACAGCAGAAAAGCAAGCTTAATTCCAACCTAGACCAGTAAGTAACAATTGATCACCGGCGAGGATCATGGGAGGTCAGCTCACTTATATCATCCAAAAAAAGGCTGCACTCAAGCATACTAAAGCTGGAATATAAGGAAAAATTTGAGACGCTTAGTATAAACATTTGGCCAAACATTTTAAAGCTCAACAACCATCGTTTATATTCCAAAGCCATATTGCTATTCAAAATTTCATATATTCTATGTTGTCATGCTTTAGTATGCTTGAGTGCAGCCTTTTTTTGGATGTTTTACATGAGGGTAGCTCCCTTTGGTTTGCACCTAGTTCACATTAGTCTGGAAGTGCCAGTCAGGTTTTTTGTCTTTTGAATGTTAGCTTGCTGACCGAGCACTCCGCTCCCACCAGGTGGTGATTTTAATTACACCGGCTCCCTACTTTACCCATATATGCAGGCATTACTGACAGAGGTGCATATTCGCCCAGAAATTCAGATATCAGCCTAATAGAGGTATGTTCACATTAGGTTAGGGACTCAACAGAATTGAGACCACCTTGACGATGGTTGTTGAGCTTTAAAATGTTTGGCCAAATGTTTATACTAAGCGTCTCAAATTTTTCCTTATATTCCAAAGCCATATTGCTATTCAAAATTTCATATATTCTATGTTGTCATGCTTTAGTATGCTTGAGTGCAGCCTTTTTTTGGATGTTTTACATGAGGGTAGCTCCCTTTGGTTTGCACCTAGTTCACATTAGTCTGGAAGTGCCAGTCAGGTTTTTTGTCTTTTGAAAGCTCACTTATATCAGGCCAGTGTCATGCTGTCTAATGATATGTATACAATGTCAGTAAACTATTAATACAGGAACAACACTCTATACAACAACTAGTATAGCAACATCAGCATGTAAGTATAGAATAGATTTACCTGACACGATATCTGATGAACTCAGGGTTAATCTTGAGGACTTGATGAGCTGAAACAGGAAAGAGGTGGACCGGGATCTAACCTGACCCTAAACTGGGGTCCTAACTAATCCCTCACCTTGGAGGTACTGATAATGGTTCAGAGGTACAAGTCTCCAACCTAACCCTGTCTCCTATCAGACCCTGAACCCTGTAATCAGTCCTAAGAAGGATCCTGACTACTACCAAAGGGATATGGGCTGATCTTAGCTAAATACACAGATTAGACATATAAGACAGACAGGATAACACTCGCTTGCATACACACTCAAACACCAAAGGAACATAAATGGTCTGGGAAATAAACTCTAACCAAGTTGAGCTTAGAACAACTAAGGAGCTCACAACTAAAGTCTATACAGATTCATTCCTATCTGTGGTCTGCATGAAGGTTTCACTGGCAACTCCCCAAGCAGACAACCAGGAATTTAAAGGAAACCAATCAACAAATAATCAATTGCAGCCGGGAGAAACTGCACCCAGTCCCAGCACCGAGCACAGACAGAATTAACTCCCTAGCTGCCAAACACAAAGAAACAGCAGCTCAGCTGTGAGAAGTCAAAATGTGCAACCGCGACGATCTTCGTGGCAATGCACACATGACAGTACCCCCCTTCTACGAGGGGCCTCTGGACCCTCAGGGCCAGGCCTGCCCGGGTGAGTTCTGTGGAAGGTCCGAACCAAACGATCTGCGTTAACATCAGACGCAGGGACCCACGTCCTCTCCTCTGGACCATACCCCTTCCAATGCACCAAGTACTGAAGGGACCGGCGATTCAGACGTGAGTCAATGATCTTTGATACTTGAAATTCCAAGTTACCATTGACCAACACAGGAGGAGGAGGTAGAGGTGACGGTATGACTGGTGCCACATACCTTTTAAGTAATGACTTGTGGAACACATTATGAATTTTAAACGTAGGAGGGAGGTCCAGACGAAATGCCACAGGATTAATTATGGAACTGATCCTGTATGGCCCGATGAATCTGGGACCCAGTTTCCAGGAGGGCACTTTCAAGTTTTATATTCCTGGTAGACAACCATACCAGATCGTTCACATTCAGATCTGGACCAGAAACTCTCCTCCTATCAGCCATAAGTTTGTAACGGTTCCCCACCGCACTCAGATTATTCAATACACCTCTCCACACAGAAGCAAGTGACAACGAGAAACGCTCCTCCTCAGGAACCCCAGAAGGGCCCCCCCCATTGAAAGTACAAAACTGGGGATGAAAACCATATGCCCCAAAAAACGGGGACTTACCAGTGGACTCGCTCCGCCTGTTGTTAAGAGCGAACTCTGCCAGAGGCAAGAAAGAAGACCAGTCCTCTTGGTTCTCTGAGACAAAACACCGGAGATATGTCTCTAAGCTCTGATTCAGACGCTCTGTCTGACCATTGGTCTGCGGATGAAAAGCCGAGGAAAATGACAATTGCATCCCCCGACGTAAACAAAATGCCCTCCAAAATTTGGACACAAACTGAGACCCCTATCTGACACCACATCAGAAGGCAACCCATGAAGTCTAACGATCTCCCTAATGAACACCTGCGCCAGAGTTTTAGCATTAGGGAGTGCAGGAAGAGCAACGAAATGTGCCATCTTACTGAACCTGTCAACAACCACCAGTATGACAGTATTCCCTGACGACGGAGGAAGGTCCGTAATGAAGTCCATAGATAAATGAGTCCATGGACGCTCCGGAAGTTTCAAGGGTAAAAGGGTCCCAGACGGACGGGTATGAGGGGTTTAGAGCGAGCACACACCCCACATGACGCGACAAAAGTTATAACATCTTTATTAGCATTAGGCCACCAAAACCGGCGAGAAAGGAGATCTAAAGTAGCCTTACTCCCTGGATGTCCTGCTAGAGCAGAATTATGATGTGCCTCAATAACCTTTTGTCTCAACAGATTTGGGACAAACAGTCTCCCTGGAGGTCCTGCAGGGGCGTCCCCCTGAGCCTCTAACACCTCCTCCTCAAGCTCAGAAAATACAGCCGACACTACCACCCCTCCTGAAGGATAGGACTCGGGTCATCCGTTTTCCCGGCCCCTGGGAAACTGCGAGACAAGGCATCAGCCTTTACATTCTTAGACCCCGGGCGATAAGTGACGACAAAATTAAACCTGGTAAAAAACAACGACCATCGAGCTTGTCTGGAATTCAGACGCTTAGCGGATTCCAAATACAACAGGTTCTTGTGATCAGTAATAACGGTAACCGGGTGGACTGCCCCCTCCAAAAAGTGACGCCATTCTTCAAAAGCTAACTTAATGGCCAAAAGTTCCCTATTGCCGATATCATAATTCCTTTCGGCGGACGACAATTTCTTAGAAAAGAAAGCGCACGGATGCCATTTACCAGGGGACGGACCCTGGGACAATATAGCACCCACCCCTACGTCAGACGCATCCACCTCCACAATGAACGGCTGAGATGCATCTGGTTGGATGAGAACGGGTGCCGAAGCAAAACATTTTTTCAAAGAGGAAAAGGCTTGGCAAGCTTTGTCCGACCATTTAGAAAAATCCGTCCCTTTTCTTGTCATGTCAGTGAGAGGTTTGACGACAGATGAGAAATTACAAATAAATTTCCGGTAGTAGTTAGCAAACCCCAAAAAACGCTGCAGAGCCTTAAGATCCCCTGGCTGATCCCATTCAAGCACTGCTCTCACCTTTTCAGGGTCCATACGGAAACCGGAAGCTGACACCAAAAAACCCAAAAACTGAAGTTCCTGTACGGCAAATACACACTTCTCCAGTTTGGCGTATAATTTATTGTCTCGCAAGATCTGCAACACCTGTCTCACATGCTCCTGATGAGACACAAGATCTGGCGAGTAAATTAAATGTCGTCCAAATATACAACCACAAACACCCCCACAGGTGACGAAAAATGTCATTAACAAAATGTTGGAATACTGCTGGTGCAGTAGTCAGACCAAAAGGCATGACTAGGTTCTCATAATGTCCCTCCGGCGTGTTAAACGCCGTTTTCCACTCATCCCCTCTTTTATCCTAATCAGATTATACGCCCCCCTGAGATCCAATTTAGAAAACCATTTGGCGCCAACAATTTGATTGAAGAGATCAGGAATAAGAGGGAGTGGATACGGATCTCGAACAGTAATCCGATTAAGTTCGCGGAAATCCAAGCAAGGGCGTAGGCCTCCATCTTTCTTCTTCACAAAGAAGAACCCCGCGGCTACTGGGGAAGATGAAGGTCTAATATGCCCTTTGGCCAGACTTTCAGAAATATAATCTTCATAGCCTGCCTCTCAGGACCAGAAAGATTATACAACCTAGCTTTAGGCAACTTAGCATCAGGAAGGAGATTAATAGAGCAGTCATACACGCGATGAGGAGGCAACTCCTGACACCCCTCCTCAGAGAAAACATCCCCAAAATCCTCCAAAAAAGGAGGCAATGTACTAGGCACGACCGCACTGATGACTGTGTTCATGCAGTTGCTTTTGCAAAACTCACCCCATTGGCTTATTTCTCTGGACTGCCAATTAATCACAGGGTTATGTTTAACCAACCAAGGAAGTCCCAACACAATGGGAGTAGGTAGACCCTCCAAACATAACAAGATAATTGTTCCCTATGTATTGCCCCTACCCGAAGGTCAATGTTATGAACCTCATGAACAAAGCTACCTTGGCCGAGAGGCCTGGCGTCAATGGAGAATATAGGGATCGGTTTGACCAATACACTCAGATGCATACCTTGAGCCTGAGCAAACTGAGCGTCAACCAGATTAGCCCCGGAACCACTATCAAGAAGAACAGACAATCTCTCCACTCTCGTACCAACTACCCCCTCCACTGGTACAAGGAACTGAGAAGAACTGGCGGATGAAATACATACTCCCAGGTTGTCGTCCACCACACAACCTGGGATTAACAGTTTTCCGGCGACTTTTGGCTCAACAAGGCACGGGATGGACATTCTCCAACAAAATGTCCCTCTTTCCCGCAGAAAAAACATCTTCTAGTCCTGTGGCGTACCGCCAATCCCCTCCTACGAAATGATGTCCCTCCCAACTGCATAGGCTCATCCGAACAGACAAGGGGAACCTCAACATAAGGGACTTTAGTGGTAGGTGGAGAAACAACAGGGAGTGGGGTTACCTCACCCCTCTCCGAAGCCGTCTATCAGTACGGATAGCTAAGGCCATAGCAGCCTCCAGAGAAGGAGGAGACTCATACTGAGCCAAAACGTCTTTTAATTTATCAGAAAGCCCATGACAAAACTGGCTCCTAAGAGCTGGGTCATTCCACTGAGTATCTGTGGCCCATCTACGAAACTCAGAAGCAAATTCCTCTGCCGGACGATCTCCCTGCTGTATCTTACGTAATTTTGTCTCAGCAAGAGAGACCCGATCTGGGTCATCATATACCAATCCCAGGGCAGTAAAAAATTGATCTACAGACAGTAGAGCCGGGGATCCCGGAGGAAGGGAAAATGCCAGGATTGAGGGTCCCCTTGCAGAAGTGAGATAACAATTCCCACTCTCTGCTCCTCACTCCCTGATGATCGAGGCCGAAGCCGAAAATACAATTTACATGCCTCCCGGAAGGTGAAAAATTTGTCTCGCCCACCAGTGAACCTGTCCGGGAGAGCAACCTTAGGTTCAACTCTGGTTTGCTCCAGGGGAGACAAAACTTTGGACTTAATGTCCGTCAGCTCCATGGATAATCCCCGCAACTGCAGAGCCAGCTGGGCTACTGGATCCATGGTAACTGGAGATAATTTTTATGGCCAGTGAAAATGTCACGCTGTCTAATGATATGTATACAATGTCAGTAAACTATTAATACAGGAACAACACTCTATACAACAACTAGTATAGCAACATCAGCATGTAAGTATAGAATAGATTTACCTGACACGATATGTGATGAACCCGGGTTAATCTTGAGGACTTGATGAGCTGAAACAGGAAAGAGGTGGACCGGGATCTAACCTGACCTAAACTGGGGTCCTAACTAATCCCTCACCTTGGAGGTACTGATAATGGTTCAGAGGTCCAAGTCTCCAACCTAACCCTGTCTCCTATCAGACCCTGAACCCTGTAATCAGTCCTAAGAAGGATCTGACTACTACCAAAGGGATATGGGCTGATCTTAGCTAAATACACAGATTAGACATATAAGACAGACAGGATAACACTCGCTTGCATACACACTCAAACACCAAAGGAACATAAATGGTCTGGGAAATAAACTCTAACCAAGTTGAGCTTATGAACAACTAAGGAGCTCACAACTAAAGTCTATACAGATTCATTCCTATCTGTGGTCTGCATGAAGGTTTCACTGGCAACTCCCCAAGCAGACAACCAGGAATTTAAAGGAAACCAATCAACAAATAATCAATTGCAGCCGGGAGAAACTGCACCCAGTCCCAGCACCGAGCACAGACAGAATTAACTCCCTAGCTGCCAAACACAAAGAAACAGCAGCTCAGCTGTGAGAAGTCAAAATGTGCAACCGCGACGATCTTCGTGGCAATGCACACATGACAGTACCCCCCTTCTACGAGGGGCCTCTGGACCCTCAGGGCCAGGCCTGCCCGGGTGAGTTCTGTGGAAGGTCCGAACCAAACGATCTGCGTTAACATCAGACGCAGGGACCCACGTCCTCTCCTCTGGACCATACCCCTTCCAATGCACCAAGTACTGAAGGGACCGGCGATTCAGACGTGAGTCAATGATCTTTGATACTTGAAATTCCAAGTTACCATTGACCAACACAGGAGGAGGAGGTAGAGGTGACGGTATGACTGGTGCCACATACCTTTTAAGTAATGACTTGTGGAACACATTATGAATTTTAAACGTAGGAGGGAGGTCCAGACGAAATGCCACAGGATTAATTATGGAACTGATCCTGTATGGCCCGATGAATCTGGGACCCAGTTTCCAGGAGGGCACTTTCAAGTTTTATATTCCTGGTAGACAACCATACCAGATCGTTCACATTCAGATCTGGACCAGAAACTCTCCTCCTATCAGCCATAAGTTTGTAACGGTTCCCCACCGCACTCAGATTATTCAATACACCTCTCCACACAGAAGCAAGTGACAACGAGAAACGCTCCTCCTCAGGAACCCCAGAAGGGCCCCCCCCATTGAAAGTACAAAACTGGGGATGAAAACCATATGCCCCAAAAAACGGGGACTTACCAGTGGACTCGCTCCGCCTGTTGTTAAGAGCGAACTCTGCCAGAGGCAAGAAAGAAGACCAGTCCTCTTGGTTCTCTGAGACAAAACACCGGAGATATGTCTCTAAGCTCTGATTCAGACGCTCTGTCTGACCATTGGTCTGCGGATGAAAAGCCGAGGAAAATGACAATTGCATCCCCCGACGTAAACAAAATGCCCTCCAAAATTTGGACACAAACTGAGACCCCCTATCTGACACCACATCAGAAGGCAACCCATGAAGTCTAACGATCTCCCTAATGAACACCTGCGCCAGAGTTTTAGCATTAGGGAGTGCAGGAAGAGCAACGAAATGTGCCATCTTACTGAACCTGTCAACAACCACCAGTATGACAGTATTCCCTGACGACGGAGGAAGGTCCGTAATGAAGTCCATAGATAAATGAGTCCATGGACGCTCCGGAAGTTTCAAGGGTAAAAGGGTCCCAGACGGACGGGTATGAGGGGTTTTAGAGCGAGCACACACCCCACATGACGCGACAAAAGTTATAACATCTTTATTAGCATTAGGCCACCAAAACCGGCGAGAAAGGAGATCTAAAGTAGCCTTACTCCCTGGATGTCCTGCTAGAGCAGAATTATGATGTGCCTCAATAACCTTTTGTCTCAACAGATTTGGGACAAACAGTCTCCCTGGAGGTCCTGCAGGGGCGTCCCCCTGAGCCTCTAACACCTCCTCCTCAAGCTCAGAAAATACAGCCGACACTACCACCCCCTCCGAAGGATAGGACTCGGGTCATCCGTTTTCCCGGCCCCTGGGAAACTGCGAGACAAGGCATCAGCCTTTACATTCTTAGACCCCGGGCGATAAGTGACGACAAAATTAAACCTGGTAAAAAACAACGACCATCGAGCTTGTCTGGAATTCAGACGCTTAGCGGATTCCAAATACAACAGGTTCTTGTGATCAGTAATAACGGTAACCGGGTGGACTGCCCCCTCCAAAAAGTGACGCCATTCTTCAAAAGCTAACTTAATGGCCAAAAGTTCCCTATTGCCGATATCATAATTCCTTTCGGCGGACGACAATTTCTTAGAAAAGAAAGCGCACGGATGCCATTTACCAGGGGACGGACCCTGGGACAATATAGCACCCACCCCTACGTCAGACGCATCCACCTCCACAATGAACGGCTGAGATGCATCTGGTTGGATGAGAACGGGTGCCGAAGCAAAACATTTTTTCAAAGAGGAAAAGGCTTGGCAAGCTTTGTCCGACCATTTAGAAAAATCCGTCCCTTTTCTTGTCATGTCAGTGAGAGGTTTGACGACAGATGAGAAATTACAAATAAATTTCCGGTAGTAGTTAGCAAACCCCAAAAAACGCTGCAGAGCCTTAAGATCCCCTGGCTGATCCCATTCAAGCACTGCTCTCACCTTTTCAGGGTCCATACGGAAACCGGAAGCTGACACCAAAAAACCCAAAAACTGAAGTTCCTGTACGGCAAATACACACTTCTCCAGTTTGGCGTATAATTTATTGTCTCGCAAGATCTGCAACACCTGTCTCACATGCTCCTGATGAGACACAAGATCTGGCGAGTAAATTAAAATGTCGTCCAAATATACAACCACAAACAGCCCCACAAGGTGACGAAAAATGTCATTAACAAAATGTTGGAATACTGCTGGTGCAGTAGTCAGACCAAAAGGCATGACTAGGTTCTCATAATGTCCCTCCGGCGTGTTAAACGCCGTTTTCCACTCATCCCCCTCTTTTATCCTAATCAGATTATACGCCCCCCTGAGATCCAATTTAGAAAACCATTTGGCGCCAACAATTTGATTGAAGAGATCAGGAATAAGAGGGAGTGGATACGGATCTCGAACAGTAATCCGATTAAGTTCGCGGAAATCCAAGCAAGGGCGTAGGCCTCCATCTTTCTTCTTCACAAAGAAGAACCCCGCGGCTACTGGGGAAGATGAAGGTCTAATATGCCCTTTGGCCAGACTTTCAGAAATATAATCTTTCATAGCCTGCCTCTCAGGACCAGAAAGATTATACAACCTAGCTTTAGGCAACTTAGCATCAGGAAGGAGATTAATAGAGCAGTCATACACGCGATGAGGAGGCAACTCCTGACACCCCTCCTCAGAGAAAACATCCCCAAAATCCTCCAAAAAAGGAGGCAATGTACTAGGCACGACCGCACTGATGACTGTGTTCATGCAGTTGCTTTTGCAAAACTCACCCCATTGGCTTATTTCTCTGGACTGCCAATTAATCACAGGGTTATGTTTAACCAACCAAGGAAGTCCCAACACAATGGGAGTAGGTAGACCCTCCAACACATAACAAGATAATTGTTCCCTATGTATTGCCCCTACCCGAAGGTCAATGTTATGAACCTCATGAACAAAGCTACCTTGGCCGAGAGGCCTGGCGTCAATGGAGAATATAGGGATCGGTTTGACCAATACACTCAGATGCATACCTTGAGCCTGAGCAAACTGAGCGTCAACCAGATTAGCCCCGGAACCACTATCAAGAAGAACAGACAATCTCTCCACTCTCGTACCAACTACCACCTCCACTGGTACAAGGAACTGAGAAGAACTGGCGGATGAAATACATACTCCCAGGTTGTCGTCCACCACACAACCTGGGATTAACAGTTTTCCGGCGACTTTTGGCTCAACAAGGCACGGGATGGACATTCTCCAACAAAATGTCCCTCTTTCCCGCAGAAAAAACATCTTCTAGTCCTGTGGCGTACCGCCAATCCCCTCCTACGAAATGATGTCCCTCCCAACTGCATAGGCTCATCCGAACAGACAAGGGGAACCTCAACATAAGGGACTTTAGTGGTAGGTGGAGAAACAACAGGGAGTGGGGTTACCTCACCCCTCTCCCGAAGCCGTCTATCAGTACGGATAGCTAAGGCCATAGCAGCCTCCAGAGAAGGAGGAGACTCATACTGAGCCAAAACGTCTTTTAATTTATCAGAAAGCCCATGACAAAACTGGCTCCTAAGAGCTGGGTCATTCCACTGAGTATCTGTGGCCCATCTACGAAACTCAGAAGCAAATTCCTCTGCCGGACGATCTCCCTGCTGTATCTTACGTAATTTTGTCTCAGCAAGAGAGACCCGATCTGGGTCATCATATACCAATCCCAGGGCAGTAAAAAATTGATCTACAGACAGTAGAGCCGGGGATCCCGGAGGAAGGGAAAATGCCCAGGATTAAGGGTCCCCTTGCAGAAGTGAGATAACAATTCCCACTCTCTGCTCCTCACTCCCTGATGATCGAGGCCGAAGCCGAAAATACAATTTACATGCCTCCCGGAAGGTGAAAAATTTGTCTCGCCCACCAGTGAACCTGTCGGGAGAGCAACCTTAGGTTCAACTCTGGTTTGCTCCAGGGGAGACAAAACTTTGGACTTAATGTCCGTCAGCTCCATGGATAATCCCTGCAACTGCAGAGCCAGCTGGGCTACTGGATCCATGGTAACTGGAGATAATTTTTATGGCCAGTGAAAATGTCACGCTGTCTAATGATATGTATACAATGTCAGTAAACTATTAATACAGGAACAACACTCTATACAACAACTAGTATAGCAACATCAGCATGTAAGTATAGAATAGATTTACCTGACACGATATGTGATGAACTCAGGGTTAATCTTGAGGACTTGATGAGCTGAAACAGGAAAGAGGTGGACCGGGATCTAACCTGACCCTAAACTGGGGTCCTAACTAATCCCTCACCTTGGAGGTACTGATAATGGTTCAGAGGTCCAAGTCTCCAACCTAACCCTGTCTCCTATCAGACCCTGAACCCTGTAATCAGTCCTAAGAAGGATCCTGACTACTACCAAAGGGATATGGGCTGATCTTAGCTAAATACACAGATTAGACATATAAGACAGACAGGATAACACTCGCTTGCATACACACTCAAACACCAAAGGAACATAAATGGTCTGGGAAATAAACTCTAACCAAGTTGAGCTTAGAACAACTAAGGAGCTCACAACTAAAGTCTATACAGATTCATTCCTATCTGTGGTCTGCATGAAGGTTTCACTGGCAACTCCCCAAGCAGACAACCAGGAATTTAAAGGAAACCAATCAACAAATAATCAATTGCAGCCGGGAGAAACTGCACCCAGTCCCAGCACCGAGCACAGACAGAATTAACTCCCTAGCTGCCAAACACAAAGAAACAGCAGCTCAGCTGTGAGAAGTCAAAATGTGCAACCGCGACGATCTTCGTGGCAATGCACACATGACAGCCAGTCCGTCCCCCCTGATAACCATTCATCCATTGCAGGTGGTGGACTTTTGCTGTTCAACATAGGTTCAATACCCTCAGCAACCACCAGAGGGAGCCTCAGCTCCGAAGTCGTCTCCAACACGTTCACAACAGTACCCCCCTTGAGGAGGGGTCACCAAACGCTCACGTGCGCCACCAGGCCGATCAGGATGAGCTCGATGATAGGCACGGACCAGTCTCAGCATGAATGTCGGAAGCAGACACCCAAGAATTGTCCTCCTGACCATAGCCTTTCCACTTAACCAAGTACTGGAGTCTCCACCTAGCCAAACGAGAATCCAATATCCTCTCAACCTCATACTCCAAATTGCCCTCAACCAAAACAGGATCAGGAGGCGCAGCCATGGGAACCACTGGCTCGACAAACCACTTCAATAAATATTTGTGGAATACGTTGTGAATCTTAAATGTTTCTGGAAGAAGCAAACGGAAGGAAACAGGATTAAGAATTTTCACGATCTTATAAGGTCCAATGAACCTTGGCTTAAATTTTGGAGACGCAACCTTCATAGGGATATTTTTTGAGGACAACCTAAACCAAGTCACCCACTTTAAATCGAGGACCATCTGTCCTATGCCGGTTGGCAAACCGCTGGGCCTTCTCCTGAGAGAGAGACAACTTATCCACTACTTGATCCCAAATCTGCTGCATTCTCTCCACAATAGAGTCAAAACCTGGACAGACAGAAGCCTCCACCTGCCCTGAAGAAAATTGAGGATGAAACCCGAAATTGCAGAAAAAAGGAGACATCAAGGTGGCAGAACTAGCCCTATTATTCAAAGCAAACTCAGCCAAAGGCAAAAAAGAGACCCAGTCATCTTGATCAGCAGACACAAAACATCTCAAATAAGTCTCCAAGGTCTGGTTTGTTCTCTCAGTTTGTCCTTTTTTCTGAGGGTGGAACGAAGAGGAGAAAGACAGCTGAACTCCCAGTTTGAAACAAAATGTCCTCCAAAATCTGGACACAAACTGGACTCCTCTGTCAGACACAATGTTCTCTGGAATGCCGTGCAACCGAACCACCTGTTGAAAAAACAAGGGCACCAACTCGGAGGAGGATGGCAACTTAGTGGCACAAGATGTATCATCTTGGAGAACCTATCACAGATTACCCAAATAACGGTCATTCTCTGAGAGACAGGGAGGTCGGAAAAAAAAATTCATAGAGATATGGGTCCATGGCCTCTTGGGCACAGGCAATGGCATTAACAAACCACTAGAGCGAGTGCAAGGTTTGGACCGAAAACAAGTCCCACAGGACTGCACAAAGTCCCTGACGTCACGAGACAAAGTGGGCCACCAAAAGGACCGACTCACCAAATCTCTGGTACCAAAAATACCAGGATGGCCAGCCAACGTGGAACAATGAATCTCAGACATCACATTCTTCCTCCACTGGTCTGGGACAATCAATTTCCCAACAGGGCAGCGTTCAGGTTTATCCTCCTGAAATTCCTCCAAAGCCATTCTCAAATTGGGCGAGATAGCAAAAAGAACCACACCCTCCTTCAGAATAACAGCAGGCTCAGTTACCTCAGGAGAATCCGCAAAGAAACTCCTCGAGAGGGCATCCGCCTTAATATTCATAGTGCCCGGGAGAAAAGAGACCACAAAATTAAAATGTGTGAAAAACAAGGCCCACCTGGCCTGTCTAGGATTAAGTCGCTTGGCTGATTCAAGATAAACCAGGTTCTTATGGTCCATGAGGACCAACACCTGATGTTTGGCTCCTTCCAGCCAATGTCTCCACTCTTCAAAAGCCCACTTCATAGCCAATAACTCCCGATTTCCCACATCATAATTACATTCAGCTGGGGAAAATTTTCGAGAGAAGAAGGCACAAGGATTACTCTTAGAGGTCTCCGGATCCCTTTGGGACAAAACGGCTCCTGCACCAATCTCAGAAGCATCAACCTCCACCTGAAATGGTAGAGAAACATCAGGTTGCCGTAGAACAGGAGCAGAAGTGAATCTCCGCTTAAGCTCCTGAAAAGCAGAAACTGCCTCAGGAGACCAATTCACTACATCAGAACCCTTTTTGGTCAAATCAGTCAGTGGTTTCACAATACTGGAGAAATTACCTATAAATTTACGATAAAAATTAGCAAAACCCAAAAATCTCTGAAGAGCCTTCAATGTAGTGGGTTGAACCCAATCACAAATGGCCTGAACTTTGACCGGGTCCATTTCAATAACAGACGGAGACAAAATGAATCCCAGAAATGAAACCTTCTGTACGCCAAAAAGACATTTTGATCCCTTCACATACAATGCATTTTCTCTCAAAATCCGGAATACAGTCTGAACATGTTCCACATGAGAATACCAGTCATTGGAAAAAATCAAGATATCGTCCAAATAAACTATCAGAAATGTATCCACAAAATCCCGGAAAATATCGTTCATAAAGGATTGGAAGACGGAAGGGGCATTAGTGAGCCCAAAAGGCATCACTAGGTACTCAAAATGCCCCTCTGGGGTATTAAACGCCGTCTTCCATTCATCACCGTGCTTGATGCGAATAAGATTATACGCCCCCCTGAGGTCAAGCTTGGTAAACCAACTAGCACCTTTCACTCTGGAAAATAGGTCAGAAATCAAGGGTAACGGATATTGATATTTAAGGCTCTGTGCACACGTTGCGGAATCTGCTGCGGATCTGCAGCGGATTTTCCACTGCAGATCTGCAGCAGAACTGCAAGTGATGTACAGTAGCATTATATGCAATGAAAAAAAAAACGCAGTGCACATGCTGCGGATTTTTCAGCGCGGATTTGGTGCGGATTTAAATCCGCAGCATGTCACTTTTGTGCAGTTCCGCAGCGTTATGAGACCTGCTCTAAATAGAAATCCGCAGGTCTCAAAACGCAGGGGAAATCCGCACAAAAAACGCACTAAATCCGCAGGTAACAAGCAGGTCTTTTTACCTGCGGATTTAGCAAAATCTGCGCGGAAAATTCCTGAGCAGATTCTGCAACATCTGCACATACCCTAACAGTGATCTTATTCAGGAGACAATAGTTAATACACAGCCTCAATGAACCATCCTTCTTGGCCACAAAGAAAGAGCCGGCGCCCAAGGGTGAAGAGGATGGTCTGATATGACCCTTCTCTAAAGACTCTTTGATATAAGATCGCATAGCATCATGCTCAGGTACAGATAAATTAAAGAGCTGACCCTTGGGAAATTTACAACCAGGTACTAAGTCAATAACGCAATCATAACTCCTATGAGGAGGTAAGGATGCAGACTTACTCTCACTAAAACACATCAGATAAATCAGTCAAATAGTCAGGGACATCTTGAGAATGGGGAGAGGCAGAAAAAACAGGAGTGTCAGTACGAACACATTGACAACCCCAACTGGTCACAGACACAGATTTCCAATCCAAAACAGAATTATGAGTCTGTAACCAAGGAGAACCCAGTACAATAATGTCATGTAAATTATGTAACACCAAAAATTTGCAACTCTCTTGGTGGTCCGGCTCAACCGCATTATCACCTGGGTTGAAAACTGGGGTTTATTCTCCGTCAAAGGGGTAGAATCAATGCCCAGCAAAGGAATAGACTTCCACAGGGGTATCATGGGAAAACCACAACATTTGGCAAAATCAATATCCATCAGGTTTATAAGCTGCTCCTGAATCAACAAAAGCCTGAGCCGAAAATGTGGACATGGAGCAAATCAAGGTAACAGTCAACAAAGATTTAGTCTGAACATTACCCAAAACAACTGAGCGTGCAAAACGTCTTCCCCACTTGGGGCAGATGGAAATAGTATGAGAAGCGTCACCACAGTAGAAACACAACTTGTTACGCTTTTGAAACTCACGACGCTGTGCCCCAGAAGTCACTCCATCATACTGCATGGGCTCAGGGGCTGGCTTGCAAGGCACCACAATCTTATGCGTATTTATACGTTTGCGCAAACGTCTGTCAATCTGAATAGCTAATGACATAGAGTCATTGAGACCAGAGGGAACAAGAAATACCACCATAACATCCTTTACAGTCTCTGCAGGACCCTTCCGAAAAAGAGCTGCCAGAGCATCATTCCATTTAGTAAGGACTGCCCACTTTTGGAATTTCTGACAATACAGCTCAGCTGCTTCTTGACCCTGATTCAATGCCAACAAGGTTTTCTCAGCTTGATCAGTAACATTAGGTTCATCGTACAACAACCCCAGAGCCTGAAAAGATACACCAACATTATTCAAAACAGGATCCCCAGGTGTCAGGGAAAAGGCTCAATCCTGAGGGTCGCCGCGCAACAGGGAGATGTCAATTTGAACCTGCTGCGCCACGTTCCCTGAGGATTGAGGCTTCAAGGCAAAAAACAACTTACAGTTATTTTTAAAATTCAAAAATTTAGACCGATCCCCCAAAAATAAATCTGGCATAGGGATCCTAGGTTCCACAACCGGTAACCTAGCGAGATAGGTAGCAATACTCCAAACTTCAGCAGCAAGCTGCTCCACACGATGGGACACATGCTTGACCTCCATTGGAGAAAAAAAAAATTCCTCCTCAGCCCCCAAAGATAAGAGTGAAAAAAATGCAACAAAAAAAAATTCTGACAACTTTTTTCTTTTTTTTTAAATATTTTTTCCCTTCTGTTGAGTACCATAGAATTTCAGCATGTCCCGTGATTCTGTTATGATTTGGTAGCTGAGGAGGGAAGGAGCAAAATCCGCAAAGGCAGCCAAACACCAGAGAGGTTGGGATCTAATAGGTTGCAGACCCCTAAACTAACCGCACAACTAGAAGCAGCCATGGGATGTTCCTACGGTGCCCTAGACGCCTCGTCACAGCCGGAGAGATTAGCTACCCCTGAAGATAGAGGAAAGCTAACTGCCCCAGAGTAGAGTCCCAAAGGAAAAGGAAGCCCCCAAACATATAATGGCAGTTAGACAAGATGAAAACACGAATGCAGACAGAAAATAGATTGAGCAAACTCTGGGGCCAAAACTGTCTAGATAGGACAGTACAGGAGAGAATACTGTCTGCAACCCAGCAAAACCCTAGGACAAACTTCAACACTTCTGATTCCAAAAATGCTGAGACCACACGGTCTCGACCACCTATATCAGATCTCTGGTGTGAACACGCAGCTACCCAGCAGTAAAAAATCACAGGAACAGAGCAAATGAACAAATACAAAAATATAACAGAGACCAGCACAAGCCCCCAAAGGGGACCCGGCTGAACTCAAAAGCAAGGCAGCAAAAAACAAGGAAAATCAACCCACAGTAAAAAAAAACAGAAAGTAACTTATCTGAATGATAGCAGGAGACAGCAGAAAAGCAAGCTGAATTCCAACCTAGACCAGTAAGTAACAATTGATCACCGGCGAGGATCATGGGAGGTCATCTCACTTATATCAGGCCAATCCGTCCACCCTGATAACCATTCATCCATTGCAGGTGGTGGACTTTGCTGTTCAGCATAGGTTGATACCCTCAGCAACCACCAGAGGGAGCCTCAGCTCCGAAGTCGTCTCCAACAGGTTCACAACACGCAACCTTCATAGGGATATTTTTTGAGGACAACCAAACCATGTCACCTACTTTAAACAGGGGACCATCAGTCCTATGCCAGTTGGCAAACCATTGGGCCCTCTCCTGAGAGAGACAACTTATCCACTACTTGATCTCAAATCTGCTGCAATTGTCTCTACCATAGAGTCAACACCCGGACAGACAGAAGCCTCCACCTGCCCCGAAGAAAACCGAGGATGAAACCCGAAATTGCAGAAAAAAGGGGACAGCAAAGTGGCAGAACTGGCCCTATTATTTAGAGCAAATTCAGCCAAGGGCAAAAAAGAGACCCAGTCATCTTGATCAGCAGATATAAAACATCTCAAACAAGTTTCCAAATAAGTTCTCTCAGTCTCCCCATTGGTCTGAGGGTGAAACGCAGAGGAGAAAGACAACTGAATTCCTAGTTTAGAACAAAAGGCTCTCCAAAATCTTTAAACAAATTGGGCTCCTCTGTCAGACACAATGTTCTCCGGAATGCCGTGCAAATGAACCACCTGCTGAAAAAACAAGGGCACAAACTCGGAAGAGGATGGCAACTTCGGCAGTGGCACAAGATGGACATCTTGGAAAATCTATCACAGATCACCCAGATAACAGTCATTCTCTGAGAGACAGGGAGGTCGGAAATAAAATCCATTGACATATGGGTCCATGGCCTCCTGGGCACAGGCAGTGGCATTAACAATCCACTAGTGCGAGAGCAGGGTTTGGACCGAGAACAAGTCCCACAGAACTACACAAAATTCCTGACATCACGAGATAAAGTAGGCCACCAAAAGGACTGACTCACCAAATCTCTGGTACCAAAAATTCCAGGATGCCCAGCCAACGCGGAGCAATGAATTTCAGACATTACTTTCTTCCTCCATTGGTCTGGGACAAACAATTTCCCCACAGGGCAACGTTCAGGTTTATCCCCCTGAAATTCCTCCAGGGCCAGTCTCAGATCGGGCGAGATAGCGGAAAGAACCACACCCACCTTCAGAACGGCGGTAGGCTCAGTCACATCAGGAGAATCCGCAAAGAAACTCCTAGAGAGGGCATCCGCCTTAACATTCTTAGTGCCCGGGAGAAAGGAGACCACAAAATTAAAACACGTGAAAAACAAGGCCCACCTGGCCTGTCTAGGATTTAGTCGCTTGGCAGATTCGAGATAGATCAGGTTCTTGTGGTCAGTGAGGACCACAACTTGATGTTTGGCTCCCTCCAACCAATGTCTCCACTCTTCAAAAGCCCACTTCATAGCCAATAATTCCCAACTCCCCATATCATAATTACGTTCAGCTGGTGAAAATTTTCGAGAGAAGAAGGCACAAGGGTTAATCTTAGAGGTTACAGGATCCCTTTGGGACAAAACGGTTCCTGAACCAATCTCAGAAGCATCTATCTCCACCTGAAATGGTAGAGAAACATCAGGTTGCCGCAGAACAGGAGCAGAAGTGAATCTCCGCTTAAGCTCCTGAAACGCCGAAACTGCCTCTGGAGACCAATTCACTACATCGGAACCCTTTTTGGTCAAATCAGTCAGTGGCTTCACAATACCAGAGAAATTACTTATAAATTTACGGTAAAAATTAACAAAACCCAAAAATCTCTGAAGAGCCTTAAAGGAATTGGGCTGAACCCAATCACAAATGGCCTGAACCTTGACCGGGTGTCATGTGTGCATCGCCACGAAGATCGTCGCGGTTGCACATTCTGACTCTCACAGCTGAGTTGCTGTTTCTTTGTGTTTGGCAGTTAGGGAGTTAATTCTGTCTGTGCTCAGTTCTGGGACTGGGTGCAGTTTCTCCCGGCTGCAATTAATTATTTGTTGATTGGTTTCCTTTAAATCTCTGGTTGTCTGTGTTGGGAGTTGCCAGTGAAATTCTTCATGCAGACCACAGATAGGATTGTATCTGTATAGACTTAAGTTAAAGAGCTCCTTAGTTGTTTTAAGCTCACCTTGCTTAGAGTTTAATATCCCAGATCATTTATGTTCCTTCTGTGTTTGAGTGTGTATGCAAGTCTGTGTTTTCTCCAGTCTGTCTTATATGTCTAATCTGTGTATTTAGCAGAGATCAGCCCATATCACTTTGGTGGTAATCAGTATCCTTCTTAGGACTGATTACAGGGTTCAGGGAGTGATAGGAGACAGGGTTAGGCTGGAGACTTGGACCTCTGAACCATTATCAGTACCTCCAAGGTGAGGGATTAGTTAGGACCCCAGTTTAGGGTCAGGTTAGACCCCCGGTCCTCCTCTTTCCTGTGACAGTGTATCAAGTCCTCAAGATTAACCCTGAGTTCAACGGATATCGTGTCAGGTAAATCTATTCTATATTTACATGCTGATGTTGCTAATCTATATGTTGTATAGAGTGTTGTTCTTTTAAGAATAGTTTACTGACATCGTACACATATCATAAGACCGCGTGACATTTTCACTGGCCTATAAAATTATTCCCAGTTGCCATGGATCCAGTAGCCCAGCTGGCTCTGCAGTTGCAGGGATTATCCATAGAGCTGACGGACATTAAGTCCAAAGTTTTGTCTCCCTCGGAGCAAACCAGATTTGAACCTAAAGTAGCTCTCCCGGACAGGTTCACTGGTGGGCGAGACAAATTTTTTACCTTCAGGGAAGCATGTAAATTGTATTTTCGGCTTCGGCCTCGATCATCAGGGAGTGAAGAGCAGAGAGTGGGAATTGTTATCTCGCTCCTACAAGGGGACCCTCAATCCTGGGCCTTCTCCCTTCCTCCGGGATCCCCGGCTCTACAGTCAGTAGATCGATTTTTTACTGCCCTGGGTTTGGTATATGATGACCCAGATCGGGTCTCTCTTGCTGAGACAAAATTACGTAAGATACAGCAGGGAGATCGTCCGGCGGAGGAATTTGCTTCTGAGTTCCGTAGATGGGCCACAGATACTCAGTGGAATGACCCAGCTCTTAGAAGCCAGTTTTGTCATGGGCTTTCTGACAAATTAAATGACGTTTTGGCTCAGTATGATTCTCCTCCATCACTGGAGGCTGCTATGGCCCTAGCTATCCGTACTGATAGACGGCTCCGGGAGAGGTGCGAGGTAACTCCGCCCCCTGTTGTTACTCCACCTACTACTAAAGTCCCTTATGTTGAGGTTCCCCTTGTCTGTTCGGAGGAGCCTATGCAGTTGGGAGGGACATCATTTCGTAGGAGGGGATTGGCGGTACGCCGCAGGACTAGAAGGTGTTTCTTCTGCGGGAAAGAGGGACATTTTGTTGGGGGATGTCCATCCCGTGCCTTGTTGAGCAAAAAGTCGCCGGAAAACTGTTAATCCCAGGTTGTGTGGTGGACGACAACCTGGGAGTATGTATTTCGTCCGCTAGTTCTTCTCAGTTCCTTGTACCAGTGGAGGTGGTGGTTGGTACGAGAGTGGAGAGATTTTCTGTTCTTCTTGATAGTGGGTCCGGGGCTAATCTGGTTGACGCTCAGTTTGCTCAGGCTCAAGGTATGCATCTGAGTGTATTGGTCAAACCGATCCCTATATTCTCCATTGACGCCAGGCCTCTCGGCCAAGGTAGCTTTGTTCATGAGGTTCATAACATTGACCTTCGGGTAGGGGCAATACATAGGGAACTATTATCTTGTTATGTGTTGGAGGGTCTACCTACTCCTATTGTGTTGGGACTTCCTTGGTTGGTTAAACATAACCCTGTGATTAATTGGCAGTCCAGAGATATAAGCCAATGGGGGGAGTTTTGCAAAAGTAACTGCATGAACACAGTCATCAGTGCGGTCGTGCCTAGTACTTTGCCTCCTTTTTTGGAGGACTTTGGGGATGTGTTCTCTGAGGAGGGGTGTCAGGAGTTGCCTCCTCATCGCGTGTATGACTGCTCTATTAATTTACTTCCTGATGCTAAGTTACCTAAAGCTAGGTTATATAACCTTTCTGGTCCTGAGAGGCAGGCTATGAAAGATTATATTTCGGAAAGTCTGGCCAAAGGGCATATTAGACCTTCATCTTCCCCAGTGGCCGCGGGGTTCTTCTTTGTGAAGAAAAAAGATGGAGGCCTACGCCCTTGCTTGGATTTCCGCGAACTTAATCGGATTACTGTTCGAGATCCGTATCCACTCCCTCTGATTCCTGATCTCTTCAATCAAATTGTTGGCGCCAAATGGTTCTCTAAATTGGATCTCAGGGGGGCGTATAATCTGATTAGGATAAAAGAGGGGGATGAGTGGAAAACGGCGTTTAACACGCCGGAGGGACATTATGAGAACCTTGTCATGCCTTTTGGTCTGACTACTGCACCAGCAGTATTCCAACATTTTGTTAATGACATTTTTCGTCATCTGGTGGGGCTGTTTGTGGTCGTATATTTGGATGACATTTTAATTTACTCACCAGATCTTGTGTCTCACCAGGAGCATGTGAGACAGGTGTTGCAGATCTTGCGAGACAATAAACTATACGCCAAACTGGAAAAGTGTGTATTCGCCGTACAGGAACTTCAGTTTTTGGGTTTCTTGGTGTCAGCCTCCGGTTTCCGTATGGACCCTGAAAAGGTGAGAGCAGTGCTTGAATGGGATCAGCCAGAGGATCTTAAGGCTCTGCAGCGTTTTCTGGGGTTTGCTAACTACTACCGGAAATTTATTTGTAATTTCTCATCTGTTGTCAAACCTCTCACTGACATGACAAGAAAAGGGACCGATTTTTCTAAATGGTCGGACAAAGCTTGCCAAGCTTTTTCCTCTTTGAAAAAATGTTTTGCTTCGGCACCCGTTCTCATCCAACCAGATGCATCACAGCCGTTCGTTGTGGAGGTGGACGCGTCTGACGTAGGGGTGGGTGCAATATTGTCCCAGGGTCCGTCCCCTGGTAAATGGCATCCGTGCGCTTTCTTTTCTAAAAAATTGTCGTCCGCCGAAAGGAATTATGATATCGGCAATAGGGAACTTTTGGCCATTAAGTTGGCTTTTGAAGAATGGCGTCACTTTTTGGAGGGGGCAGTGCACCCGGTCACCGTCATTACTGATCACAAGAACCTGCTGTATTTGGAATCTGCTAAGCGTCTGAATTCCAGACAAGCTCGATGGTCGTTGTTTTTTACCAGGTTTAATTTTGTTGTCACTTATCGCCCTGGATCTAAGAATGTTAAGGCGGATGCCTTGTCTCGCAGTTTCCCAGGGGCCGGGAAAATGGATGACCCGATTCCTATCCTTCAGGAGGGGGTGGTAGTGTCGGCTGTATGTTCTGAGCTTGAGGAGGAGGTGTTAGAGGCTCAGGGGGACGCCCCTGCAGGACCTCCAGGGAGACTGTTTGTCCCAAATCAGTTGAGACAAAAGGTTATTGAGGCACATCATAATTCTGCTTTAGCAGGACATCCAGGGAGTAAGGCTACTTTAGATCTCCTTTCTCGCCGGTTTTGGTGGCCTAACGTTAATAAAGATGTTTTAACTTTTGTCGCGTCCTGTGGGGTTTGTGCTCGCTCTAAGACCCCTCATACCCGTCCGTCTGGGACCCTCTTACCCTTGAAACTTCCGGAGCGTCCATGGACTCATTTGTCTATGGACTTCATCACGGACCTTCCTCAGTCGTCAGGGAAGACTGTCATACTGGTGGTTGTTGACAGGTTCAGTAAGATGGCACATTTCATTGCTCTTCCTGCCCTCCCTAATGCTAAAACTCTGGCGCAGGTGTTCATTGGGAGATTGTGAGACTTCATGGGTTGCCTTCTGATGTGGTGTCAGATAGGGGGTCTCAGTTTGTGTCCAAGTTTTGGAGGGCATTTTGTTTACTTCGGGGGATGCAATTGTCATTTTCCTCGGCTTTTCATCCGCAGACCAATGGTCAGACAGAGCGTCTGAATCAAAGCCTAGAGACTTATCTTCGGTGTTTTGTCTCAGAGAACCAGGAGGACTGGTCTTCTTTCTTGCCTCTGGCAGAGTTCGCTCTTAACAACAGGCGGAGCGAGTCCACTGGTAAGTCCCCGTTTTTTGGGGCATATGGTTTTCATCCCCAGTTTTGTACATTCAATGGGGGGGGCCCTTCTGGGGTTCCTGAGGAGGAGCGTTTCTCGTCGTCACTTGCTTCAGTGTGGAGAGGTGTATTGAATAATCTGAGTGCTATGGGGAACCGTTATAAACGTATGGCTGATAGGAGGAGAGTTTCTGGTCCAGATCTTAATGTGAACGATCTGGTATGGTTGTCTACCAGGAATATAAAACTTAACGTTCCCTCCTGGAAGCTGGGCCCCAGATTCATCGGGCCGTACAGGATCAGTTCCATAATTAATCCTGTGGCATTTCGTCTGGACCTCCCTCCTACGTTTAAAATCCACAATGTGTTCCACAAGTCATTACTTAAGAGATACGTGGCACCAGTCATACCATCACCTCTACCTCCTCCTCCAGTGGTGGTCAATGGTAACTTGGAGTTTCAAGTGTCAAAGATCATTGACTCACGTCTGAATCGCCGGTCCCTTCAGTACTTGGTGCATTGGAAGGGGTATGGTCCAGAGGAGAGGACGTGGGTTCCTGCGTCTGACATTAACGCAGATCGTTTGGTGCGGACCTTCCACAGAACTCACCCGGGCAAACCTGGCCCTGAGGGTCCAGAGGCCCCTCGTAGAAGGGGGGGTACTGTCATGTGTGCATCGCCACGAAGATCGTCGCGGTTGCACATTCTGACTTCTCACAGCTGAGTTGCTGTTTCTTTGTGTTTGGCAGTTAGGGAGTTAATTCTGTCTGTGCTCAGTTCTGGGACTGGGTGCAGTTTCTCCCAGCTGCAATTAATTATTTGTTGATTGGTTTCCTTTAAATCTCTGGTTGTCTGTGTTGGGAGTTGCCAGTGAAATTCTTCATGCAGACCACAGATAGGATTGTATCTGTATAGACTTAAGTTAAAGAGCTCCTTAGTTGTTTTAAGCTCACCTTGCTTAGAGTTTAATATCCCAGATCATTTATGTTCCTTCTGTGTTTGAGTGTGTATGCAAGTCTGTGTTTTCTCCAGTCTGTCTTATATGTCTAATCTGTGTATTTAGCAGAGATCAGCCCATATCCCTTTGGTGGTAATCAGTATCCTTCTTAGGACTGATTACAGGGTTCAGGGAGTGATAGGAGACAGGGTTAGGCTGGAGACTTGGACCTCTGAACCATTAACAGTACCTCCAAGGTGAGGGATTAGTTAGGACCCCAGTTTAGGGTCAGGTTAGACCCCCGGTCCTCCTCTTTCCTGTGACAGTGTATCAAGTCCTCAAGATTAACCCTGAGTTCAACGGATATCGTGTCAGGTAAATCTATTCTATATTTACATGCTGATGTTGCTAATCTATATGTTGTATAGAGTGTTGTTCTTTTAAGAATAGTTTACTGACATCGTACACATATCATAAGACCGCGTGACACCGGGTCCATTTCAGTAGCGGACGGAGACAAAATGAATCCCATAAATGAAACCTTCTGTATCCCAAAGAGACATTTTGATCCCTTAACATACAAAGCATTTTCTCTCAAAATCCGGAATACCATCTGAACATGTTCCACATGAGAATCCCAGTCATTGGAAAAAATTAAACTATCGTCCAAATAAACGATCAGAAACTTATCCACAAAATCCTGGAAAATATCGTTCATGAAAGATTGGAAGATGGAACGGGCATTAGTGAGCCCAAAGGGCATCACTAGGTACTCAAAATGCCCCTCAGGAGTATTAAACACGGTCTTCCATTTATCTCCGTGCTTAATGCGAATAAGATTATACGCCCCCCTAAGATCAAGCTTGGTAAACCAACTAGCATCTTTCACTCTGGAGAACAAATCAGAAATCAGGGGTAATGAATACTGATATTTAACAGTAATCTTATTAAGGAGACAACAGTCAATACAAGGCCTCAATGAACCATCCTTTTTGGCTGCAAAGAAAAAGCCGGCACCTAAAGGTGAAGAGGATGGTCTAATATGACCTTTCTCCAATGACTCTTTGATATAAGATCGCATAGCCTCATACTTAGGTATGATATAAGATCGCATAGCCTCATGCTCAGGTACAGACAGATTGAAGAGCCGACCTTTGGGAAATTTACAATCGGGCACAAACTCAATCGTGCAATCATAACTCCTGTGAGGAGGCAAGGACGCAGACTTACTCTCACTAAACACACAGACACAGACTTCCAATCCAAAACAGGATCATGGGTCTGCAACCAAGGAAAACCCAGTACAATAATGTCATGTAAATTATGTAACACCAAAAATTTACAATTCTCTTGGTGGTCCAGGGCTACCCGCATTATCACCTGAGTCCAAAACTGGGTTTTTTCTCCGCCAAAGGTGTAGAGTCAATACCCAGCAAAGGAATAGGAGTCCACAGGGTTACCATGGGAAAACCACAACGTTTGGCAAAGTCAAAATCCATCAGTTTCAGGGCTGCTCCTGAATCGACAAAAGCCTGAGCAGAAAATGAAGATAAAGAGCAGATCAAGGTAACAGTCAAGAGAAACTTAGACTGTACATTACCCAAAACAAATGAGCGTGCAAAACGTCTTCCCCGCCTAGGGCAGACGGAAATAGTATGAGAAGCATCCCCACAATAGAAGCACAACTTGTTATACTTTCAAAATTTTCGACGCTGAGCCCCAGACACAACTGCATCGCACTGCATGGGCTCAGAGGCCTGTTCGAAAGGCAACACTACCTCAGCTTTACGCTCACACAATCGTCTGTCAATCTGAATGGCCAATGACAGAATCGTTGAGCCCCGAAGGGACAGGAAATCCCACCATAACATCTTTTACAGTCTCTGCCAGCCCTTTCCGAAAAAGAGCCTTTAGGGCATCATCGTTCCATATATTAAGGACTGCCCATTTTCAGAATTTCTGACAATGTAACTCTGCCGCTTCCTGACCCTGGTTCAATGCCAATAAGGTTTTCTCAGCTTGATCAATCACATCATGTTCCTCATAGAATAACCCCAGAGCCTGAAAAAACGCATCAACATTAGCCAAAACAGGATCCCCAGGTATCAGTGAAAACGCCCAATCCTGAGGGTCGCCGCGCAACAGGGAGATGACAATTTTAACCTGCTGCACCGAGTTCCCTGAGAAATTAGGTTTCAAGGCAAAAAACAATTTACAATTATTCTTAAAGTTCAAGAATTTGGACCAATCCCCAAAAAATAAATCAGGAATAGGGATCTTAGGTTCTACAGAAGACGGCTGAGTGGGATAGACAGAAATTCTCCGAACGTCAGCAGCGAGCTGCTCAACACGTTTGGACAAATGCTTAAATTCCATTGAAGAAAAACTCCTCCTACGGCCCTCAGAGAAAAAGAGGAAAAAATATATAAAAAATTCTGACAACTTTTTTTTTTTTTTTTTTACTATTCTTTCCTTCTTTTGAGTACCATAGAATTAAGTCAGGCCGGTGATTCTGTTATGATTTGGTAGCCGAGGAGGACAGTAGCAAAAATAGCCAAGGCAGACAGACACCCAGAGAGGTTGGTAACTAGCGGATTGCAGACCCCTAATCTAACCGCACAACTAGAAGTAGCCGTGGGATGTACCTACGATGACCTAGATGCCTCGACACAGCCGGAGAGTTAACTAAGCCTAAAGATAGAAAGGGGAAAGCTAACTGCCCCAGAGTAGTGCCCCAAAGGAATAGGTAGTCCCCACACATACAGTACAGACCAAAAGTTTGGACACACCTTCTCATTCAATGATTTTTCTGTATTTTCATGACTGTAAAAATTGTAGAATCACGCTGAAGGCATCAAAACTATGAATTAACACATGTAGAATTATACATTACACTTTACAAAAAAGTGTGAAACAACTGAAAATATGTCTTATATTCTAGGTTCTTCAAAGTAGCCACCTTTTGCTTTAATTACTGCTTAGCACGCAGAAAAGCTGAACGGATGGACTCTACATGCCTGGCTCCCACCGTGAAGCATGGAGGACGTGGTGTGATGATGTGGGGGTGCTTTGCTGGTGACACTGTTGGGGATTTATTCAAAATTGAAGGCATACTGAAGCAGCATGGCTACCACAGCATCTTGCAGCAGCATGCTATTCCATCTGGTTTGCGTTTAGTTGGACCATCATTTATTTTTCAACAGGACAATGACCCCAAACATACCTCCAGGCTGTGTAAGGGCTATTTGATCAAGAACGAGAGTGTTGGGGTGCTACGCCAGATGACCTGGCCTCCACAGTTACCATACCTGAACCCAATCGAGATGGTTTGGGGTGAGCTGGACCGCTCACAGCTTCAATTTTGAATAATCCCGAACAGTGTCACCAGCAAAGCACCCCCACATCATCACACCACCTCCTCCATGCTTCACGGGGGAACCAGGCATGTAGAGTCCATCCATTCACCTTTTCTGCGTGCAAAGCAGTATTCAAAACAAAAGGTGGCTACTTTGAAGAACCTAGAATATAAGACATATTTTCAGTTGTTTCACACTTTTTTGTAAAGTGTAATGTATAATTCCACATGTGTTAATTCATAGTTTTGATGCCTTCAGTGTGATTCTACAATTTTCATAGTCATGAAAATACAGAAAAATATTTGAATGAGAAGGTGTGTCCAAACTTTTGGTCTGTGCTGTATATTTGTGGTGAGACAAGATGAAATACAAACGCAGGCAGAAAATAGAGTAAGCAAATGCTGGGGCCCAAAACTATCTAGATAGGACAGGACAGTAAAGAATACTGTCTGCAATCCAGCAAAACCCTAGGAAAAATTTCAACACTTCTGATTTACAAAAATACTGAGACCACACGATCTCTCCCCCGCTAGATCAGAACTCTGGTGTGAACAGGTAGCTAACCAGCAGATACTGAAATAACAGGGACTGAACACATAAACAGTGGTAAATAAGAAACAGACCAGTGCAGGCCCCAGCCAGGGAACCTGGCTGACCTCACTCCAGCAGGGAGGAAAAACAAAAGGAAAGCAAAAGCCACAGAAACAAGCAGCAAATAACTTATCTGAAAGTTGCAGGAGAAAGCAGGAAGCAAGCTGACTTACAAATGGGACCAGGAAGAACAAATCACTGGCGAGGATCATGGGAAGGTAGCTCACTTATATCTCCCCAGTCAGTCCCACCTAATTGCCACTCATTGCCCCAGGTGAAGGACTTCTGTTAACCAAAGCAGCTTCAATACTATCAGCAGCCACCAGAGGGAGCCCAAACTCTGAAGTCAGATCCAGAGTGTTCACAACAGGAACCCTTCAGGCGATCAAACAGCTTGGAGATCAGGGGTAGGGGCTACTTATTTTTTACTGTGATTTGGTTAATGCCCTGTAGTCAATGCAAGGTCGGCGAAAGCCATCCTTCACAAAGAAAACCCAGCTCCGGCCGGAGATGAGGATTTCCGGATAAATCCCCTATATACTCGGACATAGCACGAGTCTCAACCTTGGATAGGGGCTAGATTCGGCCTTGTGGAGGTGAGGTACCCGGCAGAAGGTTAATCGGGCAGTCATACGGCCTATGAGGTGGCAAAGCCTCAGCCTTCTTGTCGAAGACGTCCACATAAGTCCAATATGCCGCGGGCAGGCCAGGAAAATTAGCAGAAGTAGGAGACCGAACGGGAGCAAGGCACATTTCGTGACATCCTGAGCCCCAACGGAGTACTTATCCAGACTTCCAGGTTCGTGTTTTTGCAGCCACGAGAGACCTAGAAATAGAAGATAAGAGACCAGACGGCACGGCTCCGTGATTATCTGGATGGTCTCAGGAAGAGGCTTTCCATCTCCTGAAGAAATCACCAATAGGTCCGGAAGACATAGTACCGGAATCTTATACCACTTAACCACAGCCTGTTGAACAAAGTTATCTGCGGAGCCGGAGTCCAGGTGGGCCAATTCAACAAAAGACCCTTTGGCGTAGGAGACAGATACAGTCAGGGTCAACAATGGAGAGGTAGAAGTCTTGCCCATGGTAGCCTCTCCCACTGACCCTAGGCACTGGCATTTCACGGTCTCAGGGCTGGAACGAATAAGGTGTTTGGAGCTGCCGCAGTAGAAGCCTGTCCCTTCTTGGTGGCGCTTGGATAACTTCACCTGGTCAATCTGTATAGGTTCAAGCGAAGAAATCGCAGCAGGAACTTGCTTAATGATCGGTCGTTGAAAGGTGGGAACCAGACGTACCGATCTCTCGCGGTTTACCTCTTTGGTCCGTTCCTGGAACCTAATGTCAATTCGGTTTGTGAGAGACACCAGGTCATCCAGCGAGTTGGGAATCTCCCAAACAGCCAGTTCGTCCTTAATTCGCCCGGAGAGACCTTCCCAGAAGGTTGCCACCAGAGCCTCATTGTTCCAAGCTAATTCTGAAGACAAGGTACAGAAACGGACCGCATACTGGCCCACGGAGAGGTTACCTCGGCGTAACCGGAGCAGAGAAGAGGCTGCAGAAGAAACGTGACCGGGCTCGTCAAGGACCTTATGAAAGGCTTCCAAAAAGGACTGTAGGTTTGACACTAATGGATCCTCTCTTTCCCACAGAGGATTGAGCCATGCTAGGGCCTCACCAGATAGAAGTGACATGATTAAGGCTACTTTGACTCGGTCCAAGGTGAACTAATGGGCCAGGAGTTCAAAGTGCAGCGTGCACTGGTTAATGAACCCCCACACAGGGTGGTATCTCCACCAAAGCGTGGAGGAGCTGACAGATGAGGTCCATAACCTGGTGCATAGCTGGCTGCCTTGTGGGTCACTGTGGTTGTAACTGCCGCCTGAGAGGATGTGGAAGCGGCCAGTACTACCAGCATATCAAAATGGGTATTCACAGACCATAGATTGGATAGAATCTTGTCCTGCTGATCCTTCTGGCGGGAGACCTTCTGGTATAGGTCTGAGATTGAAGACGCCTAGGAGCCAGCGGATTTCATGACCTGTGCAAACTAATCGGCTGGGTGGTGGAACCACTGTGCCAATTCCCAAATAAGACCTGGAGGGGCGTGACTAGGATCCTCACCCAATCTGACCACGGACATGCAGCAGCTAACGACATAGGTCCATGGAGAGACAAGGGAGGTGATCCAGGTGCTACTCCAGGACCGACCTTGGGTAGATGGCAACTGACTCCTAGGAACCAGTAGCTGGGATGACCCGGTGAAATATCCAACAGATGCAGGCAGAGAAGATGACAGGAACTGCAGGTGCAGACAGGACAGTCTGATGGAGACTGTCGTTGCTATCGTTTGCTGGTGGCTCAATAAATTGTTACCTCACTTTTACCCTCACCCTGTGTTGTCTCAGTAGTGTTCTTCCCACGGGAAGAGAGCACGGGCGTTCAGTGGTATGAACCCTGGTCCAAGCAGTCTTTCTAATGACAGCTGGGGTAGTGAACAAGATCACCCACTGACCCTTGTGTCTCCACATATGGTGGCAGCGGTGGGACACTATTCAGTCCGGGGGAGCTGCAAGAGACTGGTGTTCGTAGACACCGTCCAAGGGGTCCACATCCAGGGAGACATATAGACAGACACAGCAGACCATAGGTGAGGCATACACAGCAGGTTTCAGAAGCCACCATGTCCAACCCCACCAACTTGGCCTTGAGAAGAGGACCAGACTGGATGTATAGCTTTAACAAGAAACGACAGCTACAAGAGCTGTGCCAGTTTCGACAGAATGAATACTGGACTACCAACACTTGGTCTGATTTGATTAAGGAATTGGTCTGTTGGGATGCCCAGAACATCGTGGAGGATGATGAAAACTGCTGCTGAGATGGACCCAGAGGAATTGCCAGAGCAAGGACCCAGTGGCGGTCTTGAATCAAATGAGAGTGGGTAGCCGACCGGAAGCCCAACACCCCAAAGCAAGAAGCCCGATTGGCTGATGAGTTTACAGCCAACCGACCCCGCTGGAGACCCGATATGCCCACCGATCCCAGAAGACCCATCAACCAAAGATTCGACTGGCCACCATTCACTCAAGCAGGATTATTCCACTACCCAGCAGGAAACCAACCAGGACAAAGGGTGACCAACAGTATCCATGATTTGCCCAACCCACGGTGCTGTTATACATGTGGGCACCTTGGACACGTTGCCAGCATCAAGGTCGGTGATATCCAGTCCCAGGAACTTCGGGACACTGGGTCCGCCATCACTCTGGTGAGCCCAGTTAATGTCCCACCAGAACACTATTTACCAGGCCATCAAGTGACCATCTCCCTGGCTGTAGGTCGGTCTTTGAACATCCCCCTAACACGTGTGCAGCTGGACTGGGGTACCGACCAGGGAGAGGTCAAAGAGGGACTAATGGACTGCTTCCCGACACCTGTTATTTTTAGGAATGACCTAGGACAGTGATGGTGAACCTTTTAGAGACCAAGTGCCGAAATGGCAACCTAATTCCCACTTACTTATCAGAAAGTGCCAATACGGCAATTTATCATCACATCACAGAAGACTTGCAAAATACTCTCCGTTACATACACACACTACCCCTCTGCAAAATACACACACACAGACCCTCTGCAAAATATATATACACACAGAAAAACTGTCCCTTTGTAAAACATATTCACACACACACACACACTGCCCCTCTGCAAAATGCACACACACACACAGTCCCTCGGTAAAACATACTGCCCCTTCGGCAAAAAAATACACGCTGCCCCTCTGCAAAATACACACACGCACATACTCTCCTCTGCAAAACATATACACTGCCCCTCTTTAAAATATAGAAAAAAGACAAGAAAAAGAACATGCCCACAGATATGGGAACACCCAAGACCATGTAAAAGACTATTCTTTATTTGTGAAATCAAATACACATGCTACAAAGACACAACAATGATTAAAAACAGGCTGAAGAGCACAATCTGATCATGCAATAAAATTGTGGCAATGACGACCCACAACTATTCCCACAAAGCATGCAGTAAATGCAAAGAAGATTCAAAGACAAGTTACGAGTAATAGTAAGTCATACTATTCTATACTATAGGTCCAGGAAATTCTTATCCTCTCTTGCTGACAACTTTATCTTCCAAAAGGTAATGGAGAAAACAAGGGGATCTGCTACCTTGGATCTAATCCTCATAAACAGGGAGGAAATGGTGGAGGAGGTAAGAGTGGCTGGGACCCTAGGAGGTAGTGACCATGCTATTTTAGAATTTTGGATAACAAGAGGAGGAAGACCTGTGAAGACTCAGACGTCAAGGTTAGATTTCAGAAAGGCAGATTTTAAGGAACTCAGAAAGAGAATTGGAGGGATCCAATGGCTGGATATCCTTAAGGACAAAAATGTCCAGGAAGGATGGGACATCTTGAAAAATGAGATTCTCAAAGCACAATCATTAACAATTCCAAAAGAGGGAAGAATGGGAAGCATTTAAGGAAACCAGGATGGATGAACACAGAACTTAAACACATGCTAAAAAGGAAGAAAGAAATGTTTATCAAATGGAAAGAGGGAGGCATATCTAAAGAAGAATATAATGCCGTCTGCAGAACCTGCAGGGCACAAATCAGATTATCTAAAGCTGACAATGAATTAAGGCTTGCAAGTGACGTCAAAAGCAACAAAAAAGGATTTTGGGGATACGTCAAAAGTAAAAGAAAAGTCAAAGATGCTATAGGATTTTTACAGGATGAAAATGATGAAATGGTAAGTCAGGATGTTGAGAAGGCTGAACTTTTAAATTCCTATTTTGCATCTGTTTTCTCTCAGAAAGGAAATGTAACATCAACTGATCTTCACTGTCCTATTAAAGGAATAGAAGAATCCAGGATATCTATAAACAGAAAGACAGTGAGGAAACACTTAGCTAACCTAAATGAATTCAAGTCTCCAGGTCCAGATGAATTACACCCCAGGGTACTGAAGGAGATAGCAGAAGAAATTCTTGAACCACTGTCCATAATCTTTGAAAATTCTTGGAGAACAGGAGAAGTCCCAGAAGACTGGAGAAGAGCAAATGTTGTTCCTATCTTCAAAAAGGGGAAGAAGGTGGACCCAGGGAACTACAGGCCGGTGAGTCTGACTTCTATACCAGGAAAGATCTTTGAACAAATTATTAAAGAACATGTATGCAAGTACCTGGATAAGAATGAAGTGATTAAACAGAGTCAGCATGGGTTTGTAACTAATAAGTCATGTCAGACTAACTTAATTTCCTTCTATGACAGAATCACTGACTGGGTGGATCAGGGAAATGCTGTAGATATAGTATATCTTGACTTCAGCAAAGCATTTGACAAAGTATCTCACACAATCCTTATTGAAAAAATGACTAAGTATGGAATGGACAAGGCAACTGTTAGGTGGATTCATAACTGGCTTAGTGATCGGACCCAAAGAGTGGTTGTAAATGGCTGCACATCCAGTTGGAAGAATGTCTCAAGTGGGGTACCACAAGGCTCTGTTTTGGGCCCTGTATTGTTCAACATCTTTATCAATGATTTAGATGAAGGAATTGAGGGTAAACTGATCAAATTTGCTGATGACACAAAGCTAGGAGGGGTAGCTAATACTAGAGAAGAGAGAGAGAGGATTCAAAAAGATATACATAAACTGGAGCAGTGGGCAGCAACTAACAGAATGGATTTTAACAGGGAAAAATGCAAAGTACTACATCTGGGCAATAAAAATGAAAAAAGCATATACAAAATGGGAGGAATAGGGCTAAGTAACAGCACATGTGAAAAAGACTTGGGTATACTAATTGATCACAGACTTAACATGAGTCAACAGTGTGATGCAGCAGCAAAAAAGGCAAATGCAATTCTAGGATGTATCAACAGAAGCATACAGTCTAGATCACGTGAGGTCATTATTGCCCTCTACTCCTCTTTGGTCAGACCTCATCTGGAATACTGTGTCCAGTTTTGGGCACCACATTTTAAAAAAGACATCAACAAACTGGAGCAAGTTCAGAGAAGAGCCACCAGAATGGTGACGGGTCTGCAAACCATGTCCTATGAGGAACGGTTGCAGGATTTGGGAATGTTTAGCTTGCAAAAAAGAAGACTGAGAGGAGACTTAATAGCTGTCTACAAATATCTCAAGGGCTGTCACATTGTGGAAGGATCATCTTTATTCTCATTTGCGCAAGGAAAGACTAGAAGCAATGGCATGAAACTGAATGGGAGGAGACACAGATTAGATATTAGAAAAAACTTTTTGACAGTTAGGGTGATCAATGAGTGGAACAGGCTGCCACAAGAGGTGGTGAGTTCTCCTTCAATGGAAGTCTTCAAACAGAGGCTGGATAGACATCTGTCTGGGATGATTTAGAGAATCCTGCTTTGAGCAGGGGGTTGGACCAGATGACCCAGGAGGTCCCTTCCAACTCTACCATTCTATGATTCTATGATTCTATGATATAATATAACAAGGAACAATGGCAAACAGGAGCTTTCCTACATATTCACAGCACCATATAGATGAATAAAAAATGAAGAGGCAAAAAAATGAGACAGTGTCAGAAAATATGCACTCCAAGATATTAAGCCCCTATATGGTCACAAAAATAGGGGCTGTGGCTTCTTCAGGGAAAAATGGTGTCGCACAGACCCTCTGAAAAATATATATATACACACACACACACACACAAACACTTTCCCTTTGTAAAACATACACACACACACTGCCCCTCTGCAAAATACACACACACACACACACACACACACACACACACACACACACACACACACAGTCCCTCGGTAAAACATACTGCCCTTCTGCAAAAAAATACACACATGCTGCTCCTCTGCAAAATACACACTCACATACTGCCCCTCTGCAAAAAAATACACGCTGCCCCTCTGCAAAATACACACACGCACATACTCTCCTCTGCAAAACATATACACTGCCCCTCTTTAAAATATAGAAAAAAGACAAGAAATATACTGCCCCTTCTGCAAAAAAATACACGCTGCCCCTCTGCAAAATACACACGCACATACTCTCCTCTGCAAAACATATACACTGCCCCTCTTTAAAATATAAATACAGCCCCTCTGTAAAATATACACACACTACCCCTCTGCACAATATATACACACTGCCCCTCTGCAAAATGTGTATACACACACTACCTCTCTTCAAAATAGATACACACACTGCCCCTCTGCAAAATATATACTCACACACACAGATATACACACGCTCCCTCTGAATAAAGCAGCCCCCCATCCCCAGCCACTGCCTTTCTCAAAACTGTGTCCTCTTTCATAATTAATACATTATGTTCAGCCTGCTTGCACTGTCTTTGCTCCTCTGCTCCCTGGCAGCAGTGTGATGAGACCAGTAGCATGATGAGTCATCACACTGCTACACCTTGAACCTGGGGCTGAAAGCTGCTTATCTGCCCTAGTCCCAGCACAGCACTGTTTAAATCAGAGGTGGGGAACCTTTTTCCAGCTGGGGGCCATTTGGAAATTTCTACCACCATTCTGGGGTCACACAAAAATGATCAATTCGAAAATTACCCCAGTACATTTAGTCAAACAATTAATTACGGTAACTCACCCTTAATGTGATGGTTGGAGCTGCTTTTGTTTGGTGCAGCTGTGATGTTAGGTGATACTATTCTGTCCCCGGGGCCTGTGGCTGTAAATATGGCTCTATGAGATGCTGGATCTCTTCACCTTACTTACAAATGGCGACGGTCGCAGATAGCTTAACTCAGCTGCCGACACACGTTATGAAGAATCCAGAAGAGACTTTGATTTCTGTAAGAATTCTTGTTGAATGCATACAAACAGCAGCAGGTAAAAAAGACTTTCTTCAGACAGACTGAAAACACGTGTGATTCTGATAAAACCAAGATGGAGAATGAAACACAAGAGAAAGAAGAAGGAAATGACATCATGCCCAGAAGAGGGAGACAGAGAGACAGAAGGGACAAACTTGATGGAAAGGAAGGATTTCAGCTATGCAAACACAGGGACACATAGCAACAGTAAACAATATGAGAGTCTGCAATACAGCATGTAAAATACACAGGACAGTCTGTAAAATGTCTCATTCATGGGACATAACACTCCCCGTCTGAAATCTATAGATTTCATAGTTTTTATGATGTCCACTGGAGATGTCACTGTAGACCTGAAAGACATAAAGGAGAAACACAACATGCGGAAATAAACTGTAACAGTTGTAAGTCCAATTCTTGGTTGATGACGTGAAGTCCACAATGGTTGGATAAACCAAGTTATGGGAGAACCCATCTTCAGATTGGGGAAGCTGCAACATGCAAACACCTCGACCAACCCAAACAATCCAAAGATGAAAGTTTAAGTTCACACGGGGAAAGTTCAAAGTTCATTCGGATGCTGATAGTTCTGCATACTAGCACAGCAGTAGCATGCAGAGACATGCTCCCCACCGTGGCAGAGTCCAGAGACAAAGCTAAGATCATGTGACTCCTGCTCGAAGGAGCCAGCAGATGATTAACCTGAAATGGATGTCAGCAGATACGATGGCTGACCAGCTGAAATGATTTCCAGGGTAAAGAGATCTCAGCTTCTGTATCTTTTTGCCGGTTTCTGAAGCGCTCGGAGAGGCTCCTGCAGCTATAGTCCTCGTAGACACGTCGTAGGAAAGGTAGACTTGTCTCTTGATGATGGTTGCAGGAGTCTTTACAGAACTACGGGGCAGGACTTGTTGTAAGGCTTTTAGAGACTTCTTCGCCGTCTCCTATTTTGCTGTCTCTGAGATGGTAACATAGTGTTCCCGTTGATATCCTGAGTAGCAAGCTATCTCAGTGGTACCCTGCCTAGAACTGCGATGGGTGTCTTAAACCCGAGAGGACCGTGGATGCTATTTTCAACAGGCGAGGCTCCTCGTTCGATAGCAAGTTCCTTACAGGGTGATGCTTGGGAAGTGAACATGTCTTGTTCAACATCCGCCAGTGAGCTGAGGCTGAATTGCATGGGGTTGTCACTCTGAGCACTGAAGTCTAGCACGGCTTCGGTTTTTACCAGGCTTGTGATGGAGATGGGTATCAAAGGTTGGGAACTTAGCAGTTACTTGCTGCGGATCCCTTGGCAACTTAGTCTTTGCTGGAAGAGAAGGTGAGGGAGCTACCCAGCTGTTATAGTTGTCTTCGGTGGGTTTGATGCTCATGACCCTGATGATCACCTTGTCTCCCTCTATAGGTAGTGAGTTGTTGTCCTTGGCTGATGGATCGAATGCTGTTATCGCGAGGTTGTAGTCTCGAGGATAAAGCGGACTTGAATTATCAGATGGTTGCCGTTGACACGTAGTGTCGTTTGACTTCTCCTTCATCCATTGGTGACGTGAGTATGACAGGGGGGACAAGTCATTGTCATCTGACGTGATAATGGTTTTGTAAGAGGAGATGTCGTTCTGATTCCTTGTCTGGTCACTACAGAAATTGCCAATAATGACCCAGCCTAGCTCGAGGCGCTGGGCGTACGGTTCATTGAGTAGTCCGTGGATTTGTTGACGCATCTTGTGCAGTCACATAATGTCTCTGCTGAGGAGAATTAGGATGTCTGCCTTATCGTCCAGGGATGGCATCTCTTTGGCTATCATTCTGAGATGAGGATGCTGAAGAGCAACTTCTGGTGTTGGGATTTCTTCCCTATTGAATGGTATTCGGTTACACTCTACAAGCGTGGGTAGTGGTATCTCCGTGGCGCCTTTCTCAAGAGAAGTTATTATAAGGCCACTGGCCCTTCTTCCAGAGGTTTGTAAAACGCCGCTGCAGGTGCCCAAGGTGTAAGGATAGAGGTCTCCTTATAAGTCAAACAAGTCGAAGAGTTCTGACCTGGCTAATGATTTGTTGCTCTGGTCATCCAGGCTAACGTACACCTTGACTGCTTTCTCTGGATGGCCCTTGGGATACACCCATGACAGGCAAATCTTCGCACGGGACTTGTCTCGAAGACTTTCTCCACAGACATCGATGCATGAGGAAGATACCGCAACATGGCTTGTCGCTTGGTCTGTACTCTCCCCGCCATGGCTTGTGGTGGGAGAAGGTGAAGACACAGAGTCAGGCTGTGATGGATGGAGCGCCTGTACGTGGTCTTCGCTGTCGCACTCTAGACACTTGATGGGGATGACACAGTCCTTAGCAAGATGTTCGGTAGAGGCGCAGCACCTGAAGCATACTCCAAACTTCTGCAAGAGCTCCTTCCGTTCTTGAAGGGGCTTCTTCCTGAAGCCGATGCACTTCTTCAGGGGATGTGGCAGTTTGTGAATTGGACACTGGCGATTAGGATTCTCAACCTTCTCACCTTTGTCGCTCTTATCTTGTGATACTGAAGGTGCAGGAAGAACATCAGTCTTCTTGATGGACATTGGAGCTTGGTGGTTCCTGTAGTTAAGACGTGGACTGTCGTGTTTAGTAGATAAAACAGGGTCGCTGTGTTCTCCATAGGAAAAACTTGGATCGGTCTTACACTCTGCAATATTTTCGATGAACTCGCAGAAGTAGGAAAATGGAGGGAAGGAGACCTGGTTTTCTCTTTTGTATTTTGATCCAATCATGGCCCACTTATGTTGGATATTGGGCGGCAGCTTGGAAACTATTGGGGTTACCCCATGAGCAGTGTCCAGGTAGCTGAGGCCAGGAAGGTACGGGTCTGCTTTGGCCAGCTGAAGCTCTAACAGGAGGTCACTGAGCTCTTGGAACCTTGCACTGTCCTTATTAGATACCTTTGGAAAATCCTCTAGTCGTTTGAACAGGGCCCTTTCTATGACCTCATGACTGCCATAGCTTCTTTCTAGCCTCTTCCATGCAGTGGTGAGACCCACGATGGGATTACTGATGTGGACAGATTTAAGTCTCTTGACCCGATCCGTGGATTGTGGCCCAAGCCACCTGATTAGCAGGTCTAGCTCTTCAGCGGCGGTGATGCCGAAGTCACTGATTGTGGTTTCAAAGGTACACTTCCAACCCCTGTAGTTCTCAGGTTTATCGTCAATCTCTGTAGGACCGGTCTTAGTTAGATCACGCCGAATCATGTACTTTGCAAGGCCAGTCATATCAGCATTCTCTATTTTGGAAGGACAGATGCTGGCTGGATAGCATTGCTCATACAGTCTGTGCTTTGACCTGGGAATGCAGGTACATATGGGGCAGAGTAGGCGTTCAGTCTATTAACTGGCCTAATGAGCTTAGTTTCTGCCACACATGGGACTGGAATTGTGTGATTGACCGGAGTGCGGTGACTTGCCTGCATATTGGCCTTGCACGTAGGTTTCTGAGTATAAGATTTGGTGAGGTGCAGGTTTCCGGTACATTTTGGTGCACAGAGGAGGATCAGGATACAAGGTTGGCAGCATATTGTAATTGTACTGACCTTGGGTGCAGGATGCGGATAAAACACTGTGTCCTGTTGTCTCAGGGGAGCATCTGTGTGGTCAGGAAGGATTGCAGGAGCAGGGATAGCGCTGTGTTGGCTTTGTATGTAGTCTCTAGTACGCTTAAGAGGGTCTTCAGTATCAAAACCACTTAAACTGATGCTGTCTCTTTGGCTCCCACTGGTGGCTTGTTCTAGGACCTTTAACTTTGCCATGGCTATGGCGTTGTGAGACAGTGAAGGAATATGTGGTGAATGAGGTGTATATTTCACCTAAGTACCTTGCTGACTGGTATGAGCGAAATGTGTGGCTTTGTAAACCTGGTGGTAAAGAAAGGTCACTACACCTGCCATTCAGTACACGCTTGCAGCTCAGACCTGAATCCACTCAGGTGTTGATTAGGAAGCCAGAAGTAGGTGCTTGTGAGCACAGTCAGAGAGCTCATTCAGTCTGGACAAGGGGTCCAGACACAGAAGGTGTCTCCAAGAGTGTGGGAGCTGTCTTTAGCCCGGACACAGGGAGGTGTCCTGGCACAAGGAAGCAGTCTCTAAGAGTGTGAGCTATCTCAGTCTGGGTGCAGGAAGTACCCCGGACACAGGAGTAGTCGCAGTGAGAATCCGTGCGAATAGCGACTGAATAGGAGGTGACCTCTCTCAAGTCTGGACATTGGAGTTGCCTTCGGACATAAAGAGGAGTGTCTGTGAAACTCCATACTGGTAACATATGTGATATGTGTTGTTTTGGGCACAGACTGGTAGAGTCTGGGTCCCGGATAGAGAGGGCCATCTATCTAAGTGTAATTAGAGGCTAGACAAGCCCAGGTTTTCTGTTTATGATTTGTTTTTATCTGTGTGCTGTGGACTTTAATAAAACTGGTTGCGGCCAGTTTTCACCAAACTGCTGTCTGAATGAACTGTTTCCGTGCCATTCTGTCTACCCAGACAGCGATCCTAGAGCTAAACCCCCGGAAAGCTTACAATTGGCGGAGAATGCTGGGGCAGCGCAGGGCCTGGTACAGTTAGTGCTGGAGTGTGCATGCAGCACAGTGGCGAGAGACAGCATTAAAGGTGAAGTCTATTGAAATAGCAACAGAAAAAAAAAAAAAAAGTGTGTGTCAGCAGAAACGTCTGTTTGGAGCAGTCTTGGAGAGACAGTGGCCCTGATAGGGTCTGCAGAAAGAAAATGTATGCACAGCAAAGCTGAACTTGTTGTGAAAATGACTGTGGAATGTGCAGCAGCAAAAGAAAAGTTTGTGGAGCAGTCTTAAAGAGACAGTGGCCCTAATAGACTTTGCAAAGGAAAAAAAAAGTGTTTGCACAGCAAGGCTGAATTTTTCTGAGGAAAAAAAAAAAAAAGCTGTGTAGTGTGTATGTCTTGAGTGAAGACTACAGTTGTGAAGACAGAGAAGTCTGACAGCATGGATGACAGCATGGAGGCGCTGTTTGAACAAATGGCACAAGTTAATGTGCAACATAAAACTGCCGTGGTTGAGACAGATAAGTCCGGCAGTATGGAGGAACTCGTTGAGTACCTGGTGCAGGCCCAGCGAAGCATGGAGCAGCAGCGCCTGCAGCACCAGCAGCAATTCCTGCAGCAGCAGCAGGAGAATAACCGGGTGTTGGAGCAGATTGCAGCTCTCAGCACCTCGTCCCAGAGTAATGTTGTGAAGGCACCTGCGTTGTCCGCTATAAAGAAGGCGGTAAGACGGTCCTTGAGAAAAATGACACCTCGTGATGATGTGGAGGTATATCTTACTAGGTTTGAGAGACTGGCAGAGAAGGAGAATCTGCCACTATCTGAATGGGCCATGGCGGTCGTACCCTATCTGATTGGGGAACCCCAAAAAGTCTGGGCTGACCTGAGCAAGCAGGACAGCGAAGACTATGCCAAGTTGAAAGCGGCGATTCTTACCCGGCTGGGTGTTACGGTGACAGCCCGTGCCAGGGGAGTTCGTGACTGGAGATACAGTTGGGAGTCTGCAGTCAGCAGGCCTGATTATGGAGTTGAAAAGGTGATAGTGGACCGCTACACCCAAGCACGTCCTCCTGAGGTACAGCCGTCTGAGAGGTCGTCACTTCGGAGTTCCCGGACGCTGAACTCTCGCGGTAAGAGCGTTCCAGCTGTTGGGGACATGGGGTATGCTGATAAGCGGGTTCAGGCCCGAGGGGACATGTGGGTGGGAGAGTGTGATGGACAGTGTTGGAGCTGGCGTGAAATTGCAGCCAACTGTCCAATAGAGGGGAGCCTATGTGTTGTGATGATGGCAGATCCCTCTCTCTCTGCGCAGAACCTGTGTGTGTGTCCACCTCAGCCGAAGAGACTGGACCACAGGGGTCCCCGGTGGTTGTAAGTGACTGCCCAGCACAGGCCCTCTTGGACTCAGAGAGTCCAGTGACTTCCGTATGTGACAGCCTGAGTGATAGGGACTTCATCCCTGATAAGCACCTGAGTGTGGTGTACATCCATGAAGACACCAAAGTCTACCCAGAGACTGCCGTGGACTTGGTCCCCAAACTCGGGGAGGTTTCATATGAAGTGGGGGTAGTGAAGACCCTGGTGCACCCCGTTATATTGGGTAATGACTTTCCCCGGTCTAAGGATCTCTGGGGAAAAATGTTTCTGATGGACAGTGTGATGAAGCTCCTACTGAGGGTGCGCAGTCCCGAGGGGCGGAACACGATGCTAGTGGGATGTTAAAATTATGTGATAATGATGATGATAATGCTAATGATGATGATGATCCTGATAATGATGATGACCATGAAAATGGTGCTGATGCTGATAATGATAGTGATGATAATACTGATCATAGTCATGATAATGATGTTGATAATAATGATGACTGTGGTAGTGATGAAATTCCTTTGCAGGTGATGTTGGGAGACGAGGATGGTGGTTCTCGGGAACCGAGTGTCCCTGACTTGCCTGTGTCCTGTGACGGTTTTGAGAGTGAGCAGTGGCGAGAACCCTCTCTTAAAACAGCACAGGAAAATATGATTGTTCTAAATGAGGTTTCCCAGGAGCCTGACTCTGAGGAGAGGTTCTCTCATGTTGCCATAAACACTGAAGTCCAGGGAGAGGTTGTGAGTCAGCTCCTAGTGCCTGAACTATATAGAAGTATAGTGCTGGGGTTGTCACATAGTCACATACTTGAGGGACCAGATGGTGAAGTTAATGTTGTGGATGACATGTTAACTAAGGTTCCAGATCAAGATGTGAATGAAAATGAATTGTATAACCCTGACAGTGAGCAGGATGTGAATGAAAATGAATTGTAATAACCCTGACAGTGAGCAGGATATGAATGAAAATGAATTGTATAACCCTGACAGTGAGCAGGATGTGAATGAAAATGAAGTGTATAGCCCTGACAGTGAGCCAGATGTGGCTGAGAAAAAGGGGTCAGATAGTGATAGTGAATTATCTGATGACCATAAAGCAACCAGTGCAAATGAGGAAGGCATGGTAGCAGAGGAGATTGAGAGTCCTGAGAAGAAAGCTGATGCTGACCTTACAGCCAGACAGAAGATGGCATCTGAAGATGTTTTACAGTTGGCCGGTTCCCTGGCGAAGACTAAGGTGAAAGGAGGAGAGCTGAGCTTTAAAGGCAGGACTCTGAAACTGAACACAGCACAAGTGGATGCTGTTGAAGATGAGAAGTTGTCAGTGTGTGGTGTGGATCTGCATCATGCCAAGGACTCGGAAGGTGATGCTGCAGAGGTGGAGAAAGCCATGGAAGTGGTGGACACCAGGCCAGGTGCCTCACCAGAGGCTGATGTCTCAAGTGAAGCTGTGAGGAACAAGACTGAAGATGTGGGGAATGACTCTGCCCCGGAATATGTTTCTGTTGGAGACAGCGGCGTGGACGGTGTACTGTCCGGATCCGTGGCTGCGACTCGCGAAGCTCGGGCCGGAAGTTCGGCGCCCGGTGCGCCATCGGAGTTCTCGAGCGACCCAAAGGATCTGGATAAATCCCAAGATGAGATTTTGAGACCTCGGGTTGGCCTTGGTGAGCTCAGGCGCATTTTCATGGAGTCTACACTTGAACCACGTCCCAGTGAGTGGGAGGGGCGATGTGTCGCTCCGTTGCCGCTGCAGATACACGGGAGCTCAGATGGGATGCAGAACATGGTGGAAAAGAAGACTGATGGTAGGGCTTCTGAGCATGTCCTACCAGAAGAGCCTGAAGAAAGGGCCGAAGACGTAAAGGACGTCCAACAACTACAGGAGAAGATGCGTAGCCATGAGGATCTCCTGGAGAAAGAAGTAAGAGCTCTGAGTCTTATGCAAAGTGAGCCTGTACCAGAAGAGGATAAATTATGTGTACCGACCAAGAAAAATGATCAGCTCCCTCTACAGTGCCAATCGTTTGAACAGTGTGGCTCGGAATGGTCAGAGACCATGACAGAGGCGCTTGGGTTCTGTGAGGTAGAATTTATGAATCAACTGATATTTAAGAAAGTAGATGTGCTAAAGAAAGTTCAGGAGGAATTAGAGAAAACCCCTATACCTCCTGTGACAGTTGGTGACACAGGGTCAGTGCCCCAAAAACAGGAGGTACGAAAGTTTCTGAGGAAGAATCAGCAGAGCTGTTCTGACGTGCCTGGTCGTACTTATCTGGTGAGCCACTATACCGAGACTGAGGCTGGCACTAAAGTCAAGATGAAACAGTGCAGGATACCCGAGGCCCGCAGAGAGTATAGGCCTGGGAGGGTACAGGGTAGTGCGGATGCTTCAGATGAAGAGAAAACTGATGTTGGCTATGACAGTGGTGAGGATGAAGCTGATGAGGGCCATGACTGGTCCAGAGTTCACTGTCTCTGTTGGATTGTTGACCAGCCCTCCGGTCTGGATGACCAGCCCTCCGGTCTGGAGAAGAGGGAGGGGATATGTGAGACAGTGAAGGAATATGTGGTGAATGAGTGTATATTTCACCTAAGTACCTTGCTGACTGGTATGAGCGAAATGTGTGGCTTTGTAAACCTGGTGGTAAAGAAAGGTCACTACACCTGCCATTCAGTACACGCTTGCAGCTCAGACCTGAATCCACTCAGGTGTTGATTAGGAAGCCAGAAGTAGGTGCTTGTGAGCACAGTCAGAGAGCTCATTCAGTCTGGACAAGGGGTCCAGACACAGAAGGTGTCTCCAAGAGTGTGGGAGCTGTCTTTAGCCCGGACACAGGGAGGTGTCCTGGCACAAGGAAGCAGTCTCTAAGAGTGTGAGCTATCTCAGTCTGGGTGCAGGAAGTACCCCGGACACAGGAGTAGTCGCAGTGAGAATCCGTGCGAATAGCGACTGAATAGGAGGTGACCTCTCTCAAGTCTGGACATTGGAGTTGCCTTCGGACATAAAGAGGAGTGTCTGTGAAACTCCATACTGGTAACATATGTGATATGTGTTGTTTTGGGCACAGACTGGTAGAGTCTGGGTCCCGGATAGAGAGGGCCATCTATCTAAGTGTAATTAGAGGCTAGACAAGCCCAGGTTTTCTGTTTATGATTTGTTTTTATCTGTGTGCTGTGGACTTTAATAAAACTGGTTGCGGCCAGTTTTCACCAAACTGCTGTCTGAATGAACTGTTTCCGTGCCATTCTGTCTACCCAGACAGCGATCCTAGAGCTAAACCCCCCGGAAAGCTTACAGCGTGTTGGCGTTCCTTCTCTAGGGCAGCTTGTATTTTAGTGGTCTCAGTTTTCATCTCAATTTCCTTCTCTAGGGCCGCTTGTATTTTAGTGGTCTGTTTTCTTCTCTAGGGCCTCTAGGGCAGCTTGTATTTTAGTGGCTTCAGTTTTCATCTCAGTTTCCTTCTCTAGGGCCTCTAGGGCAGCTTGTATTTTAGTGGCCTCTAGGGCAGCTTGTATTTTAGTGGCCTCAGTTTTCATCTCAGTTTCCCTTTGAGCGAAGGCAGCTTGTATTTTAGTGGCCTCAGCTTCTGCACGTGCTTTTACGAGCTGTTCGCTGAGGGTTGAGGATTTTGAAAAGAGTGACTTAGATGGTCGCTTTGACTGTCTGGCCGAGCCAGAAATGCAAGATGACATCTCGGCTATTAGCGCGATTCTTGCCTCTGTTTTGGCTTTTATATCGCGCACCATGCTTTCTCTCTCAGAGTTAAGTTTTTGGAAGGCTTGCAGCTCTTTGCAGGTAACTGATGGGCTAAGTCTCTTTAACACTGCAATATACTGATCTGTTATTTTTGCATAACATTGATAATCTGAACACAGTTGTGCGAGGGCTCCCTCCGGTGGTCGTTGGAGAGAAGCAGGCTGAGACAGGCGGTCTATGTGGCTTAACAATTTTTGCCATAGCTCTGCTGTTGCACGGAGAAGATCATGTTTACTGGATTCTAGATTCTCCCTTATTTTCCATGTTGGCTTTGTGAGACATCTAGCCTTCTCACTAAATGGTGGATCAGGGTCTATGCACTCTTCCTCTGACAATGGGTCTGGCAGAGACCGTGTAGTCATTCCTTCAGCCATCCTGATTTACATGGAGAAGGGTAGCTGTATAGTCTCTTATATGTTGAGAGCGGATGCTCTGCAGGAAGTTCTGTAGCTTTATAGAAGCTGTGGGTTTTACAGATGAATCTGATAAGTCTTTTTTACTATTCTGTCCCCGGGGCCTGTGGCTGTAAATATGGCTCTGTGAGATGCTGGATCTCTTCACCTTACTTACAATTGGCGACGGTCGCAGATAGCTTAACTCAGCTGCCGACACATATTTTATGAAGAATCCAGAAGAGACTTTGATTTCTGTAAGAATTCTTGTTGAATGCATACAAACAGCAGCACGTAAAAAAGACTTTCTTCAGACAGACTGAAAACACGTGATTCTGATAAAACCAAGATGGAGAATGAAACACAAGAGAAAGAAGAAGGAAATGACATCATGCCCAGAAGAGGGAGACAGAGAGACAGAAGGGACAAACTTGATGGAAAGGAAGGATTTCAGCTATGCAAACACAGGGACACATAGCAACAGTAAACAATATGAGAGACTGCAATACAGCATGTAAAATACACAGGACAGTCTGTAAAATGTCTCATTCATGGGACATAACAGATACTGATCATGCTGCTTCTAACAGCTGCTTTTCTAGGTTTGTGTTGGCCGAGCAGTCAACTTTTGTCATAATAAATTGTGTAAATCATATACATCACATAGGAGATGCTGGGACTACTGTATATACATCACATAGGAGACGCTGAGACAGCTGTATATACACCACATAGGAGATGATAGGACTGCTGTATAAGCATCACATAGGAGACACTGTGACCGCTGTCTATACATCACATAGGAAATGCTGGGACTGCTGTATATATACATCACATAGGAGACGCTGAGACTGCTGTATCTATATCACAGAGGATGCTGAGACAGCTGTATATTCACATAGGAGATGCAGGGACGACTGTCCATACATCACACAGGAGATGCTGGGACTGCTGTATATACATCACATAGGAGATGCTGGGACTGCTATACATACATATAGGAAACATTGAGACTGCTGTATATGCATCACAGGAGACTCTGGGGTCATATAAATTACAGGAGTTGCAAAGACATCACAGGAGATGCTGGGACATATTCATTGCCGGGGAGGCTGGGGAATAGACATCACTGAAGGGATATATACATCACTAGGAAGCACAGACAGCACTGGGGGTATATATGTCCCTGGTGTGAATATACACCACTGGTGGGGTCACAAACATCACTGGGGCTATATACAGCACTGGGGCTACATACATCACAGGTGGGAGGATATACAGCACTGGGGGGGATATACAGTAATCGGAGGAGATATACAGCACTTCTGGGGTAAATGCAGCACTGTAGAATATACATATCACTTGGGGGCACATACAGCCCTGGGGGGATATACAGCACTGGGGGGACAGGCATCACCAGGGAGGCACATAGATCACTGAGTGGGGCTCATAGATCACGGGGGGGACACAGATCACCGGGGTGTGGCATAAAGATCACAGGGGGGCACAAAGATCACAGGAGGGCCCATAGCTGGGGGCACAGAGATCACGGAGGGACACATAGCTAGAGGGAACAGAGATGACAGGGGCACAGAGATCACATGGGAGCACAAATATCACAGGGGGTATATAGCAGGGATCACAGGGTGCACATAGATTACAGGGGGCACAAAGCTGGAAGCCACAGAGATAACGGGTGCACATAGCTGGGGGCACAGAGATCACAGGGGGCATATAGCTGGAGGGCACAGAAATCACAGGGGACATATAGCTGGGGCAGAGAGATCACAGGGGGGCACATAGCTGCAGGCACAGAAATCGCAGGGGGCACAGAAATCACGGGGCACATAGCTGGGGGAAACAGGGATCACAGGGGGACATATAGCTATGGGGCACAGAGATCATGGGGGGCACATAGCTGGGGCCACAGAGATCACATGGGGGCACATAGCTGGGAGGCACAGAGATCACAGGGGGCATATAGTTGAGCACAGAGATCATATGGGGACACAGATCATATTGGTACACAGCTGGGGGCACAGAGATCACAGGGGGCACATAGCTGAGGGTCACAGATCACGAGCAGAAAGGCACAGAGCTGCGGGCACAGAAATCACCAGCAGACAGGCACAGAGCTTTTGGCACAGAGATCGCTCTGGACTCTCTGGCAGCAGCTCCTCTTCTGGAACAGGAGGATGAGAGCGCATTGGGGGTAACCCCGCCCACCCCGATGACATCATCAGTCATGTGCAGGCAGCATTCTGTAATGAGTACCATGCACTTGGGGGTTAAAAGTCCAGGAGCTGGCAGGATACTGCTGCTGCCTGAGAATTGCAGACTCCGGTTTAAATATATTAGCGTATAAAAGATGCGCATATACATTTGAACATTGGAAGGGAGTGGAGTGTGTGTGGCGGCAGGCCTGGCATGCGTGCCCACAGAGAGGACCCTGCGTGCCCCCTGTGGCACGCGTGCCATAGGTTCGCCATCACTGACTTAGGACAAGGACTGTCCAACCAATTTGTCACAGTCATCACCCTTGCGGGTTGCCCAAGCCAAGCAACTCACTGATGTGGATCCTTCCTGCCACCCTCACTCCAAGCCTCCATCATCCTCCTCTGAGCCGACAGCGGTGAGTACACCTGACCAGACTGTGGCCATTGATTGGGAGGAAACAGATCACAAGGTGTTTAGGGAAGCTCAACTCACAGACCCCACCCTAGAGCTTGCAAGCAGTACGGCCGATTGACCTGAGTAAAGAAATCAGGGGGAGGTGTATAGATGGAAGAAGGGACTGCTAGATCTGGAAAAGCCTGCATCCTTCCCAGACAAACCCTTGTCCTCTGTCCATTGGCTCGTGGTGCCCAGCAGTATCGACCCCAACCCCTGTGCTTGGCCAATGAAGTCCCTGCAGCTGGGCACATGGGGGTCAGAAAGACCCGGGACCGACTGCTGTATAGTTTCTTTTGGCCAAGGGTCACTCAAGAGGTGTGGAAATACTGAGCCCCTTTTCCAGTTTGTCAACAGATGGGAGAAGCACCCTGTCGTGCCCCACTCTAATCCATGCCCTTGATAGGTGAACCATTTTAGCAGGTTGCCATCGATTTAGTGGGCCCTTTAGCTATCCCCAGCCACAGCGGAAAGAGGTTCATCCTCACCCTGTTCAACTTTGCCACCCGCTACCCAAAGGCAATAGAAGCGGAGAACGTGGCTCAAGCTCTACTGGACATTTTTAGTTGAGTAAGGTTTCCACAGGAGGTATTGACTGACCATGGGACCCAGTTCCTGTTATGTGTCTGCAACTCAGGAATAGAGCGGGGGAATAATCTGACCCTGCTCTAGGACTAGACTTGATCCCTACGCTGGCGCGGGCGACCTATTCCTTGCGAATAGACCCACCGAGGAACCTAGTCTAAACTTAAGTGAAGACCTGGGATTCCTAAAATATCTAGGGACTGGGAAAAAAACACTGGTAACCTCCTAGCAGGGAAATAGAGGAAGCTGCAGAAACAAAAGGAAAAAAACAAAAGATTTAGCAAGCAGAACTAGAGGTCCCAGAACTGCACTAGGTATAGCACAAAGGTATCAAGACTCCTAGCCAGAACTCAACCGGATTAACACTGATGTCCAGCAAGGGCTGGGAGGCAGGTGCAGGGTAATAAAGGGTGATACAATCATCTGACCAACGCCAAGCCCAGTACCAGGGGAAAACAGACCAGTAGCCAGAAACTACAACAAGATGGTGGATGGTCAAACTGAATGGATACTAACAGTTCCAAATTGAGCTGATTCAGACCCTCTGGGAAAAAAGTGTCCGTCCCTTGTGTACCAACTCCTACCATACTGAAACTAACTAGTTGTGTGAACGTTTCAACAGAACGCTCAAGCAGCTCATTAGTCGGTATGTGGAGTCCGAGGTTGGAGACTGGGAGAAAAACCTGCAGCAGCTCCTGTTCACCTACCGGGAGGTGCCACATGATTCTACTGGGTTCTCTCGTTTTGAATTGCTGTACGGCTGAAAGGTACGAGAGAATTTGGAGCTAGTAAGAGAAATTTAGGAGGGCATTTTACCCACAGAAGAGGTTCCCATTCTAGAATATGTCCAAAAGTTTAGGTAGAAGATGAGGTACCTGATGGCCTTAGCCTATGAGAATTTAGAAGTAGCTCAGGAACGGCAACAGAACAGTGTTACAACTGTGCTGCCAGACTCTGAGAATTTACCTGTGGATAGAAGGTTCTAGTATTAGTACCAGTATGCAAAAGCCATGTGGGCAGGTCCGTTCACAATCACCAGGAAATGCTGGGAGACTGACTACACAGTGACCTTGGATTGAGAAGTGTATGTGAACAGACCTATAATATTAACAGGCTAAAAGCTTATGAGGAAAGGGAAGTTACCAACTTAGCAGTTTGTTGTCCCCTTTTAGATGACCTAGATATGGTCCATAAATTTTTCACTCTTTGTTTCATTGCAGCCTTTTGGTAAATGCAAAAAAGTTCATTTTTTTCTCATTAATGTACACTCTGTACTCCATCTTGACTGATAAAAAAAACAGAAATGTAGAAATTTTTGCAAATTTTTAAAAAAAGAAAAAGTGAAATATCACATTGTCATAAGTAGAGATGAGCGACTTTGGCTCTGGGAGGGTTGAGATTTTCCCAAACGTCGAGTCGAACAAAGTCGGCCGACTAACGGAAAAGGTCGAGTCGGAGTCGAAAATCCGACCCCAATGCAAGTCAATAGGGAATAAAAGTCGGCAGTGAGTGGAGGACAGTAAACACACCTACAGTGCCCATTTCAATGCCAATGACATCAATTCTTATTACTTAAGCTTGTTAACCTTAATTTACTGTATAATAATAGTTACACATTGAAAACTGGGGGTTATTTGGCTAAAGTTGTAGGGGGGCAGGGCTGGCTCCAGGTTTTCGTGGGCCCCGGGTGAAAGAGTCTCAGTGGGCCCCTTTAACACATACCGCAATTCATGATGCTCTGATATGGCAGAGAAATATAGGTATAGTACAATGCCAAATACTTCACTTCTTACATTACATGACTGATATCTATTGTAAATTCTACAATAGCTCATAAACCAGACAGTATAGTCCTCCATACAGTATTATGGGCACCACATAGTGTGCCATACAGAATGGGCTCCATATAATGCTCCATACAGAATAGGCCCCATATGTGCTCCATATGATGCTCCATATATAAAGGGCCCTATATGATGCCCCATAAATAATGAACCCCATATGATGCTCTAGTATATGATGGGTCCCATATATGATGCTCCAGTGTGTGATGAGCCCCATATAATGCTCCAAATATAATGGTCCCCATATATAATGCTCCATAAATAATGGGCTCCATGTGATGCTCCATATATAATGGGCCCCATATGATGCTCCAGTATATGATGTGCCCCATGGATGATGCTCCAGTGTATGATGGGCCTATATAATGCTCCATATATAATGCGCCCCATATGATGCTCCAGCAGGGCCGGCATCTTCACCCGGAATACCTGGGCAAGTGACGGGGCCCTGAGCAGGCGGGGGACCCACTCACCATCGGGCACCCCGGCGCCCATTAGCGGATGAGAGTGGTGTCAGCGCCGCCACTGGGCCCCCCCACTTGCTCAGGGCCCCGGCAGCAGCCGGCGCAATACTCACCTCTCCCCGTGCCTCCGCTGTAGCAGCTCCGGGCTCCAGGGGGCGCCTGCAGGATGCGGCGCTTCCTCTCACAGCAGCGCCGCTGAATGACGTCATCATTCAACTGCCGGCTGTGGCAGAGAGCGCGGATGTCGGACAGGTGAGATGTGTGTGTGTCTGTGTATGTGTCTCTGTGTGTATCAGTGTGTGTGTATGTAGTGTGGTGCTTTGTGTGTGTGTGTGTATGTGAGAGAGTGCTGGTGTGCTGCGGTGCGGTCTGTGTGTGGTGCTGTATGTGTGATGGTGGTGGGGGGAGGGCAGTGATGATGATGATGGGGAAGCAATGATGATTGATGATGATGGGCAGGCATTGATGATGATGGGCAGGCAATGATATTGATGGGCAGGCAATGATGATGATGGGGAGGCAATGATGTTGATGGGCAGGCATTGATGATGATGGGCAGGCAATGATAATGATGGGGAGGCAATGATAATGTTAATGGGCAGGCAATGATAATGATGGGGAGGCATTGATGATGATGGGCAGGCAATGATGATGATGAGGAGGCAATGATGATAATAATGGGCAGGCAATGATGATGATGGGGAGTCTTTCCACAGCGCCCTTTCCTGAGCTGTAACAGTGCAGAACGCAGCACAGCGCAGAGGAGAGCTCCTTATTTTGTATTGGGATCAGTATTATGTATGGAGCATTATATTGGGTCCAGTATTCTGTATGGAGCATTTTATGGGGGATGGGGGGGTGACATCCTGCATGGGGTATTATATGGGTGATGAGGGGGAGACTATGTGGTGCCCATAATATTGTATGGAGGACTGTACTGTCCAGTCGGTACTGTGCGCTGTGAGGATTTGGCGGTTTTTGAGCTATTGTACAATTTACAATAGATATCACTCATGTAATGGAAGAAGTGAAGTATTTGGCATTGTACTATACCTATATTTCTCTGCAGTATCTGTGCATCATGAATCATGGTCTGTGTTAAAGGGGCCCACTGAGGCTCTTTCGTCCGGGGCCCATAAAAACCTGGAGCCGGCCCTGTGCTCCAGTATATGATGGGCCCCATGGATCATGCTCCAGTGTATGATGGACCTATATAATGCTCCATATATAATGGGCCCCATATGATGCTCCAGTGTATGATGGGCCCCATGGATGATGCTCCAGTGTATGATGGCCCCATATATAATTCTCCAGTGTATAATGCTCCCCATATATTGCTCCAACCATTAAAAAAAATTAAATACATCTCCTCACTGGGCACTGCTCTACTCTGGACTCCTCAGCGTCGCCATCTTCCAGCTGTCTGCACAGTGACTGTTCAGGCAGAGGGTGCACATACATGACATCATCACGCTCTCTGACCTGAATGTCACTGTCAGGAAACGCGGAAGACGTCGCAGCGGTGGAGCAGGGAGATGTAAGTATTGCAAGTGCTGGGGCACACTCGTGGGCGCCGGGAACTGGCACAGGGCCCCTTATAGTACGCCGGTGTCTCTGACAGCGAGTGGGCCCCCCACCTGCTCAGGGCCCCGGCACTTGCCAGGGTGCGCCAGGTGCTGACGCCGGCCCTAGGGGGGGTACAACCCAGTTAGGGAGGTGGAAAAACTGGCATATGTTGAGGTATAAGCTGGACGTTCAGCAGCTGCAAATGGAGGAATTGGAGAAGTCGGAGGAAGAGGAGGACAAAGCGAGCCATTTTGCTGGCAACTTATGTGTCATCATGGGAGGTTGGTACAAAATCCTTTGAAACCCAGGCATGGTTCATTTAAATGAAGGTGAGATCACCTACATTTTACAATATAATAAGTAATTGGGCCACCACAGGGAAATCACAATGGGGATCAATGGGGATCCTCCCAAAACCTATGAACATGAGAAGTCATAAACCATAAAGAAAAGACATGCAAAAAAAGGGGATCACCCAACAATAACTCAAAATAATCAAGCAGTTTTATTGAATACAAAAAACACCAAAACAGTATAAAAACATTTAAAAGTCACAGATGTGACATAACAAAACATGGAAGCCTGTAATAAAGCTTATAGCCCCACTCTAACACATGTGTACACAATACAAAACAATATGTCCTAATATCCTAATATAGACAGCATACCATAAAAGCAACCTCTAATATATATCTGGATGTCGAGACTGGAGCTAGCCTGAAAAATACATGCAATATACATGACCCCTAAGGGAAAAGTTGGATCAACCAATAAATAATGATACAGCCATATAGCTCACCAGACCGACATGACACCTGCTGTACTGGTGTCAATGACCTGCAAAACCCAGCCCAAAGCTGTGTTAGGTGTCTATTGGTCAGAATATAGCAGACAGACATATAAATCAGATCTATGCAGGGATAAATACCCATAGGGAACCGTCACCACTATAGCAGAAGCGAAGGCATCCAGGCACACATGCAAATGGTCGGGCTATAGGAGACCCGACGCGTGTCGCCACTAAACAGTGGCTTCATCAGGGGTGATCTCTTCGGTGCCTTAGGTCCAATAAATGCCCACTATACAAATGAGTAGATATAATGCAGCTGTGTCGCTGATGAGAGACGCACAAGAAACAGCCTTACCATGAACTGCTATATCTTGATAACGATAGTGCTGGTAACCACATAATTAGGCGCCAGCTGTGTCCCAGATCAATGCGCATGCGCCAAAATGAGCGTCATCAGATCGTCATAGTCACGTGCCCCAGTGAGCGAACAGACAGTCCGTAACGAAGAGACGCTAAACACATCGCTGTCTTTGTAACCAGCGCCCGTTAGGAGTCAGATATACACAAAGACGCCGAATGTGCAATACATCCTAGACAACACATAGTGATGCGCTGTTTGCTACTCACAATGGAAGTGGTTCCAACACATAACAGATTCATTCAGGCATCAGTTTAGAGTCCACATATGCGGCACCATAATATACATTAGCCTTATTAAAAATGTCATTCAAATGCTTGAGGATATTCAACTCACAGAAATCCATAATGGATATATTTAGAGATCAACATATAGCCTATAAGGTATCAGACACTGGTCTGAGTAATGAGAGTATAATTGGCACAACGCCATATTATGGGGCAATGTCACTTGCACATGCACTGACAAGTGCTACAAAAGATGACACGCCATAAGTAGTATCACATATGCAGTAGAAAAAAAGAAGCTCCATATCTGGAGACTTATAAGCAATCACTCGATCTGTATATACAAAGTATATCACAAAAATATATAAAAAAAAATAAAAAATTTTCTTTTTTTTTCCTTTTTTCCTTTCCCCTTCCTCCTTCTTCCCTGCATTGTATATAAGGTGTAAAAACACCAGATGTGCAATAATCTAAGGGGCATCATATGATAGAAATCCCTTGTAAACCCCACAACAGCAATTATCAAATAATAGTCATTCACTGAACTTAAGACTAGTGCCAGATGATTCTATATACATAAAAGCGTATGATTTAGTTGATATGATGCACCTAGTGGCCTATGAGATAGTGTATTTATCCAAGCGGGCTAAGGAGCACATATAAAGATATAACACCTCAGATATTGGCCTCCTATAATGAGTACAACCACACGAATGGTATAGAGAGAACATACTACCAAGCATTTATAAACCACTAATTATAAGAGGTGGAAGCACTTAACGTGCTGACAGAGCACACAATGCCACTGGGTGTGGCCATGAAAGAAGGGCCCCTCTGCCATGAACTTATCCAGAACCCGTATTGTTATAGACCATAAGTCAATCAAATCCACAAGAGCTAACAATGATCATAGTAGCATATATGTGAGTACAGAATCAGATCAAATTGGATGAACTGCAACAAGAAAGAACACCCTCCCCCAAAGGAATGGAACATGGTGCTAAAAGCTAGGGGCCAAATCACGATTTAAAAATTATCATATTAAGGCAAGAGTTTGAACCAGAATTACTATTGCACAGAAAAGGAGGCATGTGGTATCACCTTCCTATAGACCCCGTCAATGTCTACCTAGGAAAGCAAGGATGTTAGGCTCCACCATCCAATGTATACCCCTATACTTCAAATGCGCAAACCCGTATCGTCAGATGATTAAGGGGCGCAGATAGACTAAAGAAGAATGTTACAAAGAGGCTAAACACATGGGTACATCAAGTGTACCAAGCATTATGATAGACCAAGGGTAAGCTTACAATAGATATTTGTTTTATTCAGAGTAAAGAAAACGTACATAAGCAAACCCTAATAGCCAGGACCATGTGCATAGAGTGCCGGATATCCCCATATACACGCCAAAAGATTCCTAAGCCTAAAGTATGGTATGCTGTCTATAAACCTATAAAATGATGTAGAAAACATAAGTCATGTTTGCTTATAAAAAACAGTAAATAGAAGGTCTTCATTTAAGCCTGCCGGGGTGAGGCTCTTGAGATTGAAAATCCACTTAGATTCACACCTGAGTAGATCAAGAGTGACATTTCCACCCCTAATATCAAGTATGACAGATTCTAGTCCCATAACTTTTGTGCCTCCAGTCCTTGAATGATGCTCCAATAGGTAATGTGAGGCCACGGACGAAAGCGTCTTGCCTTTCTCCTTATCCTTTTTAGCTGTGTTGACATTGGAGAAATGTTGTTGTATCCTCTTCCTTAATTCCTGAGTTGTTTGACCCACATAAATCCTGGGACATGGACAAATCAAAGCGTAGACAAGATTCCGTGATTTACAATTGAAATATGACTTCGGACAAATCTGAAAAGGGAACACAGGTAAAGTCAGGGAACTCCCATTGATGGTGAATGGACAAATGTATGTGGGGGAGACAGGGCAAAAACTGAGAACAAGGATGAATTCTCATCGCCACACAATAAGAGAAAAAAAGAATGGATCTACCTGTGGCCAAACACTTTTGCATCCCCGGTCATAGCATGTTGGACATGAAATTACTTGTACTGAAAGGTGATTTCACATCTCAGAGACACAGGAGAGTTTGCAAATACAAATTGATGGTGACCTTTGACACTCTCAATGCTGGAATGAACCTATCTCATGGATTTATGGCCTATTACATCAATTAAGGAATTTGCTTCAAAGACCCTGTGAGAACATCACAAAACATTACCAGACCCCAATCAGAGGGCAATAAAACTTTCACACTCCTTATCTATGAACTAGTCCAATATTTATTGCCACAACTGTTCATCCCTCTCCCATAATGACAGTTCTGCTTCACGTCACTTGTCTCATCTATTGCATTTTTTCTGTGCTGTGTTGTGTATAAATATGTGATTCTTCAGATTTTGTATTAGTCTTTGCCTGATGAAGAGACCTGAGTAGTCTCGAAAGCTTGCAATTTGTTACCATCTTTTCAGTTAGCCATTAAAAGGTATCAACCACTGAGGACTCTCAATTCTAAATATTTTTTTGGACAAATATTACAATTCCCACATGGGAAAGTCCTCTGGGGACATATGCCCCTATTCAATCTCACAGTCGGACGTTTAAAATGGCTGTGGCTAAGGCTGTCCTTGAGACTCCTAGCTCTCCTAGCTACCAGGCTCGGTTGTTCGGAAATGTGCGGTTTTAGACGGGGTTCACTAAGCAGTATACTCCAATGATTGGAGAGAATGCCCCGAATATCTTGCCATTGATTATTATAGGCCGTCACAACACCTAATGGTTTAGGGGGGCGTCTCGCACGTGGCTGTAACAGAGATTCCCTATCAACATCCCTAGCTGCTCTAAATGCCCGGGAGATTACCTTTTTGGGATATCCCCTGCTCCTAAACCGTGAGGTCAAATCCTTCACCTGTGCCAGGAATTCTTCCTGTGTACTGCAGTTCCTTTTCAGCCTGTAGAATTGCCCCTTGGGAATACCGCTCCTCAGGTTCCAGGGGTGAAAGCTTGAAAAATGCAGCAAGCTGTTAGTGGCAGTAGGTTTCCGAAAAAGAGTAGTGGAAATGCCAAAGTCATTCAGACTAAGTTTGAGATCCAGAAACTCAACCATTGAAGTTGAGAAATGAGCCGTAAGACGAATATTCCAAGGATTAATATTCAAGGTATTAACAAAGGTCTGACAATCTTCTTGAGTGCCTGTCCAGAAAAAAAGGATGTCGTCACTATACCGATACCATTGAACAACATTTGATGAAAAAGATTCCAGGCTGTACACACCAATGATCTCCCACCACCCAAGAAATAAATTTGCGTACGAGGGCGCACACCGCGCGCCCATCGCAGTGCCGGAGATCTACCTGTAATGGACCTGATCAAATACAAAATAATTTTTGTCCAGCACAAAGTGCAGGAGGTCCAGAAGAAATGAATCATGTTTTCTATCACCCGAAAAGTGTTGGTCAAGGAAAAAAGAAACCGCTCGAATACCCAAGTCATGCTGTATGCATGTGTACAGTGACTGCACATCCATAGTTACCATTAGGGTATTGGGTGGAAGAACAAGATTCCGTAGTTGTTGCATCAAGAAAGTGGAGTCCTTCACAAAAGATCTAAGAGAGAAGACAATAGGTTGCAGAAAAAAATCCAAGTACATGCAAGGTCTTTCAAATAAACCCCCTATCCCTGACACTATCGGCCTACCTGGCGGATTAAGTAGGGATTTGTGGACCTTAGGGAGCATGTAGAAGGTCGGTGTCTTGGGATAGGGGTTAGACAAAAATTCTTTCTCTCTTTTATTGATAATATTGCAAGACCAGGCATAGTCCAATAGTCGATCCAGTTTACCATGAAAGGCATGTGTAGGATCAGAAGGTAGAACCTGATAACAAGCGGAATTAGTAAGCTGATGTTTCGCCTCTTTAATATACATATCAACTGGCCAAATAACTAGGTTACCACCCTTGTCAGCCTCCCTAATCACGAACTCTCGATTCGAACCCAGATTGATAATGGCAGCTTGTTCAGCCTTACTGATATTCCTATCCCGATTGGGATCTAGCCTCAAGGATCGAATATCTTGGCAAACAGTGTCAAAAAAACTCTGTACCACTGGAAATAGTGAAAAGGAGGGTGTGGCTTGGGAAGGCAACCTACCAGAAAAACGTCTCCTAGTGGACTCTCCTTCATTTTCGTCCAATAAGTCTACCAGATCTCTAAAGGCTTGCCTTTCAATTAAAGGGAGATCATCTATAACAGACGGTTGATGATAAAGTAATTTAAATGTTAGCTGTCTGCAAAACAGATAAACATCTTTAATTAGTGTAAACTTGTCAAGATTGTAAGTAGGACAGAAGGACAGGCCCCTTTCCAAGATGGAAGTTTCAACATCAGAGAGAGCATAGCTGGATAGATTAATAATTTGTAGCTTACCCAAATCAGAGGAAGCCTCAGATGCCCCTATAGGAGTTAGCGTCTCCGGTTCTGTCTGGTCTCCCGCTTGTATTTGGGGGACCAGTTCCTGTAATTCCTGGTGCGCTTTTTTTGTGCAGTGTCTCTTCCGTCTGCCCCTCTTACTGCGCCCTCGGCATCGCTGGGTTCCGAGGATAAAAAATCACTGGACGGTAACTCGTGCAGTGTTGCTACATTATTGCTATCACCTGTGATCAGGCCAGGAGTCCTCCTGTTGCCTCTATGTATCCATTTGTATGCACGTTCATTTTTAAAATCGGTTTGATCTGTCTTAGTTGAGTCAATTATGAGTTGTGTGAATTGAAATTAGATAAATTTGACAAAAAACTACAGGTGGAACCATTCCAAATACAACTTAAAACCACCATTGACAACTTTGAAAAGGACATTGTCACAGGCAAAAAGAATAAATTCAAGAGAGATCAAACCGATTTTAAAAATGGACGTGCATACAAATGGATACATAGAAAAACTTAGTCTGAATGACTTTGGCATTTCCACTACTCTTTTTCGGAAGCCTACTGCCACTAACAGCTTGCTGCATTTTTCAAGCTTTCACCCCTGGCACCTGAGGAGCGGTATTCCCAAGGGGCAATTCTACAGGCTGAAAAGGAACTGCAGTACACAGGAAGAATTCCTGGCACAGGTGAAGGATTTGACCTCACGGTTTAGGAGCAGGGGATATCCCAAAAAGGTAATCTCCCGGGCATTTAGAGCAGCTAGGGATGTTGATAGGGAATCTCTGTTACAGCCACCTGCGAGACGCCCCCCTAAACCATTAGGTGTTGTGACGGCCTATAATAATCAATGGCAAGATGTTCGGGGCATTCTCTCCAGTCATTGGAGTATACTGCTTAGTGAACCCAGTCTTAAACCGCACATTTCCGAACAATCGAGCCTGGTAGCTAGGAGAGCTAGGAGTCTCAAGGACAGCCTTAGCCACAGCCATTTTAAACGTCCGACTGTGAGATTGAATAGGGGCATATGTCCCCAGGGGACTTTCCCATGTGGGAATTGTAATATTTGTCCATTCACCATCAATGGGAGCTCCCTGACTTTACCTGTGTTCCCTTTTCAGATTTGTCCGAAGTCATATTTCAATTGTAAAGCACGGAATCTTGTCTACGCTTTGATTTGTCCATGACCCAGGATTTATGTGGGGCAAACTACTCAGGAATTAAGAAAGAGGATACAACAACATTTCTCCAATGTCAACACAGCTAAAAAGGATAAGGAGAAAGGCAAGACGCTTTCGTCCGTGGCCTCACATTACCTATTGGAACATCATTCAAGGACTGGAGGCACAAAAGTTATGGGACTAAAATCTGTCATACCTGATATTAGGGGTGGAAATGTCACTCTTGATCTACTCAGGTGTTATGTTTCGGTAGCTGAGGAGTGCAGGAAAAAAAAAAGGCAATACACCAGAGCAGTTGGAATCTATGAGATTGCAGTACCCTGACTAACCACCACAACTAGAGGCAGCCGTGGAGCGTTCCTACGTTGGTCCTAGACGCCTCGTCACAGCCTGAGAAACTAACTACACCTAAAGATAGAAATAGGAAAGCTATCTGCCCCGGAGCAGAACCCCAAAGATAATAGAAAGCCCCCAAACAAGTAATGGCGGTTAGACAAGAAGAAATACTGACACAGAAAGAAAATAGTATGAGCAAACGCTGGGGCCCAAACTAACTAAATAGAAAAGGATAGGAAGGGTACTTACTGCAATCCCAGAAAACCCTGAAAAGCACCAACTCTACTAATTTCAAAATCACCTGAGATCACACGACCTCTACCACCTAAATTAGTTCTCTGGTGTAACAAAATCAAAACAGCAGCCACTGAAAAAACTGGAAAAAGCAAAAGTACAAACATCAGTGGCTGAACTAAACTGAGAGGGCAAAAGCCCCCGAAGGAGACCCAGAAGGCCCCCACAGAAGTGCAGGACAAAAATGCAAAAATATAGTACAAAAACAAAAAGAAGAAAATGTCTTATCTGTTAGCAGGAGATGCAGACACGACACAGCAGGCTACAAGGGAAACAGGAATGAAGGATTCAGACCAGAACAATTGATCACCGGCAACCCTGATGGGAAGGTGACTCCCTTATATAAGACCAGTCAGTAACACCTGATTCCCAGTCCTCACAATCTTCACTGAACAGACCAGTACCGCTTGTAACCACCAGAGGGAGTCTCTGCTCAGAACTCATCTCAAACCCATTCACAACACTCAGGTGTGAATCTAAGTGGATTTTCAATCTCAAGAGCCTCACCCGGCAGGCTTAAATGAAGACCTTCTATTTACTGGTTTTTATAAGCAAACATGACTTATGTTTTCTACATCATTTTATAGGTTTATAGACAGCATACCATACTTTAGGCTTAGGAATCTTTTGGCGTGTATATGGGGATATCCGGCACTCTATGCACATGGTCCTGGCTATTAGGGTTTGCTTATGTACGTTTTCTTTACTCTGAATAAAACAAATATCTATTGTAAGCTTACCCTTGGTCTATCATAATGCTTGGTACACTTGATGTACCCATGTGTTTAGCCTCTTTGTAACATTCTTCTTTAGTCTATCTGCGCCCCTTAATCATCTGACGATACGGGTTTGCGCATTTGAAGTATAGGGGTATACATTGGATGGTGGAGCCTGACATCCTTGCTTTCCTAGGTAGACATTGACGGGGTCTATAGGAAGGTGATACCACATGCCTCCTTTTCTGTGCAATAGTAATTCTGGTTCAAACTCTTGCCTTAATACGATCATTTTTAAATCGTGATTTGGCCCCTAGCTTTTAGCACCATGTTCCATTCCTTTGGGGGAGGGTGTTCTTTCTTGTTGCAGTTCATCCAATTTGATCTGATTATGTACTCACATATATGCTACTATGATCATTGTTAGCTCTTGTGGATTTGATCGACTTATGGTCTATAACAATACGGGTTCTGGATAAGTTCATGGCAGAGGGGCCCCTCTGACATGGCCACACCCAGTGGCATTGCGTGTTCTTTCAGCACGTTAAGTGCTTCCTCCTCTTATAATTAGTGGTTTATAAATGCTTGGTAGTATGTTCTCTCTATACCATTCCTGTGGTTGTACTCATTATAGGTGCCAATATCTGAGGTGTTATATCTTTATATGTGCTCCTTAGCCCGCTTGGATAAATACCGTATATACTCGTGTATAAGCTGAGAGTTTCAGCACCTTTTTTTGTGCTGAAAATGCCCCCTCGGCTTATACACGAGTCATAGGGCAGAAACCAGTGGGGGAGGGGATGCGGCGGCAGGAGCCAGTGGCTGGGACATCATACTCACCCTCCCCGTGCCATCGCTGAACGTCCCTGCAATCCTGCGTTCTCCCCGGCTTCCTGCAGCTCTCCAGCGCTGAGTGGTGATGTAATACCCGCTCATTAAGGTCATTTAATATGGATGCGACGCCACTCCCATGGGCGTGGCCTCCATATTCATGGCCTTAATGAGCGGTATTACGTCACCGCTCAGCGCTGGAGAGCTGCAGGAAGCCGGGGAGAACGCAGGATTGCCGGCCGGGACGTTTAGCGATGGCACGGGGAGGGTGAGTATGATGGAGGAGGATGGGGGGAGCATGGAGTAGGACAAGGAGCACGGAGCAGGACGGGGGGAGGACGGAGAGCACGGAGCAGAATGGGGGGAGGACGGAGAGCACGGAGCAGGACGGGGGGGAGGACGGAGAGCACGGAGCAGAACGGGGGGAGGACAGAGACCACAGAGCAGAACGGGGGGAGGACGGAGAGCACGGAGCAGAACGGGGGGGAGGACGGAGAGCACGGAGCAGAACGGGGGGAGGACGGAGAGCACGGAGCAGAACGGGGGAGGATGGAGAGCACGGAGCAGAACGGGGGGAAGACGGAGAGCACGGAGCAGAACGGGGGGAGGACGGAGAGCACGGAGCAGAACGGGGAGGACGGAGAGCACGGAGCAGGATGGGGGTGGGCACAGAGGAGAATGGGGGAGTGCAGAGCTGGATGGGGGAGCACGGAGCAGGACGGGGGAGGATGGAAAGCACGGAGCAGGACAGGATAATGGAGCAGGAGGAGGGGAGCACAGAGGAGAATGGGGGCGCACAGAGCTGGATGGGGGAGCACAGAGCAGGACGGCAACTTATACACCCGGCTTATACGCGAGTCAATAAGTTTTCCAAGTTTTTTGTGGCAAAATTAGGGGGGTCGGCTTATACACGGGTTGGCTTATACATGAGTATATACGGTACACTATCTCATAGGCCACTAGGTGCATCATATCAACTAAATCATACACTTTTATGTATATAGAATCATCTGGCACTAGCAGGGCCGCCATCAGGGCATGACAACCCTTACTGCGGTATGGGGCCCGGTGATTAGGGGGGCCCGCCACCGTAGCACGCCGGTACGCTCTTGGGCTCGGGGGCCCCAACACTTTGAGGCTCCCCAAGGGGCCCCCAGCTAGCGGCACATCACGCAGCCGCTATGGAGGCCCCTGTAAGGCAGGAGGGCCCGCTTGCCCCCAGCGCCGACTCCCCCCCGCCGCTGCTTTGAACTATACTGACGTCTGCTGGTACAGTTCAAAGCAATGATGGAGGAGAGAGCGTCAGCTGAAGCTCCCTCTCCCATCATTCCCCGCTCTGTCTCTGACACAGCGCGTTCACTGTGTCCCGGGCAGAGCAGGAGACAGGAGCAGCGCGGGCACGAGGAGAGGTGAGGAGTGTTTTTTGTTTTTATTCTGTCAGTGCTTACTGAACTGGGGGTGGGGGGAGAAATGAGGGCTGTATACTATGTGGGCCCTCCCTGCTATATACTATGTGAGCCCTCTCTGCTGTATACTATGTGAGCCCTCCCTGCTATATACTATGTGGGCCCTCCCTGCTATATACTATGTGGACCCTGCTGTATACTATGTGGGCCCTCCCTGCTATATACTGTGTGGGCCCTCCCTGCTAAATACTATGTGGGCCCTGCTGTATACTATGTGGGCCTGCTGTATACTATGTGGGCCCTGCTATATACTATGTGGGCCCTGCTATATACTATGTAGGCCACGCTGTATACTATGTGAGCCCTGCTATATACTATGTGGGCCCTGCTGTATACTATGTGGGCCCTGCTGTATACTATGTGGGTCCTGCTATATACTATGTGGGCCCTGCTATACACTTTGTGGGCCCTGCTATATACTATGTGGGCCCTGCTGTATACTATGTGGGCCCTGCTGTATACTATGTGGGTCCTGCTATATACTATGTGGGCCCTGCTATACACTTTGTGGGCCCTGCTATATACTATGTGGGCCCTGCTATACACTATGTGGGCCCTGCTATATACTATGTGGGCCCTGCTATACACTATGTGGGCCCTGCTGTACACTATGTGGGCCATGCTATATACTATGTGGGCCTCCCTGCTATATACTATGTGGGCCCTCCCTGCTGTATACTATGTGGGCCCTGCTATATACTATGTGGGCCCTGCTATATACTATGTGGGCCCTCCCTGCTATATACTATGTGGGCCCTGCTGTATACTATGTGGGCCCTGCTATTTATTATGTGGGCCCTTCTATATACTATGTGGGCCCTGCTATATACTATGTGGGCTGTGCTATATGCTATGTGGGCCCTGCTATTTACTATGTGGGCCCTGCTTTATACTATGTGGGCCGTGCTATATACTATGTGGGCCGTGTTATATACTATGTGGGCCGTGCTATATACTATGCGAGCCGCGCTATACACTATGTGGGCTGTGTTATATACTATTCGGGGATATATTATATTTTATAGGGTGGCTGTGTAATATACTATGTGGCTGTGTTATATACTTTGCGGCTGTGTTATATACTATGTGGGCTACGTTATATTCCTTTGGGGAGGCAGGCTGTATGATATTCTATTCGGGGATACATTATATTCTATGGGGGGCTGTATTATATTTATTATATTCTATGAGGGGTGATTGTATCATACTCTATGAGGGGGCTCCATTATACTGTATGAGGTGGCTACATTGTATTCTATGGGGGCTGCATTATATTCTATGGGGGGCTAGATTATATTGTATGGGGGCTTCATTATACTTTGAGGGGGCTACATTATATTCTATGGGGGCTGCATTATACTATATGAGGAGGGCTACATTGTATTTAATGGAGGGGCTACATTATACTATATAAGGGGGCTCAATTATATTCTATGGGGGTTTACATTATACTCTGTGGGGTGGTTGCATTATACTCTGGGGTGGTTGCAATATACTCTGTGGGGTAGTTGCATTATACGCTGTGGGGTGGCTGCATTATGCTCTATAGGGTGACTGCATTATACTATATGTGGGCTGCATTATTCTGTATCGAGGACTATGGGGAATACATTATACCATATGAAGAACTATGGGGTGCATTATACTATGGGAAGTGAATTGTACTACATGGATGACTATGGCGGTGCATTATACTATATTGAGCACTATGAGGAGTGTATTTTAATATATTGAGGGCTATTAGGAGTGTATTATACTATATGGAGGACTATGGATACATTATATTATATGGAGGACTATGGGGTGTGCACTTTACGATATGGAGGACTGTGGTGCACATTATAATATATGGAGGACTATGGGGTGTATTATACTAAACAAGCAAAATGCTGCATATTTATCGAGTGATTGGTGTTAATGTGTCATTGGTGAGGGCATGGTGCAGAAGTTAAGTTTTTCCATGAAAGGGCGGAGGGATTTTGGAAGGTTTGCGTGGTAGAGGAGGAGCTAGGGTGGATACGGAACTGGGGGGTGGAGCCTGGGCGGAGTCTCAAGGGGGGCCCCATAAATTTTGCCAGTTTGGGGCCCCAAAATTCCTAGTGGCAGCCCTGGGCACTAGTCTTAAGTTCAGTGCATGACTATTATTTGATAATTGCTGTTGTGGGGTTTACAAGGGATTTCTATCATATGATGCCCCTTAGATTATTGCACATCTGGTGTTTTTACACCTTATATACAATGCAGGGAAGAAGGAGGAAGGGGAAAGGAAAAAAGGAAAAAAAAAGAAAATTTTTATTTTTTTTTTATATATTTTTGTGATATACTTTGTATATACAGATCGAGTGATTGCTTATAAGTCTCCAGATATGGAGCTTCTTTTTTCTACTGCATATGTGATACTACTTATGGCGTGTCATCTTTTGTAGCACTTGTCAGTGCATGTGCAAGTGACATTGCCCCATAATATGGCGTTGTGCCAATTATACTCTCATTACTCAGACCAGTGTCTGATACCTTATAGGCTATATGTTGATCTCTAAATATATCCATTATGGATTTCTGTGAGTTGAATATCCTCAAGCATTTGAATGACATTTTTAATAAGGCTAATGTATATTATGGTGCCGCATATGTGGACTCTAAACTGATGCCTGAATGAATCTGTTATGTGTTGGAACCACTTCCATTGTGAGTAGCAAACAGCGCATCACTATGTGTTGTCTAGGATGTATTGCACATTCGGCGTCTTTGTGTATATCTGACTAATAACGGGCGCTGGTTACAAAGACAGCGATGTGTTTAGCGTCTCCTAGTTACGGACTGTCTGTTCGCTCACTGGGGCACGTGACTCTGACGATCTGATGACGCTCATTTTGGCGCATGCACATTGATCTGGGACACAGCTGGCGCCTAATCATGTGGTTACCAGCACTATCGTTATCAGGATATAGCAGTTCATGGTAAGGCTGTTTCTTGTGCGTCTCTCAGCAGCGATACAGCTGCATTATATCTACTCATTTGTATTGTGGGTATTTATTGGACCTAAGGCACCAAAGAGATCACCCCTGACGAAGCCACTGTTTAGTGGCGACACGCGTCGGGTCTCCTATAGCCCGACCATTTGCATGTGTGCCGGGATGCCTTCGCTTTTGTTATAGTGGTGACGGTTCCCTTTGGGTATTTATCCCTGCATAGATCTGATTTATATGTCTGTCTGCTATATTCTGACCAATAGACACCTAACACAGCTTTGGGCTGGGTTTTGCAGGTCATTGACACCATTACAGCAGGTGTCATATCGGTCTGGTGAGCTATATGGCTGTATCATTATTTATTGGTTGATCCAACTTTTCCCTTAGGGGTCATGTATATTGTATGTATTTTTCAGGCTAGCTCCAGTCTCGACATCCAGATACATATTAGAGGTTGGTTCTATGGTATGCTGTCTATATTAGGATATTAGGACATATAGTTTTGTATTGTGCACACATGTATTAGGGTGGGGCTATAAGCTTTATTACAGGCTTCCATGTTTTGTTAGGTCACATCTGTGACTTTTAAATGTTTTTATACTGTTTTGGTGTTTTTTTATTCAATAAAACTGCTTGATTATTTTGAGTTATTGTTGGGTGATCCCGTTTTTTTGCCTGTGTCTTTTCTTTATGGTTTATCACCTACATTTTAGGTCGACAGCCGGGTTCTTCTTTCTGTCAGGATTGATCCAGCAGCACTGAAGACTCTTTCTGATAACACACTACCAGCAGGGCAAGCGAGCTCCTGTAAGGCATATTGTGCCAATTCAGGCCAGGTGTCCAGTTTACAGGCCCAGTAGTTAAAGGGGAATGAACTGTGAGGGAGAACATCGATAGGGGAGGAGAGGTAATTTTGAACCATAGTTGACAACTGTTGTCTCCTGTCTGTTTCAATCGATTCAGTATTACCAGTCGTGTGAGCGTTACTCGAGAAATCAAGTCCACAACATGGTCATGAAACCCCTGTCTCCAACGCCACTTCGGCTGTGTGCACTATGAACACCTCTTCCATTTGGCCCAGTACGGCTCGTGGTAGAACCTGCACCGCTGCTGTGTGCTGGGAATGCCTCTAACAAACGGTTTACCAGAGTTGCTTGTTTCTTCGCCAATTTTAGCTCTAGGATCTCCTGTGGCATGATGTTCTGTAATTTGCCTTTATAGCGTGGATCGAGGATGCTGGACAACCAGTAGTCATCATCCTTCATAATTTTGGCAATGCGGGGGTCCCTTTTTAGGATCTGCAAGACATAATCACACTTGTGGGCCAATGTTGCCTATACCGTGGGCTAGGCAGCACTGTCCCACCGCCGCTGACCTCTGTGGACCCTGCATCCACCATATTAACCCAGTGCACAGTGATGGACATGTAATGGCCCTGGCCATGCCTACTGGCCCATGCATCTGTTGTGAGGTGCACCTTTCCACTCACTGATTGTTTGAGTGCATGGACAATGCAGTCTTTCACATGCAGGTGGAGGGCAGGAATGGCTTTTCTAGAAAAGAAGTGCCAACTGGGTAGGTCATAGTGTGGGACAGCGTAGGCGATGAGCTCTCGGAACGCTGCGCTTTCAACCAAGCACAAGGGCATCATCTCTAATTAGATCAGTTTGGCAATGTAGGCGTTCAAAGCCAGTGAGGTTTTGTAGTCCGTCCACGCTTGAAAGTGCATGGTGTTTAAATGTCTAAGCATGCAACTGGTATTCAATTTTCGGAGATTTTTCACTCGGCTAAAGGTCCTTCCGCACTTCTTACAGATAACCTTTGCCTCATCAATAGGATTTTGGTCAAAAAAGTGCCACATTGAACTCTTCCTACTATGGGATAAATTTTCAGTACTTGCACGCTGTGCTAATTTGACCATCTGGCCAAGCAGTCCTGCAACTCTTTTTGTTTTTTTAACACGTTTTTGGACTGCTACGGGCCTGCCAGATAACAGCAGCTGCGATGTCGATGCCTGCTGCAGATCCTCCTCCTCTTCTGAGCTATTGCCAGCGGCACCCTCTTCCCCCAATGGATGCCAATCCGGGTCAACAACTGGGTCATCCATCACCTCCTCTTCAATTTCATCTGCACCTTCCTCTGTGTCACCGTGTAAGGTGTTAGAGTATGCGGGAAGGGGCACCTGGGTTTCATCAGGGTCACATTCTGGTTCAGTAGACTGCGAGGGCAATGTAGTGCTTTGGGTGAATGTACCAGCAGAATCAGATAGCAGTGACTGTGCATCAGTGAACTCCATGTCATATTCATCTTGGACTGGGGAATTCAGGATTTCACTTGATAACCTAGGTATGGTATGTGAAAAGAGCTCCATGGAGTAATCTGAAGTGTGGCCTGCCGCATCCTTCACTTGTGGTGGGGGTGAAGGACTCAAGGAAAGGTGTTGTTCCTGACCAGAAGCCTGCACTGACGACTCAGTGCTTGCATTTTTTTAAACTTCAGAAGAGGAGGCGATAGAGCTGGAGGCTGTTTCGGCAATGTAAGACAAAACCTGTTCCTGATGCTCCGGCTTTAAAAGCGGTTTACCTACTCCCAGAAAAGGGAGCCTTCCAGGCCTTCTGGAGCCAGACATTGACGCAGGCTCAACACCTCCTGCCTTAGGTGCTATTGTGCTTTTGGCACTACCAGCAGATGCACCACCACCACCACCACCACCATCAGTCCCAGCTGGCCCCCCGTCCACGTCCTCTTCCACCATACGTCCTCATGTTTGGGAAAATGTACCAAAAATACCAGCAGATTTATGGTACTGTATGAGGAGCGTACAGCTGTATACGTTGAAGGGGAAAATTTAAATCTCCGTATATATATATATATATATATATATATATATATATATACTGTATATATATATATAGTCACACACAGACGCTCTCTCAGTATGGATTTCACTGTAATACAAAGAGCAGATATACGGTACTGTCTCAGAAGTGGACAGCTGTATACGGTGTAGGGGAAAATTGCAATCTCCGTATATATTTCCGGAGTCACACACAGATGCTCTATCAGTATGGATTTGACCGTAATACAAAGAGCAGATATACGGTACTGTTTCAGAAGTGTACAGCTGTGTACAGTGTAGGGGAAAATTGCAATCTCCGTATATATTTCCGGAGTCACACACAGATGTTCTCTCAGTATGGACTTCACCGTAATACAAAGAGCAGATATACAGTACTGTATCAGAAGCGTACAGCTGTATACGGTGTAGGGGAAAATTGCAATCTCCGTATTTATTTCCGGCGTCACACACAGATAGTCAGCATGTATTTGTCCGTGATACCAGCCTACCGGTAGTGTGTGAGTAGCGTACAGCTCTATATGGTGTGGGAAAAAATGAACGATCGGTAACTGTGCAGAAAAATAGAATAAAAGTATTAGTGCTGTGTAAAAAGCAGTCTGCACAGCAGTGTACACACAGCAATACAGCTATCAGGCAGCCTAATAACCAGCGCTGCTGCACACAAGAAAATCCTCCCCTGTCACTGCACACTAACTGTACAGCACAATTGCTATCAGCACAAGCACAGAAGAACTTCTCTTTCCAGCCCTAACTCTCTCCCTACTGAAACAGCAGCAGCAACCTCTCCCTACTGTTAATATCGGCAGAAGTAAAATGGAGGTCGGCGGTGAGGGCTTTTATAGACACTATGACGCACCCCAAAGCAAGCCAATCACTGCAATGCCCTTCTCTAAGATGGTGGTGGACGCTGCACATGTCATCTCGTTGCCCACAGTTTACGTCCTTGCTCATTGGCTGGAAAAAGGTGCCTGAAAGCATTCTGGGAAACTCGACTTTGGCGCTCGTTTCGACGACCGCATGGCAGACCTCACGCTATGGTCGTTTTTCGGCAAACGAAACCCGACTTTGGCGAAAGTCGGCAAATTTTGAATCTGACCGACCTGTTTCGCTCAACTCTAGTCATAAGTATTCAGCACCTCTGCTCAGACACTCATATTTAAGTCACATGCTGTCCATTTCCTTGTGTTCCTCCTTGAGATGGTTCTACTTCTTCATTAGAGTCCAGCTGTGTTTAATGAAACTGATGGGACTTGATTTGTAAAGGCACACACCTGTCTATATAAGACCTCACAGTTCACATTGCATGTTAGACCAAATGAGAATCATGAGGTCAAAGGAACTGGCCAAGGAGCTCAGAGACAAAATTGTGGCAAGGCACAGATCTGGCCAAGGTTACAAAAGAATTTCTGCAGTACTCAAGGTTCCTAAGAGCACAGTGGCCTCCATAATCCTTAAATGGAAGAAGTTTGGGACCACCAGAAGTCTTCCTAGACCTGGCCTTCCAGCCGAACTGAGCAATCGTGGGAGAAGAGCCTTGGTGAGAGAGGTAAAGAAGAACCCCAAGATCACTGTGGCTGAGCTCAACAGATGCAGTAGGGAGATGTCAGAAAGTTCCACAAAGTCATCTATCACTGCAGCCCTCAACTATTTGGGCCTTTACGACAGAGTGGCCCGACGGAAGCCTCTCCTCAGTGGCAGACATATGAAAACCTGCATATAGTTTGCTAAATAAACACATGAAGGACTCCAAGACTATGAGAAATAAAATTCTCTGGTCTGATGAGACGAAGATAGAACTTTTTGGTGATAATTCTAAGTGGTATGTGTGGAGAAAAACAGGCACTGCTCATGACCTGCCCAATACAATCCCAACAGTGAAACGTGGTGGTGGCAGCATCATGCTATGGGGGTGTTTTTCAGCTGCAGGGACAGGACAACTGGTTGCAATTGAAAGAAACATGAATGTGGCCAAATAAAGCGATATCTTGGATGAAAACCTCTTCCAGAGTGCTCTGGACCGCAGACTTGGCAAAAAGTTCACCTTCTAACAAGACAATGACCCTAAGCACACAGCTAAAATAACAAAGTGTGGCTTCAAAACAACTCTGTGACTATTCTTGACTGGATCAGCCAAAGCCCTGACCTAAACACAATTGAGCATCTCTGGAGAGACCTGAAAATGGCTGCTAACCAACGTTCATCATCCAATTTGACTGAACCGGAGAGGATCTGCAAGGAAGAATGGCAGAGGATTCCCAAATCTTGGTGTGAAAAACTTGTTGCATCATTCCCAAGAAGACTCATGGCTGTACTAGCTAAAAAGGGTGCTTCTACTCAATACTGAGCAAAAGGTCTGAATACTTATGACCATGTGATATTTCAATTTTTCTTTTTTAATAAATTTGCAAACATTTTTACATTTCTGTTTTTTTCAGTAAAGATGGGGTGCAGAGTGTACATTACTGAGAAAAAAATGAACTTTTTTTGCATTTACCAAATGGCTGCAATGAAAAAGAGTGAAAAATTTAAAGGGGTCTGAATACTTTCCAAACCCACTGTATCCCGGAATTTATGGTGGAATCCAAAAGAAGAATGGGGGTAACGGATGTCCTATTGGGAGAGCGGCTTGCTCCATCACAGAAGCAGCAGTTAACAAAACTGCTTGGGACATATGGCTCCCTGTTCACAAGTCGGCCTGTTTGAACTCCCATGGTCCAGCGTCATGTCAAAACAGGGGTAGCTACTCCACTCATACAAGCTGCCTACTGGGTGACATCTCCAGGGATGGCAATGATGAAGGCCGAGGTAGATGAGATTTTGAATATGGGGGTCATAGTTCCTTCCCATAGCCAATGGGCAGCCAGTGTAGTGTTGGTGCCTAAGAAAGACAAGCATACTCGCTTCTGTGTGGATTAACAGGCTAAACGCTTATGACTAGTGTTGAGCATTCCGATACTGCAAATATCGGGTATCGGCCGATATTAGCTGTATCGGAATTCCGATTCCGAGTTCCGATATTTTCGTCTTATCGGATACCGGAATCGGGATTGTCACTGTCACTGTCAGTGTCCGTCGGTCGGGTCTGTCAGGAGTCAGCGGCACTTACCTGGCAGAAGATCTCCGGCGGTCACGTCCTGCACTGCTTCATGGCCGCAATCTTCTTTCCCCGGCGGTCACATGCAGTTTCTCGCGATAACTGCAGTGACTGCTGGGTAATCCCGGCCGTAAAGCAGTCAGTCCGATGACGTCACCGCCGGGGGAAGCAGGTAATCAGCTGTGCTGCGTCGCGATGACAGGCTCTGCCTGTCATTGCGATGTAGCACAGCTGGATCGTCGTGGGACACTCGTTACTATGGACTGCGTCGGACAGGTGGTATACTGTTGGTTTGTTTTTTTCTTTTTTTACAGGAGATCGATGGCGTCGCAGGAATGAGAGAGTAATAAAATTAATGAAAACTGTGTTGTCTCTTTTATTTCATTAAAATACTTTTTTCTTGCTTTGTCTTTTTTTTATACATTTAATAACTTTGGGATTAATAATGGATCGGTGTCTTATTGACACCTCTCCATTATTAACCGGGCTTATTGTCACCGTGCAATCAACGGTGACAATAACCCCTTATTACCCCGCTTGCCACCGCTACAGGGCAAGTGGGAAGAGCCGGGTAAAGTGCCACAATTGGCACATCTTTTGATGCGCCAAATGTGGGGCTGCTGTAGCCTGGTATTATCAGGCTGTTGAGGGCCAAAATCCATGGGCCTTGACAGTCTTTTAATACCAGGCCGCAGCAGTCTGCATTTTACTTGGCTGGTTAACAAAAATAGGGGGGATCCCCACGCCGTTTTTTTTTCGAGGGGATCCCCTATTTTTGTTAACCAGCCAAGCTAAGCAGACTGCTGTGGCCTGGTATTATCAGGCTTGCAAGGTCCATGGATATTGGATCCTTACCAGCCTGAAAAACCAGGCCTCAGCGGTCTGCTTCATCTGGCTGGTTAACAAAAATAGGGGGGACCCCACGCCAATTTTTTTTCGAGGGGATCCCCTATTTTTGTTAATCAGCCAAGATATGCAGACTGCTGTGGCCTGGTATTATCAGGCTGGCAAGGTCCATGGATCTTGGCTCCTTAACAGCCTGAAAATCCAGGCCTCAGCGGTCTGCTTCATCTGGCTGGTTAACAAAAATAGGGGGGACCCCACGCCAATTTTTTTCGAGGGGATCCCCTATTTTTGTTAATCAGCCAAGATATGCAGACTACTGTGGCCTAGTATTATCAGGCTGGCAAGGTCCATGGATCTTGGCTCCTTAACAGCCTGAAAATCCAGGCCTCAGCGGTCTGCTTCATCTGGCTGGTTAACAAAAATAGGGGGGACCCCACGCCATTTTTTTTTCGAAGGGAACCCCTATTTTTGTTAATCAGTTCCCTCTGACGTCACTGATTGTGTCCCTGGCTGACCTGAAGTGAAAGTGGAAAGCAATCAATTAAGCTTTCCACTTAAGGGCCCGTCTCACATAGCGATATCGCTACCGAGATCGCTGCTGAGTCACTAGTTTTGTGACGCAGCAGCGAGCTCACCAGCGATATCGCTGTGTGTGACATTCAGCGACGATCAGCCCCCCTGCCGGGTATCGCTGATCGTCGCTGAAATGTCAGGACCTTTTTTTGATCGCTGGTTTCCCGCTGACAGGCACACATCGCTGCGTGTGACAGGCGGGAGACCAGCGATCCGCTGGTAACCAAGGTACACAGCGGGTTTCCAGGCGCGGGGCTGTGCCTAGAAACCCGCTGTGTACCTTGGATACCAGCGCCCTGATGCAGGGAGCTGGTATCCAAGGTACACAGCGGGTTTCCAAGCGCTGCACGGTGCCTGGAAACCCGCTGTGTACCTTGGTTACCAGCGGATCGCTGGTCTCCCGCCTGTCACACGCAGCGATGCGTGCCTGTCAGAGGGAAACCAGCGATCAAAAAAAGGTCCTGACATTTCTGCGACGATCAGCGATACCCGGCAGGGGGGCTGATCGTCGCTGAATGTCACACACAGCGATATCGCTGGTGAGCTCGCTGCTGCGTCACAAAACTAGTGACTCAGCAGCGATCTCGGTAGCGATATCGCTATGTGAGACGGGCCCTTAAGCGATGTTACCCGCAGTGTCGCTGTCCCAGATCGCTGCCTGAGCTGCCTGTTTGGCAGCTCAGCAGCGATCATGTAGCGATACACCAGCGATCCTGACAAGTGCATATCGTTGTCGGGATCGCTGGTGTATCGTTATGTGACACCCAGCCTTTACTCTCCTGTCAGGCAGGAGAGGAACTCATTCATTTGGGGTTTACTGTGAGGCTGCAGCATTAGCTGCGGTCCCTGCAGTAAACATTAACCCTTTCTGAAGGATTACACCGTGGGACCTGACTGTGCATGGGATAGGTAAGAATAATTTTGCTTTTTTATTTTATTTTTATTACAGGAAATGGTTTTAGCAGGTAAATAAAATATGGTCAAAAACTGTGTGATTATTTCATTAAACTTCTTTTTTATTAAAGTGTGTGTGTTTGATTTTTCTTTCATACAATAGGATTAATAATTGATAGTTGTCTAATTGACAGCTCTCAATTATTAACCTGGCTTAAAGTGACCTTTCAATTGCAAGGTCATTTTAACCCAGGGTGGATTGATTTAAATCACGCCGATTTAAATCAACGATTTAAATCATGATTTAAATCAAATGATTTTTTTCTATTTAAATCAGATCGATTTAAATCGTGATTTTAATCATGATTTAAATCACTGATTTAAATCAAAAGATTTTTTTAATATAAATCACGATTAAAATCTAAAACTTTCAATCATTGTTCAATTAACTCCACACTTCTAGCTTGGTTTCACTTTCTGTAGCTTGGTTTCAGTTTCTTTTTCCATTCAGTTGACATGCCCAAACTTGTTGGATAGTCAGTCAGCAGTACTTGGCTGTAGTAACAATCAAACTTCAGAAGTGATCTGCGTGAGCCATGGCAGGTCGTAAGAGAGACCCTATTTGGGTTCATTTTGTTGAGATGCCAGCAGAGCTTGGAAAGAAAGGTGGGAGAGCAAAGTGCAAATACTGTCAAAAGGATATCCAAGGACTTGTTTGCCGTTTGAAATCACATTATGAAAACTGCAACCAGAAGGGAAATGAAGATGTTGATAGTGATACAACTAATGTCAATGAACCCCCACAGCTTCTTATGCACCAGGACCCTAGCACTAGTGGTAAGTCTGGCAATTACAACCTATTTTAACAGACGTTTTACTGGGATGGTTAAAGTCTATGAAAAGAAAAATTTCTAGCACTAGTTCTGGAGTATAGAATTTAAATTTATGTTAAGGCAATATTTCACAGAAGATTAACGTTAAGTAAAAATAAAAGAGTGTGTATACGCCTATTTTTTTTTTTATTGTAGGCTACAATTCACTTTTGAAGTCTGCCAAATTGACCATTTTTTTAAAAAAACATTTTTAAAACTTTTGTGACATAATTTTTTTCAGTTGCTCTGATATTACTAGTATTACAGCAACTTCACCGGAAACTTGAGTAGCATAACTTTTGAGACAGCCCTTATAGGACGAGGACCATTACATTGTTCAAAAAGTTTGTTTCAAAATATTTTCGTTATATTTCTTCAAATACGCAGTCGAATTATATTTTTAATTACTGTGCTTTCAGGGTCAAATATGGCTTGTGCTGCACGTGACAATCAATATCTGGGTACAACTTCAACAAAGCAGCCCAACAAAAAACTTTGCGTGCAAAGTGTAGAAAAATTCCTCTTAAAGACTACGATGAGCCAGAAAGAACATTTTGATGAATTAATTGCTAAATTCATATTTGCAACCAATTCTTCTTTCCGACTAGTTGAACACCCATTGTTTGTACAAATGATCGAAGGAATAAGACCAGGCTACAAATCACCAAGTAGATTTGATATCTCAGGAAAACATCTTCAGGCTGTATACGACAAAGAAAGAGCGGCTTGTACAAAATATTTGAAAGACAAAGTTGTTAACATGAGCTTGGATGGTTGGAGCAACATCCACAACGACCCCATAATTTGCACTTGTGTCACAACAGAAGATGGTGAAACTTAGCTTACAGACACAATCGACACATCTGGAAATTCACATACTGCTGAATATTTACTTGAAATTGCTAAGAACTCAATTCACCAATGCCAAGAACAGTTTGGATGTAAAGTAAGGAGCTTAGTTACTGATAACGCAAGCAATGTGGCAAAAATGCGAGCGGAACTGGCACATGAGGATGACACAAATGTCATTACATACGGTTGTTCTGCCCATTTGTTGCATCTTTTGGCAAAAGACCTGCATATTTCGGGTGTCAAGGAACATGTTGTAGAAATTGTTAAATATTTCCGCAATAATCATTTTGCACATGCAACCTACAAGGAAATGTTACCTACCACAAGATGTTAGATGGAATACCTTGGCTGAATGCTTGGAACTGTTTATTAACAACTGGTCAAAATTAGTGTCCATTTGCGAAACACATCGGGATAAAATTGATGCTAATATACGAAGCAAAGTATTAAATCTTGGTGTGAAGAGAAATGCCGAGGACCTTTTGGAAAGGTTAAAGCCAATATCTATTGCGTTGGATAAAATGCAGAAAGATACTGCAACCATAGCTGATGCCACAGAAGTTTGGAAAGATTTAGAAGGTTCGCTAGATCGCTTGAACCTCTCAACAATGTAAAGGTTGCAATACACCACCGCAAGGACCAAGCATTAAAAGAAGAACACTATTTAGCCAATATCTTGCATCCTATCTACAGAGGGAAAAAACTATCTGAGGCGGAAATCAACTCTGCAATGGAGTGGCTCGCCAATACTAACCATGACATTGTGGCAACTGTGCTGAAATTGAAGTGTGAATCTGCACCATTTCAAAAATACATGTTTGCAGATAACGTCGTTAATGAACTAAAACCACTGGACTGGTGGAAGTCGCAATCACTTGTTCTTCCAGCGAAGATAATAAATGTAGCTACTCAGCTACTGACTGCATCGGCTTCATCGGCAGGAGTAGAGAGATTGTTTTCTTCATTTGGTTTTGTGCACACAACAGTCCGAAACCGCTTAGGAACTGCTAAAGCAGGACAACTAGTTTTCCTATTAAAAGTCCTAAATAAACAGTAGGCTTAAAGGACTGATGTATTCACTGAAGATGTTTGCTTACTTCAAACGTTAGAGATAAGCTATTGTTAAAAAGTACTTACTCTCTGTAGTTCAATTCTGATTGTTTAATAGTGCAAATAAAAATTATTAGGTTTCATAATCAACTGTTTTAATATTTTCATTTGTGTAAAATAATTTGATTTGCAAAAAGACAAAGTTTTGCTTGTGTACAACTTGATTAAAAAATCCTATTTAAATCAAAAAAATCGATTTAAATCAAAAAAATCCGATTTAAATCAAAAAAAATCCGATTTTTTTGATTTTTTTAAAAAAATCATGATTTTTATCCACCCTGTTTTAACCCCTTATTAACCCATTCGCCACCGCTACAGGGCAATGGGAATAGACGGGCAAAGTGCCAGAAAGGGCAAATCTAATTAGAGATTTGCCCTTTCTGGGGTGTCTGGGGGCAGATGTTAAGTAGCCGGGGGGGGCCAAAAATAATGGTCCCTCTCTGGGCTATTATTATCTGCCCCCACTCACTGGCTTTGTCTGTCTGGTTGCGAAAATAGGGCGGGAGCCCACGCATTTTTTTTCAGCAATTTTACACCTCATATATATATATATACATGTCATTGAATTTGTGACACATATATATATATATATTTATATTTGTAGTTCATACACTTCTACATAGTATAATAGCCGCTAATTCAATTGCCGGCTTTTGTGAAAATGCAGAACCCGACATGAAATGACACTTGGTGTACATAGGGTTAACCATGTCTTTTCATGTCCTTTGCTATCTAATTTGCACAAACAATTAAATCAGACTATGTGTGCAAAATTTCACACTGTAGGGGTTAATTAAAGGTGTAAATTCGTAGCAAAAAAGTCCGTTTTTTTTACAACGAATTTACACCTTTAATTAACCCCTACAGGTGTGAAATTTTGCACACATAGTCTGATTTAATTGTTTGTGCAAATCAGATAGCAAACGACATGAAAAGACATGGTTAACCCTATGTACACCAAGTGTCATTTCATGTCGGGTGCTTCTGTCTTTTCACTGAAGCCGGCTTTACCCGGCAATTGAATCAAAGGATATTTTACTATGTAGAAGTGTATAAACTATACATATATGTATATATATATGTCACAATGACATGTATATATATATATATATGTATTCTATGTGTGTATATTTAGTGTTTACAAGGAAAGAATGGGGTTTTTTTAGTTGCGATATTTTGTTCCCATAGACTTACATGGGACTTCCGGTATCGGTATCGGGTATCGCCGATTTTTTAGTGATATCGGCGATACCATTCCGATTCCGATACTTTAGGATATCGGAAAGTATCGCTCAACTCTACTTATGACTAAAGGGAAGTTACCAGCCTAGCAGTTTGTTGTCCCCGTTTAGATGACCCAGCTCTGGACCAGATCCCAGACTTATTGGTGGAATCCAAAAGAGGAATGGGGGTAGCGGATGTCCCGTTGGGGGAGAGGCTTGGTCCATCACAGAAGCAACAATTAAAAGAACTGCTTGGAACATATGGCTCCCTGTTCACGAGTCAGCCTGGTCGAACTCCCTTGGTCCAGCATCATGTTAACACAGTGGTAGCCACTCCACTCAGACAACTGGCCTACCAGGTGACACCTCCAGCGTTGGCAATGATGAAGGCCGAAGTGGATGAAATTTTGAATATTGGGGTCATAGTTCCTTCCCATAGCCAATGGGCAGCCAGTGTAGTGTTGGTGCCCAAGAAAGACAAGCGTACTCGCTTCTGTGCGGACTATAGGCGTCATCTTGTCCCAGAAGCGCACAACATACTCGATGACCGACACTCTAGGAGTGGCCAAGTCCCCTTCCCATGCCTCTTTCACAAGAGCCAGAGGCCCCCGCAATAGTTGCCCATACAGGAGCTCAAAGGGGGAGAACCCCGTTGAGGCCTGTGGAACCACCCAGTAGGCAAATAACAGGTGTGGGAGGTAACGCTCCCAATCTCTCCCATGGGAATCGACCAACATCTTAAGCATCTGCTTCAAGGTGCCATTGAACCGCTCGCATAGGCCATTAATCTGTGGGTGGTACGAGCTGGCTACCAGATGTTGCACATGTATTTGCTTACAGAGGGACTCCATCAGCTGCGACATGAACTGGATCCCTCGGTCGGTAAGCATTTCCTGGGAAAACTCCACTAGGGAGAAAATCTCCAGTAAGGTGGTAGCCACCATGTCGGCCCGAATGGACAACAAAGCTACCGCTTCCGAGGGCCAGGTGGCTTAATCTACTACCATCAGTAAGAAGCATTTGCCGGAGTGGCTTGGAATGGACAGCGGTCCAAAGAGATCCACAGCTACCCTCTTGAAAGGCTCTTCAACGATGGGCAGACTTACCAGTGGTGCTTTGAGGTGCGGCCCCACCTTCCACACCCTCTGACAGGTATCACACAAATGGCAGTAGGCAGCCACATCGGCCCCCATTATAGGCCAGTAGAAATTCTGGGATAGCCTGGCCTTGGTTTTAGGGATCCCTAGGTGTCCGGCCATCGGAATCTCATGTGTGATATGCAACATTACTGCCCTGAACGGATATGGTACCACTAACTATCGGTCCCTGGGCCACGCCTCCGGTGACCCCTGCTGGACCATTACCCAGTACAGCCATCCCTGTTCCTAACCAACAGCTCACAGTCTGACTCCATGGGAGCTCCTTAAGAGTTTTCAGGCTGTCGTCAGCTTCTAATGCTGCCTGAAACCCCTGACTAGACGTGGCTAGAATGGACGAAACTGTCACGTCTACCGTCAGTTCCTTGGGATCTGCCTCTTGGCCTCCATCTGATTTGGCAGCCACTTGGTCAGAGGTGGAGAAGCCACCAGACCTTCTTGAGGTTACTTGGGCTCTGGCACTCCCACTCCTGGTGACAGTGGCCATGACCGCTGCGACCGTGGGTAGCGTCCACTTCCCCTCGGCTCCTGACCAAGTCACTGGGTCAGGCAGACTAACCTGGCCTCCTAGTATCCCTGATGTGGGGAACTCCTGCCCTGGAGCCTTACATGTGGCTCCACGTCTCCTTTGACACCCCAATCACCAGGGTCTGTCCCTCTCCCTGCAGTGGTTCCGAACTCAACAGCCTGGATTCATCTAGGGGCCCTGCACTTTCCATGGCAGCCCCCTCCAACTCTGAGTCTCCCCCCTCTGCAACTTCATGCCCCCTGTCTCTCGCACTAGAGGACAATAGGTCCCAGCACACTGGCTGATCACACCTGAGGGTATCTTCACACCTCTTGCCTGCCACAGCTTCTTTACCTGTGCCTGTAGGGTCAGTGTATGGGAAAGTGTCAGATTTTGCTTCCCCCTCCACAGCAGGAGGCACCAACATTATTAGCAATGGACATTTCAAGACAGTCTATGGGAGCCGAACTTGGGGGTTCAGTGGCCACATACTGGGACACTAGCCAAATCAGTCCCAAGCAAAACATAGGTGGGAATATTTGCTGATACTCCCACCTCATGCATTCCCCTCCCGGCGCCCCAGTCCAAATACACCTTGGCAACATGCAGCGACAGTTCGACGCCTCCAATCCCGGAGATGGAAAGGGCTTTTCTGGGTACCAAATCCTGGGGAGACACCACCTCAGGCCGTAAAAGGGTAATCTCAGCGTCAGTGTCCCCCAGTCCCATGACTGCTGCGCGGCCGATGGTGATGGGTTGGCAATTGTAAAGGTACCTACCGACCCCTCCCTTCACAAAACAGTGGATGGTTTCTAGGATGGAGACAGGACCTTATGGAGCTGGGGACACATGGCCTTGAAGTGTCCTGGTTGGTTGCAATGATGACATCGGCGGGGTTCCACCCCGGACCTGGAGAGGGGAGCAGAGATGTGCACCCCTACATTCTAGGGGCTGGGGAAACAGGGGCAGGATTGGTCTTACCCCCTCTCCAGATGCTGCTGGAGGTCCTCTTGGCCTCAGGTGCCCTATTGTTGGCGTATTCGTTAGCCAAGGTGGCTGTAGCAGAGACCCCCTTTGGTTTCCGGTCATGGAGGAACTGCTGGAGGTCCTCAGGGCAGTTCCACAGGAATTTTTCTGCTACAAACAGCTCCTGAATCTCCTGGCCGGTGGTGAGCTACAGACCCTTGGTCCAGTGCTCGGCAGCGCTCATAAGGGCCCGCATGTGGTCAGCCCAGGTGTCTTTTGGGCCCCTCTGCAGGCTCCAGAACTTTCTGCTGTAAGACTCTGGTGTGAGGTTGAACTGCTGGATCAGGGTCCGTTTGATGCTGTCGTAGTCCTGCTCCTCCCCGGCAGATAAGTCCCCCAGGATATCCAGGGACTTACCCCTCAAACGGGGGGTCAGGTACTTGGCCCACTGACCCGGGGCCAGATGGTGTTGGCGGCAGGTACGCTCAAAGGCCACCAGAAATTAGTCCAGGTCTCCGTCCTTTTCTAACAAGCGGAAGTCGTCTGGTCGGACTTTAGAAGCCTTGGTTTCCTGAGGTGTCCGATGAGGACTGGTGCCAAGCCATCTCCAGCTGGTGCTTACGCTCCGCAGCTTCACAGCATTCTGTAGCCTCCTGCTCTGCCTGGAGTTCCCACACTGCCAGGAGTTTGTCACAGTTGGCCTGGTCATGAGCCAGAAGACTGGGTATAGCCGCTCGCAGGGGGGCATGCGATGCTACTTGGCTGGGGTGGGTAGGTGAGGGGCAGTCCACTGCAGGACTGAGCACGGGTGGCAGGCTCCTTGGGGAGCCTTGAAAAGCACAAACATCCACCCCCTCTTCATCGACCACAGCATCGGCCATTGTTGTCTGGGTTTGGTGCCACTGGCCATCCTTGCACTCTTTGGTTACTGACAAAGAGCTGCGACCCATGTACCCGTTCACCTTATACTATTTGCACTCTGACAGTCTACTGCTGGGCTGATCTTAAGACCCAGCAGCAAAAGCTACAGCTGGTAGTCTTTAGTGTCTGGGAGTAGGGGTCCCACACACACTTATCTTGATCCCACCACTGTGCCACCACTTGAAAGGAAAAACGACACACACGAGAGGACCGTGGGGATACGGATATCACCCCGCTGTCACCAATCTTACACAGTCACAGCTCTCCGGCGCCACCTTACCCTCAGGTCAGCGAAGGAACTACACCAAGGATAAGTAGTCGCCGAAGAGGCTTCCTTGTCATGTACTGGTTATCGGGGCACTCTGCAGTGAGCGAGGTATATATATATCACCAGTCCCGATTCGTCACTGCCAGGATCCTGCAATAACACCAGAAGGGTATGCTGCCACCAGTTCCTCGTTAGATATAAGCCCGGCCCGTTAAAAAGCTTATATCAGGTCAGTAACCAACCCTGAGTAGCGTATAAGTACATGCCAAACTCACGGACGTGGGAAATTGGGTTTCCAGATAAAAGAGCAGCTCAAAATTAATTGATATTTTAATTGCCAATAGGTGCACTAGATATTACAAATATATACAGATATTCCAATCCGAGGTATAGATAAAAGTAGGGTACAGGTTGGGAATAGCAGTTAGCTGTAGGTGTCAAGTTACCGTTTCTTATAGCATGTGGGCCCCAGGGAAGCGCTTGAGTCCATAGGTACTTCCTTAGTTTCTGGTCCATCTCAACACACAACATGATGTGGCTTCCATGGCAGAACAAAGACGGGGCTAAAAGTGTGTAGCTAGCTTTTAACCCTTTGCGTTCCCCCTTCCATATTTGCCACCGCCCCTCTGGGTTGGACTGAATTCTCCTCCCTTGATCTCCTCGCTGAAATTCCCAATATCTAGGGTGAGTCATAACTTCCTAGCGGGAAGTCCAAACAGGACGACTGACATCTCAACGGATTCGTTGGGGCTGTACCAATATAAAGAGTCCAAACTTGTGCCGGCTAAGTGGTTCTGGAGAGCCAGTCTCGATAGCTCGGCATCTGGGACAGCTAGAGAAGTATGAGACGTGCAGGGGGCTCCCAGGGTTCTGGTGATACATTGGACTTAACCCTGGGATGCACAGTACTTTCATAATCCATCTCTAGATGTCAATGCCAAAGAGTCTAGAGTTTTCCCTTGAAGTAGGCAGACTTGCACAAAAGACAGCAGGGGATCCTAGCTCTGTTCCTCCTTGCCTCATTAACACATGGCTTCTAATTCACTGGTCATTTGGCAAACGTTCTGTTCATTGGGGATTGTGTACTTCTCCCAAAGGGTGAGGGCCACATTTTATGAGTGGAGGGAGATCCCTGCATAAGCTATGGGGCCTGAATTCATAAATCCAAAATGGAGTCTCCCTCGTCCCTCACACGGGGTCACACATTAAACCACTGCTTCCATAGAAGCGGACGAGAGCGGGGTCACCCATTACACCACTGCTCCAATAGAAGTGGAAGGAGAGGGGTCACACTAATTGCCCCAGCCTGCCCCCCAAAAAATTAAAGTCAGTAGGGTCACACATTACACTACTGCTCCCTTAGAGATGGGTGACTGTTATGAATGGGCTAGAGATGGTTTCTGAGCAGAGGCTCCCTCTGGTGGTTACAGACAGTACTGAAACTTTCAGCGAGGAATGGCAATCTGGAATCACGGACTGGTCTGATATAAGGGAGGTTCCCTCCCATGATGGTTGCCGGTGATCAATTGTTCTTGTCTCAATTGTGGTTCCTGGTTCATTTGTAAGTTTGCTGAGTCTTGCCTGCATCTTCTGCTATCAGATAAGATATTTTCTGCTTTTATTTTTGTGCTTGCTTTTTGCATTGTTCCCTGCACTTCTGTGGACGTCAGCCAGGTCCCCTCCGGGGGCTTGTGCTCCTCTCAGTTTATCTGGAGCCACTGTTGTTTGTTCATTTGCTTTTTCCTGTTTTTTCAGTGGCTGCGGCTTAGTTTTGTTACACCAGAGAACGGACTTAGGTGGTAGAGATCGTTGTTATGATTTGGTAGCTGAGGAGAGCAGGCAAAAAAGGCAATACACCAGAGAGGTTGGAATCTACTAGATTGCAGTACCCTGACTAACCACCACAACTAAAGGCAGCCGTGGAGCGTACCTACGTTGGTCCTAGACGCCTCGTCACAGCCTGAGAAGCTAACTACACCTAAAGATAGAAAGAGGAAAACTATCTGCCCCAGAGCAGATCCCCAAAGAACATAGGAATCCCCCAAACATGTAATGGCGGTTAGACAAGAGGAAATACAGACACAGACAGAAAATAGTATGAGCAAACGTTGGGGCCCAATCTTCCTAGAAAGAAAAGGATAGGAAGGACACTTACTGCAATCCAAAAAACCCTAAAAAAATACCAACTCACTAATTACAAAAACACCTGAGATCACACGACCTCTACCACCTAAATTAGTTCTCTGGTGTAACAAAACTAAGCAGCAGCCACTGAAAAAACTGGAAAAGGCAAATGAACAAATAACAGTGGCTCAGATAAACTGAGAGGAGCACAAGCCCCCGGAGGGGACCCGGCTGACCTCCACAGAAATGCAGGACAAAATGCAAAAAGCAAGCACAAAAATAAAAGCAAAAAATATCTTATCTGTTAGCAGAAGATGCAGGCAAGACACAGCAAGCTTCCAAATGAACCAGGAACCAAAGTTGAGACAAGAACAATTGATCACCGGCAACCCTGATGGGAGGGAACCTCCCTTATATAAGACCAGTCTGTAACACCTGATTGCCAATCTTCACAATCTTCATTGAATAGTTCAGTACTGTTTGTAACCACCAGAGGGAGCGTCTGCTCAGAATTCATTTCTAACACATTCACAACAGATCGTGTGATCTCAGGTGTTTTTGTAATCAGAAGAGTTGGTATTTTTTAGGTTTTTTTTTTGGATTGCAGTATCCTTTCCTCTACTTTTCTGTCTAGACAGATTGGGCCCCAGCGTTTGCTCATTCTATTTTCTGTCTGTGTCCGTGCTTCTTCTTGTCTAACCGCCATTACATGTTTGGGGCTTCCTATTTTCTTTGGGGATCTGCTCCGGCGCAGATAGCTTTCATCTTTCTGCCTTTAGGTGTAGGATGGAGGCAACATGACGCTCACTGTATCCCTCTGCTAGTAAAGCCAGAATTGAGCCCTTCTTTTCCTCACGCAAGACTTTCTTTTCAACTCCTATGGCATGGTTAATAGTTATTTTTTCATTCCTTTTACTGTTGTGAATGAGCAGAGGCTCCCTCTGGTGGTTACAGACAGTACTGAACCTTCCAGCGAGGAATGGCAATCTGGGATCACTGACTGGACTGATATAAGGGAGGTTCCCTCCCATGATGGTCGCCAATGATCAATTGTTCTGGTCTCAATTGTGGTTCCAGGTTCATTTGGAAGTTTGCTGGTGTCTTGCCTGCGTCTGCTGCTTTCAGATAAGATATTTTCTGCTTTTCTTTTTGTGCTTGCTATTTGCATCGTTTTCTGCACATTTGTGGAGGACAGCCGGGTCCCCTCCTGGGGCCTGTGCTCCTCACAGTTTGTCTGTAGACACTGTTGTTTTTTCATTTGCTTTTTCCTGCTTTTTCAGCGGCTGCGGCTTGGTTTTGTTCACACTGAGATCTGATTTAGTGGGTGGCGAGATCGTGTGATCTCAGTATTTTTGTAATCAGAATTGTTGGATTTTTGTAGGGTTTTCTGGGTTGCAGAAAGTAATCTCTCCTGTCCTATCCTATTTAGTCAGCTTGTGGCCCCAGCGTTTGCTCATTCTATTTTCTGTCTGTGTCCGTGCTTTCTTCTTGTCTAACCGCCATTACATGTTTGGGGCTTCCTATTTTCTTTGGGGATCTGCTCCGGGGCAGATAGCTTTCATCTTTCTGCCTTTAGGTGTAGTTATCTCTCAGGCTGTGACGAGGCGTCTAGGATCAACGTAGGAACGCTCCACGGCTACCTCTAGTTGTGTGGTTAGTTCAGGTTACTGCAATCCAATAGGTTCCAGCCTCTCTGGTGTATTGCCGTTTTTGCTTATTCTCCTCAACTACCAAAACATAACAGTATCACCAGCCCTAACTGAAAATTATATGGTACTCACAGAAGGGAAGAATAGTGTGGAAAAAAAAAAAAAGTTGTCAGAGTTGTCAGAGATTTTTTTTTTCTCTGTTTGTTGCATTTTTTTCCCTCTTTTTCTCTGGGTGCTGAGGAAGATTTTTTTTTCTCTCAATGGAGCTTGCACAGTTGTCTGGCCGTGTGGATCAGCTTGCCACTGAGGTTCGGAGTATTGCTGCCTATCTTGCTGGGTTGCCGGTTGTGGAACCTAGGATTCCCATGCCAGATTTGTTTTTGGGGGATTGGGCTAAATTTCTGAATTTCAAAAATAACTAAGTTGTTTTTTGCCTTGAAGCCTAAGTCCTCAGGGAAAGCAGCACAGCAGGTTCAAATTGTCATCTCTGTCCTGCGCGGCGACCCTCAGGATTGGGCTTTTTCCCTGACACCTGGGGATCCTGTTTTGAATGATATTGATGTATTTTTTCTTGCTCTGGGGTTATTGTACGATAAACCTAATGTCACTGATCAAGCTGAAAAAACCTTGTTGGCATTAAATCAGGGTCTTGAAGACGCTGAGTTGTACTGTCAGAAATTCCGAAAGTGGGCAGTCCTGACCAAATGGAATGATGATGCTTTGGCAGCCCTTTTTCGGAAGGGGCTGTCAGAGAATGTAAAGGATGTTATGGTGGGATTCCCTGCTCCCTCTGGTCTCAATGATTCTATGTCATTGGCTATTCAAATTGACAGACGTTTGCGTGAGCGCAGAGGTATGCGTGAGATAGTGTTGCCTTGTGAGCCAGCTTCTGAGCCCATGCAGTGTGATAGAGTGACTTCTGGGGCACAGCGTCATGAGTTTCAAAGCGCAATGGGTTATGTTTCTACTGTGGTGACGCCTCTCATGCTATTTCAGTCTGCCCTAAGCGGGGAAGACGTTTTGAACGCTCAGTTGTCTTGGGTAGTGTTCAGACTAAATTTCTGTTGACTGTTACCCTGATTTGCTCCCTGTCCACATTTTCTGCTCAGGATTTTGTTGATTCAGGAGCAGCTATTAACCTGATGGATTTTGACCTTGCCAAACGTTGTGGGTTTCCCATGATACCCCTGCGGAAGTCTATTCCCCTACTGGGCATTGATTCTACCCCTTTGGCGGAGAATAAACCCAAGTTTTCTACTCAGGTGATAATGAGGGTTGAACCAGATCATCAGGAGAGTTGCAAATTTCTGGTGCTGTTTAATCTGCATGACATTATTGTACTAGGTTTCCCTTGGTTACAGTCTCATAATCCTGTTTTGGATTGGAAATCTGTGTCTGTGACCAGTTGGGGCTGCCAATGTGTTAATGCCAACACTCCTGTTTTTTCTGCCTCTCCCCAGTCTCAGGATGTTCCTGACTTTTTGACTGATTTTTCGGATGTATTTAGTGAAAGTAAATCTGCATCCTTGCCCCCTCACAGGAGCTATGATTGCGCTATTGAATTAGTGCCTGGTGGTAAATTTCCTAAAGGTCGCCTTTTTAACTTGTCTGTACCTGAACACGATGCTATGCGATCTTATATCAAGGAGTCATTGGAGAAGGGTCATATCAGACCATCCTCTTCACCCTTGGGTGCCGTTTTTTTCTTTGTTGCCAAAAAGGATGGTTCATTGAGGCCGTGTATTGATTATCGTCTCTTGAATAAGATCACTGTGAAGAATCAATATCCGTTACCCTTGATTTCTGACCTGTTTTCCAGGGTGAAAAGTGCTAGTTGGTTTACCAAGCTTGACCTCAGGGGGGCGTATAACCTTATTCGCATTAAGCACGGGGATGAATGGAAGACAGCGTTTAATACCCCAGAGGGGCATTTTGAGTACCTAGTGATGCCCTTTGGGCTCACTAATGCTCCTTCCGTCATCCAATCCTTCATGAATGACATTTTCAGGGATTTTGTGGATACATTTCTGATTGTTTATTTGGATGATATCTTGATTTTTTCCAATGACTGGGACTCTCATGTGAAACATGATCGGACTCTGTTCCAGATTTTGAGAGAGAATGCACTGTATGTGAAGGGATCAAAGTGTCTTTTTGGCGTACAGAAGGTCTCATTTCTGGGATTCATTTTGTCTCCATCTGTTATTGAAATGGACCCAGTCAAGGTTCAGGCCATCTGTGATTTGGTCCAACCTACTTCATTAAAGGCTCTTCAGAGATTTTTGGGTTTTGCCAATTTTTATCGTAAATTTATTAGTAATTTCTCCGGTATTGTTAAACCATTGACTGATTTGACCAAAAAGGGTTCTGATGTGGTGAATTGGCCTCCTGAGGCAGTCTCTGCGTTTCAGGAACTTAAGCAGAGATTCACTTCTGCTCCTGTTCTATGGTAGCCTGATGTTTCTCTACCGTTTCAGGTGAAGGTTGATGCCTCTGAAATTGGGGCAGGTGCCGTTTTGTCCCAAAGAGATCCAGAGACCTCTAAGAGTAACCCTTGTGCCTTTTTCTCTCGAAAATTTTCTCCAACTGAACGTAATTTTGACGTGGGTAATCAGGAGTTATTGGCCATGAAGTGGGCCTTTGTAGAGTGGAGATATTGGCTAGAAGGAGCCAAACATCAGGTGGTGGTCCTCACGGACCATAAGAATCTGGTTTATCTCGAATCAGCCAAGCGACTTAATCCTAGACAGGCCAGGTGGGCCTTGTTTTTCACACGGTTTAATTTTGTGGTTTCTTTTCTTCCTGGCACTAAGAATGTTAAGGCGAATGGTTTCTTTGCGGACTCTCCTGAGTTATCTGATCCTACTGTTATTTTGAAAGAGGGTGTAGTTCTTTCCGCCATCTCGCCCAATTTGAGACTGGCTCTGGAAGGGTGTCAGGAGGATAAACCTGAGCGCTGCCCTATTGGGAAATTGTTTGTCCCAGACCAGTGGAAGAAGAGTGTGATGTCTGAGATTCATTGTTCCGCGTTGGCTGGTCATCCCGGGATTTTTGGTACCAGAGACTTGGTCAGTCGGTCCTTTTGGTGGCCTACTTTGTCTCGTGATGTCCGGGAATTTGTGCAGTCCTGTGGGACTTGCTCTCGCTCCAAGCCTTGCTCTCGCTCTAGTGGTTTGTTAATGCCATTACCTGTGCCCAAGAGTCCATGGACCAATATCTCTATGGATTTTATTTCCGACCTCCCTGTTTCTCAGAGAATGACCGTTATCTGGGTAATCTGTGATAGGTTTTTCAAGATGATACATCTTGTGCCATTACCTAAGTTATCTTCCTCTTCCGAATTGGTGCCTTTGTTCCTTCAGCACGTGGTTCGGTTACATGGCATTCCGGAGAACATTGTGTCTGACAGAGGAGTCCAGTTTGTTTCCAGATTTTGGAGGACATTTTGTTCTAAACTTGGTGTTCAATTATCTTTCTCCTCTGCTTTTCATCCTCAGACCAATGGACAAACAGAGAGAACAAACCAGACCTTGGAGACTTATTTGAGATGTTTTGTGTCTGCTGATCAAGATGACTGGGTCTCTTTTTTGCCTTTGGCTGAGTTTGCTCTTAATAATAGGGCTAGCTCTGCCACCTTGATGTCTCCATTTTTCTGCAATTTTGGGTTTCACCCTCGATTTTCTTCGGGACAGGCGGAGGCTTCTGTCTGTCCGGGTGTTGACTCTGTTGTGGAGCGAATGCATCAGATTTGGGACCAGGTAGTGGAGAGGTTGTCTCTCTCTCTCAGGAGAAGGACCAACGGTTTGCCAACCAGCATAGTACTGATGGTCCTCGGTTTAAAGTGGGGGACTTGGTTTGGTTGTCCTCAAGAAATATCCCTATGAGGGTTGCATCTCCAAAGTTTAAGCCTAGGTTCATTGGACCTTATAAGATCATGGAGATTCTTAATCCTGTTTCCTTCCGTTTGCTTCTTCCAGGGACATTTAAGATCCATAACGTGTTCCACAAGTCCTTATTGAAGAGGTTTGTCGAGCCAGTGGTTCCTATGGCTGCGCCTCCTGACCCTGTTTTGGTTGAGGGCAATCTGGAGTATGTGATTGAGAAAATATTGGATTCTCGTTTTTCTAGACAGAAACTCCAGTATTTGGTTAAATGGAGAGGTTATGGTCAGGAGGACAATTCTTGGGTGTTTGCTTCGGACATCCATGCTAGGAGACTGATCCGTGCCTATCACCGAGCTCATCCTGATCAACCTGGTTGCACAAGTGAGGGTTCGGTGACCCCTCCTCAAGGGGGGGTACTGTTATGAATGTTTTAGAAATGAATTCTGAGCATAAGCTCCCTCTGGTGGTTGCAAACAGTACTGAACCATTCAATGAGAATTGGCAGTCAGGGATCACAGACTGGCTGGATATAAGGGAGGTTTCCCCCATCATGGTTGCCGGTGATCAATTGTTCTTGTCTCAACGTTGTTTCCTGGTTCACTTGGAAGCTTGCTGAGTCTTGCCTCTTCTCCTGCTCTCAGATAAGATATTTTCTGTTTTTTGTTTTTGTGCTGTTATGAATGTGCTAGAGATGGTTTCTGAGCAGAGGCTCCCTCTGGTGGTTACAGACAGTACTGAACCTTTCAGCGAGGAATGGCAATCTGGGATCACGGACTGGTTTGATATAAGGGAGGTTCCCTCCCATGATGGTTGCCGGTGATCAATTGTTCTTGTCTCAATTGTGGTTCCTGGCTCATTTGGAAGTTTGCTGAGTCTTGCCTGCATCTTCTGTTATCAGATAAGATATTTTCTGCTTTTATTTTTATGCTTGCTTTTTGCATTGTTCCCTGCACTTCTGTGGAGGTCAGCCAGGTCCACTCCGGGGGCTTGTGCTCCTCTCAGTTTATCTGGAGCCACTGTTGTTTGTTCATTTGCTTTTTCCTGTTTTTTCAGTGGCTGCGGCTTAGTTTTGTTACACCAGAGAACTGATTTAGGTGGTAGAGATCGTGTGATCTTAGGTGTTTTTGCAATCAGAAGAGTTGGTATTTTTTAGGTTTTTTTTTTGGATTGCAGTGAGTATCCTTTCCTGTACTTTTCTGTCTAGACAGATTGGGCCCCAGCGTTTGCTCATTCTATTTTCTGTCTGTGTCCGTGCTTCTTCTTGTCTAACCGCCATTACATGTTTGGGGGCTTCCTATTTTCTTTCGGGATCTGCTCCGGGGCAGATAGCTTTCATCTTTCTGCCTTTAGGTGTAGTTATCTCTCAGGCTGTGACGAGGCGTCTAGGATCAACATAGGAACGCTCCACGGCTACCTCTAGTTGTGTGGTTAGTTCAGGTTACTGCAATCCAATAGGTTCCAGCCTCTCTGGTGTATTGCCGTTTTTGCTTATTCTCCTCAGCTACCAAAACATAACAGGTGACCCCGATCCATCCACTTCTATTTGGAGCAGTGGTGTAATGCGTTACCCCACTCAGTCCACTTCTATGGGAGAAGTGGCGTAATGCATGACCCGGCTCCCTCTACTTTTATGGGAGTGGTAATATAATGGACAGAGCTGGGTCACACATTACACCACTGCACTCCTAGAGGGGGACAGAGCGGGTCACACAATACATCACTGCTCCCATAGAAATGGATGGAGCAGGGTCACACAATAGACCACTGCTCCCATAGAAATTGACTGAGTGGGGTCACACATTACATACATTAGATACTATGTATCTAATCCCATCCTTCTCTGTGATACACTCAGCTGAACTCAATACCTAATCCCATCATGTGATACACTACTCTGAGCCCTGTATCTAATCCCAGCACGTGTTACTCTAAGCGTATGTAATCACGCGCGTGATACACTCCACGTATCTGATTCTGACTTATGATACAGCGAGCAGCACTGACAGAATCAGTGCTGCTGACCGTCTTCGGTGACGCTATCCACTTGTCAGTATCAATTTGCAGTCACCAACAAAATAGCTCCTCGCTGTGATCCTAAACTTCATCCTCTTACAAACACCCAGAAGGGGAGAGAGGTCTGATGTCACACACGTGAGCAAATCCCACTCATATTTACTGCAGTCATAATGTGAGCTGGCAGTACACTAGGTTTTCAGGGCAAATTTTAGCAGCTGCTCCCCCTATTGCTTAAAAGTGAAAATAACTGTTTAAAAATTATTTTTCATATTTTACTTAATTAAAAACAAATGCTAATTTTTTTTAAATTAAAACATTAATACTTTACATTTTTTCAATTGTTGGGAAAAATAGTTTTTGTTATGACACCTTCCTTTTAAACTCCTTATCCTTAACGTGTACTACCATGATATCGGAGTTTGCTTAACCCCTTAACGTCCATTGACGGACACAGTCTGTCATGGCAGGATGTCAGTTCCCGCACCATTATGGACTGTGTCCATCATGCATTTGAACTACCACTGCGTGTAAACACGCCATGTTAGTTCAGTGCCGACTGTTGTCACAGACAGCTGACAGGCACGGCAAGAGGTGCGGGGACCCATACCGTCGGTCCCCGCACCCAGATCGCTGTGATAGGTCAGTCAATCTGACTGACTGATCACAGCATGATTGGGCAGAAGATGCTGAAATTTCAGCATCTCCCGCCCGGTAAGTGCAGGAGCTCAGCGCTGCCGGTGGCTGAGCTTCTGCGCTAGCAGCCAGGAGCGGTTTCCACACCCGCCCCTGGCTGTTAACCCCCTGATTGCTGCGATCGAGCGCAATCGCAGCTTTCAGGGAGTTGGAAGGGGGACAGGAGCTACCTCTGCTTTCTGATCGGCGTCCCCGCGATGTAATCGGGGGGGCCCGACCTCTGCCATGATGACCCGGGGTTGTCATGACGACCCGGGTCATCCAGCTACGGAAAGCCTCTGAGACCATGTTCACAGCATGGTCTCAGAAGCTTTCTGCATAGGTATAATACATTGCAATGCTGGAGCATTGCAATGTATTATACCATCAATCAAAAGTCAAAAAGTGAAAATCCCATAAAGGACTAGGTAAAAAAAAACACATTTTTTAGTAAAATATGTAAAAAAAAAAAATTAAAAAAATAATAATAAAAAAAATCCTCTCATAAATACACATTTGTAAGTAAAAAAAATAAAATAAACAAAATAAGTACACATTTGGTATCACCGCGTCCGTAAAAATCCGATCTATAAAAGTATCACACTAGTTAACCCCTTCAGTGAACGCCATAAAAAAACACAAAAAAAAGGTAGAAAATTGAGCTTTATCATCATAATGCTTGGAAAAAGTGGAACAAAACGCGATCAAAAAGACGAATATAAATAAAACGTCATCTTGTCCCTCAAAAAACAAGCTGCCATACAGCTCCATCAGTGGAAAAATAAAAAAGTTATAGAATAAAGCGATGCAAAAATAAATATTTTTTTTATAAAAGGTTTTATTGTATAAAAGCACCAAAACATAAAAAAATAAATGAGGTATCGCTGTAATCGTAGTGACCTGAAGAATAAAACTGCCTTATCAATTTTACCACACGCGGAACAGAGAAAAAAAAAATCCTGAATTGCTGGTTTTTATTCATCTTGCCTCCACAAAAATCGGACTAGAAAGCAAACAAAAAATGTCATGTGTCCGAAAATGGTACCAATAGAAACATGAGCTCATTCCACAAAAAACAAGACCCACATGACTATGGGCCAAAATATGGAAAAATTATAGCTCTCAAAATTTGGTGATGCAAAAACTATTTTTTGCAATAAAAAGTGTCTTTTAGTGTGTGATAGCTGCCAAACATAAAAACCCGCTATAAAACCCACTATAAATAGTAAATCAAACCCTCCTTTATCACCCCTTAGGGAAAAATAATAAAATAAAAAAAATGTGTTTCCATTTTCCCGTTAGGGTTAAAGTTAGGGTTAGGGTTGGGGCTAAAGTTAGAATTAGGGTTAGGGTTGGGATTAGGTTTAGGGGTGTGTTAGAGTTAGATTTGTGGTTATAGTTGGGATTAGGGTTGGGGTTATGGTTGGAGTTAGAATTGGGGGGTTTCCACTGTTTAGGCACATCAGGGGCTCTCCAAACGCGACATGGCGTCCGATCTCAATTCCAGCCAATTCTGCGTTGAAAAAGTCAAACGGCGCTCATTCCTTCCAAGCTCTGCCAATGCACCCAAACAGTGGTTTACCCCACGTATGGGGTATCAGCGTACTCATGACAAATTGCACAATAACTTTTAGGGTCATGTTACCCTTGGGAAAATAAAATTGGGGTGAAAAGATCATTTTTGTGGAAAAAATATGATTTTTTAATTTTATGGGTCTACGTTATAAACTTCTGTGAAGCCCTTGGGGGTTGAAAGTGCTCACCACACATTTAGATAAGTTCCTTGGGGGGGGTCTAGTTTCCAAAATGGGCTCACTTATGGGGAGTTTCCATTGTTTAGGTACATTAGGGATCTCCAAACGCGACATGGCGTCTGCTCTCGATTCCAGTCAATTTGACATTTAAAACCTCAAATGATGCTCCTTCCCTTCCGAGCAATGCCGTGCACCTAAAGATTGGTCTTCCTCCACACATGGGATATCGGTGTACTTAGGAGAAATTGCACAACAAATATTGTGGTTCATTTTCTTCTGATACCCTAGACAAAATAAAAAAAATTGTGTCAAAAGTAACATTTTTGGAAAAAAGTTAAATGTTCATTTTTTTCTTCCACATTGCTTCAATTCTAGCAAAGTACCTAAAGGGTTAATAAACTTCTTGAATGTAGTTTTGAACACCTTGAAGGGTGCAGTTTTTAGAATGGTGTCACTTTTGGATATTTTCTGTTATATTGACCACAAAACTCACTTCAAATGTGAGGTGGTCCCTAAAAAAAAATCGTTACTCGACTGTTCTAAACTTCTCAATAAAAAACAGATTAAACATAAAATTTACAAAACAGAGGATTCAACAACATAATGATTACTGAGTACAAAAAGTAATCTCATTTACAACTGTATGTCAAGACCTGTAGCCAACAAGTCCCGAAATAATAGAACTTTCAGGTCAAAAGTCAAGTCCAAAAAAATCTGAAAAGAAAATTAAATCCATGGAGGATGAAGGAATCCCCTATCTAGGGAGACTGTATGACCTTTGGCAATACATATGAAGTATTCGCTGAAAGAAAGCAACCCAAACAAGAAAAGCAAGGTCACTCCAAATAGTAATGGTGTAAACACGAAAGGAAAGAATGAGACAAAGAAGAGGAATAAGGGGGGGAGAGAGAGAGAGAAAGGGAAAAAAAGGGGGGAACCATGAAGTCTGATATAACTGATGGAAAATTCACAGTCCACCTGAGAGCTGGAGGAACCGGAAAAAACGATGCAAACAATCTTCTCTTAAAGCTGAGGTTGAAGATTTATTCGGAGATACATGACAGGACAGATTACAGAGAGTCAGTGAGTTGAAGTATACAGGCACGAAAAAAAAACAGAGATTCAGGCGGATATGGATTCGCAGAGAAGTCTTGCGATGAAATGGCTATATGGCAAAATGGAACTGGGCTAAGAAATAGGTGACTTTTTATACCTGACAGAACAGAGGAACTGCATTTTGTCGCATAGGGCGTTCACATGATAATCTACAAAAATATGCATAGTATGACGACATTAATTAACATTAATGGATATTTCTCCACATTAATTGACTTTTCTACACACACCATTAAAACACACGAAAGTTACTGACCTATCCATAAATTCTGGCATTTGACATTTTAATGGTTCTTGTTTCCCTACCAACACTATCACATACACACATACTGACCATATATTTATTAACCTATTCAACTATGGACGCCAGCTTCGGCTTGCGAGACATGATCTCATCTTTTCCTATCTCTACAAAATACATTTTATTATTTCTCTCTTATAAGTTGAATCTAGAGTTCTAACTTTTCACAAGATGGCTTCCTGATTCATCATGGCTGCTGATTATATTATAGCTGACCATTCTCTTACAAGTCCCCTCTTGTACTCTATCCAGAGTACAACATACAGTGCTGATAATATTCATGGGTGAATTTTTGAAAATAAGAATATTGAGGTAATTCAGCACTTTATGCACGTGCGTGTGTGTAAGGCAAAAGTCCCTAAAAATAGCACAAACACATGATAAAAAAAAATAATTCAAATATTAGTCCCCAAAAAAATAGTTAAGTCTATTGGTCTTGTCTTTTTCTTCTCATTCTTTGGCTTCCGGATTTTCCTGATCTTCTCCCGCTCTCACACTATCAGAGTCCCACTGTATAGTGTGAAACATCTTCTCCTGATCATCCAATAGGTTCATTGTTGTGAATGTCTTGGAGACGACTTCGGAGCTGAGGCTCCCTCGGTGGTGGCTAAGGGTATTGAACCAATTAAGGAATGGGTGTCAGGTGGAGATGACTGGCTTAATGTAAGTGAGCTGAACTCCCATGATCCTCGCCGGTAATCAATTGTTGCTTCCAGGTCTTTGTTGGAATTTCAGCTTGCTTTCCTGCTATCATTTAGATAAGTAACTTTCTGTTTTTTTTTCTCTGTGGTTGGATTTCCCTTGCTTCTTGCAGTCTTGCCTTGGACTTCAGCCGAGTCCCCTTTGGGGGCTTGTGCTGCCCTCTGTTCTCATTTTGTATTTGCACTTGTTCTCTGTTCCATTGATACTTTTATTTGCTGGGTAGCTGTGTGTCACACCAGAGATCTGATATAGGTGGTCGAGATCGTGTGGTCTCAGGTTTTTTGCAATCAGAAGTGCTAGTATTTTTATTAGGGTTTTTCTGGGTTGCAGACAGAATTTCTCTCCTGTACTTTACTTTCTAGACAGATTTGGGCCCCAGCATTTGCTCATTCTATTTTCTGTCTGTGTTCATGTTTTCCTCTTGTCTAACCGCCATTACATGTTTGGGGGCTTCCTATTTCTTTGGGGGCTTTACTCCGGGGCAGTTAGCTTTCCTCTTTCTATCTTCAGGTGTAGCTAACTCTCCGGCTGTGCCGAGGCATCTAGGATCAACGTAGGTACGCTCCACGGCTACTTCTAGTTGTGCGGTTAGTTTAGGGATCTGCAACCCATTAGGTTCCAGCCTCTCTGATGTCTTGCTGCTTTGGCGGTTTTTTGCTCCTGTCCTCCTCAGCTACCGAAACATAACAGTTCATGGTCCCAGGAGTCGATTATGAAAATCTTCGGCTTACCTGGAGAAAATAGAAAAACGTGGAGTATCAGTCTTTACCAGAAACCTCAGTAAGATAATTAAGAAGTCTACACTGATCGATATGAACAATTTTGACACCCTTGTCCCTTGGTTTGTTACTTCTCCGTACTCCCAAAACTGTAGGACCTATGATCTGAGTGATAACAAACGGACCCTCCCAGTTAGCGTCCCAGGGTCCTATCTTCCTGAAATTTTTCACCATGACCTGAGCTCCTATAACAAATTTAGACTTATAGGATTTGTCAGTAGGGTCTGCACAATTATTTGCCATTTGGAAAGCAGCGTACAGTTGAAGGTGTGAAATGTGCTCTTGCACCTGTTGTAACCACTGATCCCTCTGTACTACGGCTTGTTGCGGGCTGGGAAGTACAATGTCACTTGGCAACTGAATCGGTATCTGTCTCCCTGTCATTAATTCAAATGGAGAAATACCGGTGGATTTGGATGCCATAGCACGGATGGCTAACAGAATAGCTGGTAACTGATTAACCCAATCATTACCTTTTTCTTGGATCATTTTAGACAATTTTGACTTCAGGGTCCTGTTCATGCGTTCTACCATCCCTGCAGATTGTGGATGATAGGGGACATGAAACCGCTGCTGGATCCCCAGCAGAGCACAGAGGTGCTTCATAACCTGACCCACAAAATGAGGGCCATTGTCACTTTCAATGATTTTAGGGAAACCCCAATGTGAAAACACATTTTTCCACAAAAGTTTGGCCGTGGTAAGGGCAGTATTGTTAGTGGCTGGAAGCGCCTCTACCCATTTTGAGAAGACGTCCACCAGAACTAGGGCATATCGGAAACCTCCTTTAGCAGGGGGGAAGGGACCAATGAAATCAATTTGGATGGACTGCCAGGGTCCCTCCGCTACTTGTATTCTGCGGAGATGTGGCTTGCCTTTACCTTTAGGATTATTCTGTAAACATAAAAGGCATTCATCATGCATCTCTTGGCACAAAGCTCTTAATTGGGGATGCCACATTTTTTGTTGGACAAACTGTAATAGAGCCTCCGGGCATGGATGAGCAAAAACTGAATGGTTAAATTTGAGCAAAGGCTTAATCATTGTTGTGGGGATGTAAGGCACTAGCCTGTCATTAACCCTTTTGTAGTACAGGGACTCCCCCTCTATTGGTATGGACTCAAGGGAGTTAAACAGGGATGAATCACCAGCCTTTTATTGTGCCTTCACAAGATCTTGTAGCGGAGAGAAAGCGCGGGGGCGCTCTCGGGGCTTTTTAGTGACTGCAGCGATGCAGGACACTTCTTGGGGATATTTATCTATTCCCATAAGAGCAGCTTTTCTGGCTGCATGATCTACATATGCGTTGCCAAGGATGTGGGGGTCAGGTGTCAGCCTCTGGTGCCCTTTAATTTTACAAAAGGACCATAAATTTGGGAATTCTTTGCCCCGCTGTTCAATTTGTGTGAGAACGTCTGCATGCTGTAAGGGCTTATTCTGTGAGTCAACCATCCACCTCAGGGCCCATACATTGAGATACAGAGAGAGGGATGAAACGACATATGCGTTGTCACTGAAGAAATTCTTTGGCTCCGTACACACAAGAATAACCTGTAGAGCTGCTTCGAATTCAGCTCTCTGAGCAGAAAAATGACCAGGGAGTTTATACTGCAGCAGCAGTGACTTAGCTGGAAGCCACACAGCGAAGCCTGTGACATATTGTCCCTTGTGCCAGTATCGAGCTCCGTCGATATAAGCACAAGGGATACCCTCCTGAAAGTCTGCTCTGAAGGGGGAGGGGGTGACATTAGCCTGTTCAGTTTGACAATCGTGACTCTTTCCTGCATATTGCATCATCTGGGCTAAGTGATATTTCTCACCCACTTCGACTTGTAAATCGCTAGTCTCAAAATCAATGATCCATTGGGCCATTCTCTGTGAATTGATACCTGAAGCTTTTCCTTTCAACAGAGTTTTTAAAGTGACATGCGGGGTTTGTAAAATTAAAGGAGCAAATCCCACTATATCTTTCACTTGATTCATAGTCCAGTGCACGCCCAGTAGGTGCTTCATGCATAGAGTAAATCCTTTCTCCACGGGGGTGAGCAACCTAGAGTAATATCCTAGGGCAAACAACTGACTAGACACTTCTGGACTTTCTTTGGGCCATTTTTGTAGGAGTACAGAAGAAATAGAGACATCACCAGTGTAAGTCTGAATGTAAAAAGGTTGGGAAGGATCAGGGCTAACCAGTGCAGTAGCTGCAGTAAGGGCACGTTTCAATCCCTCAAAAGCCTGTAATGCTGCTCCTTCTACATTGATAGGGGCAAAATCATCATCAACATCTCTGAGTAAAACATACAATGGTTTAGCCAGACATGCAAAATTTTCAATAAATTCTCTCGAGAAATTGATGAGACCTAAAAATTTTCTGAGCTCAGTAATATTAGTTGGTATGGGGACAGCTTGGATAGCTTTAACCCTGTCATGCAAGGGTTTCTTTCCCTCTGCTGACACAGACACACCCAGAAATTTAACCTCTGATTTCATCAGTTGTACTTTGTCTAAACTCATTTTGAGTCCTGCATCTTAAAGCCTGACAAACATTTTCAAGGGTTTCTTTGAGTTCACATTCATCGACAGTTTGAATCAATATATCATCCACATACTGTAGGATTTTATCTCCGTAGCCGAGGGGTTCTAACACCTGAGCCAATGCCTGTGTCAGGAGTCGAACCCAGTACCTCTTGTCCACTGGCCAGCAGCTCTACCATCTGAGCTATTCTGCTGGCTGCAAAGTTCCTTGCTGAACCCAGATACCATTGACTGTTCTTCCTGATTGGCTACACCTAGTGCTCTCTTGATTGGGCCTCTGATTGCCAATTACACACCCTATATAAACCTGGCCCTGTGGGTGTGTCATTGCGAGATTATTGTGCTTCCAGCCTTTAGTCAAGCTCTTTCTCCTGCTGTTCCTGCTGCTACAAACACTGCTCTCCTGTGAACTGACCTCGGCCTGCCACCTGACTACGTTATCTGCCTGCTCCTCTGCTACCGAACTGCCTTTCCTGTGTACTGACCTCCGGCTGCCACCTGACTACGTTATCTGCCTGCTCCTCTGCTACAAACACTGCCTTTCCTGTGTACCGACCTCCGGCTGCCACCTGACTACGTTATCTGCCTGCTCCTCTGCTACAAACACTGCCTTTCCTGTGTACCGACCTCCGGCTGCCACCTGACTACGTTACCTGCCTCTGCTTCCCCTAGTGTTTGCAGTAACATCGGCTCCAACCCAGACGGGATCCTGACAGAATAATCTCGCGCCAAAATGGAGTCCGCTGTGAACACCCTGAGGCGGCAAGTTACGGAGCTTCAAAGTTTTTGTACTGACTCTCAAGGAAAATATGCCAAGTTACAAACTGATTTCACGGCGATACAACAGGAAGTAATTGAGCTACAAAAACAACTACTGGACGTGCGCAATTCAGGGTCCGAATCAAACACGCGGCTGCCGCTGCCTGCAAAGTTCAGTGGGGATCGCAAGCAGTACCGAGGATTCCTCAATCAATGCCGCATATACTTCCAGATGCAACCTGCTCCCTTTACCAGTGAGAGGAAGAAAGTTTTTTTCATGATAAATCTCCTGACGGATGAAGCTCTTGCTTGGGCTTCACCTTATGTAGAAAAGGACTATGCCCTCCTTAATGACCTGGAAGCTTTCATCGCAGCTATGAATCAAGTTTTTGATGACCCAAACCGCTGTGCCACAGCAGAAACCAAATTACATAATTTGCGCCAAGGACGTCGCTCTGTTGCGGAATATACATCGGAGTTCCGTCGCTGGGTGGCCGACACCACCTGGAATCCAGCGGCCCAGAGAAGTCAATTTCGACGAGGGTTATCAGAACCAGTGAAAGATGAGCTTGCCAGGGTTGAGACCCCTGACCAGTTGGAGGACTTTATTCAACTATGTATCCGGATTGACCAGAGACTTACTGAAAGGAGAAAGGAGAGACTGCGAGCACTAGGGAATAGCCCTGGCTTCTCATTTTCAGCATCAGACCACCAAGAAAAGATGCAAGGCGTGTCTGAACCGATGCAGATCGACGTCATCCGAAGACCACTCTCTGCACAGGAGAAGGAGAGGCGACGTGCAGAACATCTCTGCCTCTATTGTGGGAACCCTGGACACTATGCCATCAACTGTCCTAACAAAAGGACTATAGCCTTTACCAACAACAGGTCTGCCAGCAATACGGACCTTTATCAGCAGTCGGATTCCATCTTGCAGACTATCTCATCAGTAACGCCAGAAATAGACAAAATACATACCACATCATCTCATTTTGTAATCCCCATTCAGGTTGTAATGCACCAAAAATTACAATGTTCTGCCCTGTTGGATTCGGGAGCAGAAGGAAATTTTATGGACTTAAAATTTACACGTGATAATAATATTTCCAGTAGGACCAAATCCACACCAATTGAAATGGAAACTGTGGATGGATCACCTTTGTCTTCTGGACCTGTCACGCATGAGACAATCGAACTGGAGATTTGTATCGACCCGGATCATCATGAAGCTGTCAGTTTCCACCTTATTTCATCTCCGAAATTTCCGGTTATTCTAGGGATCCCCTGGTTTTCAGTCCATAACCCTTCTATCAACTGGGCATCAAGGACCATCACCTTTCCATCTGACTACTGTAAGAATAATTGTCATAAGGAACCCCCTGTTCTCCAACAAGTCCAAATCTCTGAGATTTCGCATGAGAAGGAAGAGAAACTACCACCTCAATATCAGCAGTTCTCTGATGTCTGCAGTAAAAAGAAAGCAGATCAATTACCTCCTCACCGTCCTTACGACTGTCCCATTGAATTGCTGCCAGGAGCAACCATTCCATTTGGACGGATTTACAATCTTTCCGAACCTGAATTGAAGGTATTAAGAAAGTTCCTGGATGAAAATTTAGAGAAAGGCTTTATTCGATCTTCCACATCTCCAGCTGGGGCACCCCTGTTCTTTGTTGAAAAGAAAGACTCCACTCTGCGGCCATGTATTGACTACAGAGAGATGAATAATATCACTGTCAAGAATCGCTACCCGCTACCCTTGATTCCTGAACTATTTGAGAGACTCCGTTCTGCGAAAATCTTTACGAAGCTGGATCTTAGAGGGGCTTACAACCTCATACGGATTCGCCAAGGAGATGAGTGGAAGACCGCCTTCAGAACGAGATATGGACATTTTGAATCTCTTGTTATGACCTTTGGCCTTAGCAATGCCCCAGCCACCTTTCAACATTTTATTAATGATGTATTTCGAGATTTCTTGGACCAATTCGTTGTGGCTTATCTCGATGACATTCTTATATTTTCAGACACCTTGGAAGAGCATCGCAGGCACGTCCAGTTAGTCTTGGAACGACTACAGGAGAACCATCTCTACATTAAACTTGAAAAATGTGAGTTTGAACAAACCAGTATCCAATTTCTGGGATATATCATCTCCCCAGAAGGTCTGAGCATGGATCCCGGCAAAATCAATGCTGTAGTGGACTGGCCTGTTCCAAGAAATTTAAAAGACGTCCAGCGTTTCATAGGATTTGCAAATTTTTACCGAAAATTTATAAAGAACTTTTCACGGATCATACTACCAATTACTACACTAACAAAAAAGACCAAAGCATTTTTCTGGTCTCCGGAGGCACAGGAGGCTTTTGACAAGTTGAAAACTCTTTTTACGTCTGCTCCATTGTTAGTACACCCAAATCCTGAATTGCCATTTACTGTCGAAGTGGACGCCTCGGACTCTGCAGTGGGAGCCATTCTGTCTCAGCGAGTTGGGGACAAGATGCAACTTCACCCATGTGCGTTTCTTTCCCACACCATGTCATCTGCAGAAAAGAACTACGACATTGGTAATAAAGAACTGTTAGCCATTAAAGTTGCCTTCTCCGAGTGGAGACATCTTCTGGAAGGTGCCAATCACCCTGTGACTGTCCTCACGGACCACAAGAATCTTGAATTCCTCCGTACAGCAAAAGATTGTCTGCAAGACAAGCACGATGGGCCTTATTTTTCTCAAGATTCAATTTTATAATCTCTTACCGGCCTGGTTCAAGAAATGGCAAGGCTGACGCCCTGTCCAGGATGTGTTCGGAACCTCAGGAGAGGTCTAGTAATGATGATACAATTCTAGGCCCTAAAAATTTTTTGGGAATATTGCACTCTAGAGGACTAGGTAATAGAATTAAAGATGGATATCAAGAGGACTCTTTCCTTAACCATCCTTCGGAAGACGTCGATCTTTCATTCAAAGAGGGGTTTTGGATGCAGAAACACCAAATATATGTACCTGAATCTTCTCGCCTTGAAGTCCTCAAAAGTGTCCATGATTCTAAACTGGCAGGACATCCTGGAGTTGCAAAAACACAAGACTTACTACTTCGTTTCTTTTGGTGGCCTAATTGTAGGAAGGACGTGAGGAAATATGTTTCAACCTGTTTAACATGCGCACGAAACAAGACCCCACGATCGTCTCCTCTAGGACTCTTGCAACCACTCCCAGTTCCATCCAGGCCTTGGGGATCTATTTCCATGGATTTTATTGTGGAACTACCCCCTTCCAAACAGATGACCGTCATCCTTGTCATAGTGGACCGACTCACAAAAATGGCCCACTTTATTCCAACTGAAGGAATTCCTACTGCTGAAAAAACTGCAGAACTGATGATCAAAGAGGTATTCAGGTTACATGGAATTCCTGACAGCGTGGTGTCTGACAGAGGCGTTCAGTTTACGTCAAAATTTTGGAAGAGTTTCTGTACAGCCTTGGGAGTCACGGTGAATCTTTCTACCGCTTTCCATCCTCAGTCCAATGGCCAGACGGAGAGAACGAACCAGACTTTGGAGCAATACCTCCGTTGCTTCATTTCCTATCTTCAGGATGACTGGATGGACTATTTACCAACAGCAGAGTTTGCCTACAACAACTCCATACATAGCGCTACATCTCAAACCCCATTTTTTGCTAATTATGGAGTACATCCAGTATTTATCCCTAATCTGCCAGTGAACACTCCCATTCCTGCTGTTAATGACAGGCTTACAAAATTACAGGAATCCCAGAAGGAATTATCAGAGATATTGCTCAAGACCCAGGAAGAATATAAGGAAGCAGCAGATAAACATCGGAGAGTGCCCCCTGCTCTTCAGGTTGGAGACAAAGTTTGGCTGTCCACTAAAAACCTTAAGACACATGTGCCATCCTCCAAATTGGGTCAGAAATTCATTGGACCTTTTCAAATTTCTGCAAAAATTAACCATGTTGCTTTTCGTTTAAAACTTCCCAACAATCTAAAGATTCATCCAGTGTTTCACATATCCTTGCTCAAACCCTTCTGTGAAAACCCGTTTCCAGGAAGAATTCAGCCACCTCCTCCACCAGAAAGGATCCGTGGTGAAGAAGAATACATTGTGGATAAGATTCTGGACTCCCGAAAATTCAGAGGTAAACTGCAGTATCTGGTGCAGTGGAAGGGTTACGGACCAGAGGAAAATTCATGGAAACCAAGGGTTCGACTCCTGACAGTACTCCCCTCCTTCCAAGAGATGTCCAGAGGCCATCCTGGAAGGAGGGGAGTACTGTCAGGAGTCGAACCCAGTACCTCTTGTCCACTGGCCAGCAGCTCTACCATCTGAGCTATTCTGCTGGCTGCAAAGTTCCTTGCTGAACCCAGATACCATTGACTGTTCTTCCTGATTGGCTACACCTAGTGCTCTCTTGATTGGGCCTCTGATTGCCAATTACACACCCTATATAAACCTGGCCCTGTGGGTGTGTCATTGCGAGATTATTGTGCTTCCAGCCTTTAGTCAAGCTCTTTCTCCTGCTGTTCCTGCTGCTACAAACACTGCTCTCCTGTGAACTGACCTCGGCCTGCCACCTGACTACGTTATCTGCCTGCTCCTCTGCTACCGAACTGCCTTTCCTGTGTACCGACCTCCGGCTGCCACCTGACTACGTTATCTGCCTGCTCCTCTGCTACAAACACTGCCTTTCCTGTGTACCGACCTCCGGCTGCCACCTGACTACGTTATCTGCCTGCTCCTCTGCTACAAACACTGCCTTTCCTGTGTACCGACCTCCGGCTGCCACCTGACTACGTTATCTGCCTGCTCCTCTGCTACAAACACTGCCTTTCCTGTGTACCGACCTCCGGCTGCCACCTGACTACGTTATCTGCCTACTCCTCTGCTACAAACACTGCCTTTCCTGTGTACCGACCTCCGGCTGCCACCTGACTACGTTACCTGCCTCTGCTTCCCCTAGTGTTTGCAGTAACATCGGCTCCAACCCAGACGGGATCCTGACAGCCTGATGAAAATACACGGGGGAGCTATGGCACCCCATGGGCAAGCGGGTGAACAGGTATTGTACATTCTCAAAAGTGAATGCAAAGCGGAGGGCAGATTCAGGTGTTAGGGGTACGGAGAAAAAACCATTTGCAATGTCCAAACAAGAAAACACTTTACAATCACTCCTCAGCTGTGACATAACTTCAGGGATGGATGCTACAAGATGAGCTGCTGAGGGAGTGTACTTATTTACAAGTCTCAGGTCTACCACCATTCAATAACTGCCATCTTCCTTTTTTACAGGTAAAATAGGACTGTTACATGGAGAATTACCTTTGACAACAACACCCTGCTTTTCCAATTCACTGATTGCGACCCTTATGTAAGGGATTGTGTCCCCCGGAATACGGTACTGACGCTGGAAAGGTGGCAGTTTTTCACCCTCAATTTTAGCCTGAGTTTGCATTAACCCCAAACAGTTTTCTTTGAGATCCACAATTAAGGGAACTTTTGCTTCAATTCGCTTTTCAAATCATCATTGTCAGCATTTTCAACATTTTCATCAGTACAGAATCCTAAACTAGCAATGGGTAATTTGTGACTCTCCTCATCCTCCTCCACAGGTACAATTACAGAACAGATAGTTGCTTCTTTGTTCCACCACAAAACTTTGTTACATAAATCAACAACAATTCCCATTGATCCTAAAACATCAGTACCCAAAATAGTGGATCGTGACTGTAACTGTGGGTTTACCCATAAAGCGCATCGAAGACCCCTTTGCTTCAATCCCCTGAGCCCTGAAATATCAGGTTCACAGGACGACTTTTTACTGCTTGAATACAGGAGCCCTCAAATCCTACCAAAGTGGTAGTCTCAGGCAGTCCAGGGGGTGACTGCAATTTATGTCCTGTCACTGAAACTGAGGCTCCTGTATCGATGAGGATGTCTTCCCACGGCCGCCCCTCTATTCTCCCTCTGACATAAGGTCTTCCGTCCCTGCCCAGGGAAAGGGGGGCAAGGAGGACTAGGGGAACAGGGGGAGCACTGCATCAATCAGTGTTACCTGCGGTGGGAAGCCCAAAAAATCCATCATCCCCATCTGGACATGTCTTCCGTCCGACAGCCGCCACTCCCGCTCCAAAGAGATCCTCAGTCAGGGTCCGGTCCTCATGTTCCCGCAGCCCCTTAATCAGAGGAGCATAGGGACGAGAAGGAGTGATCCCTCCCTGAACAGCATGGACCTCCGGGCGCGGATGAGTGGGGGCTATCGGGGAAGGAGCAGGAGCAGAAGGAGACCGTTATACTGTTGATACTGCCTGGGGTCATTCACTGCTGGATAAGGAGGTCTAACTCCGAATGGTGGTCTAGAGAACTCCCGGGGCTGCTGGGGATTAAATGACACCCGGGGTTCCCGGTGTACAGTCTCTGGCACCAGGTTGGGACAAAAACGTTTAATGTGTCCTTGCTGTCCGCAAAAATAACACAGGGGAGGACCCCTCATGGGATCCCGTGGGGGATCTGCCGAACGGGACCTGCCCATTCTCGGCAGCTGCGCGTACCCCCGGAATTCCGGGCCTCCCTGCATCAGCAGATACACCCCGAGGTGAATGGTATGCAAAAATCTGGGACTCATCACCCTTCACCTCGGACTGCATTGTCCTGACATTGGTTAACAGAGACTCTACAACATCTTCCATAGATCCAGCATTTTGCAAAAACCCCTGATTTAAAAACTCCTTCAAGGGGCACCTTTTTTACAAATTGCTCCATTATGGCTAATTTATCCCCCTGATCCATGCAATCTAAAGTTTTATCAAAAACAACGCACCAAGCTGCGACCCATTTATCTGCTTCTATTCTGAGATCACTCCCCTTCTTAATTTTAAAGGAATCTAACAATGCTGCAGAGGGCTTCCTCCCTCCTAATTTCTGTGAAATCACAAACTTCATTCTTCCCTGGGGTTCTGTCAAATCACACTGAATTCCTTTCGCCTGTTGAGCTTTGAGATGAGACATAAATTCAGGGGAAACAAAAGACATAAAATACCGGGAAGCATCTTCCTTAGATCTAATTTGAAATGTATCTAGTCATGACTCAAAGCCAAGAACATTACGAAACACTCCCTTACTTTCCTCCCAATTAGGTAGATTTTTAACAAATTTAAGATGGACTAGGGACATTTGGCCGGGGATTATTCTAGGTGTAGAGTATTAAGTTCAAATTCCTCCTGGGATAAATCATCTCTATTCTCCTCTTCTTCCATCTCTTTAATCAACTGTGTCTGCATCTGCTGAAGCTGACGGGACAAGTTATCCTGTGTGTGGGTATAATCTCTCACCCAACTTTCCACGATTGACTTCCATTGTGAGACTGTCAGTTCGCCCGCCCCTTGCTTTTCTATTGCAAGCTCCATCTGTGCTATGAGGGCTGTCAAAGTGCTCAACTCAACCCCTCCCTTTGTGCTACCTCTGCTTGCTTCAATGTTTCATTCAACTGTTCTAATCTCTCCCCATAATTTATCCCACTCCGTGTAACACCATATACATACTGTCGTGTAGGCTGCCTATCAAGAGCCTGATCAAAAGTTATGACTGTCTTACACAAAGCCGCTACTCGGCTATTTGACTTCCCTAACACATTTTTTCTAATTCCCTGTTCTCTTGAGTAAACCAACGCATACAATTTAACCATGTGGTTTCAATATTAATCCCCTCCAGCTGGGGTGCGCCCGTACACTTCGCTGACTGCTTCCGTAACCACTCCATATTAATACAGTGGTCTACAAG
>JARQOD010000007.1:152663494-152911505 GCA_033576555.1 Oophaga sylvatica
TTTAAAACTTCCCAACAATCTAAAGATTCATCCAGTGTTTCACATATCCTTGCTCAAACCCTTCTGTGAAAACCCGTTTCCAGGAAGAATTCAGCCACCTCCTCCACCAGAAAGGATCCGTGGTGAAGAAGAATACATTGTGGATAAGATTCTGGACTCCCGAAAATTCAGAGGTAAACTGCAGTATCTGGTGCAGTGGAAGGGTTACGGACCAGAGGAAAATTCATGGAAACCAAGGGTTCGACTCCTGACAGTACTCCCCTCCTTCCAAGAGATGTCCAGAGGCCATCCTGGAAGGAGGGGAGTACTGTCAGGAGTCGAACCCAGTACCTCTTGTCCACTGGCCAGCAGCTCTACCATCTGAGCTATTCTGCTGGCTGCAAAGTTCCTTGCTGAACCCAGATACCATTGACTGTTCTTCCTGATTGGCTACACCTAGTGCTCTCTTGATTGGGCCTCTGATTGCCAATTACACACCCTATATAAACCTGGCCCTGTGGGTGTGTCATTGCGAGATTATTGTGCTTCCAGCCTTTAGTCAAGCTCTTTCTCCTGCTGTTCCTGCTGCTACAAACACTGCTCTCCTGTGAACTGACCTCGGCCTGCCACCTGACTACGTTATCTGCCTGCTCCTCTGCTACCGAACTGCCTTTCCTGTGTACCGACCTCCGGCTGCCACCTGACTACGTTATCTGCCTGCTCCTCTGCTACAAACACTGCCTTTCCTGTGTACCGACCTCCGGCTGCCACCTGACTACGTTATCTGCCTGCTCCTCTGCTACAAACACTGCCTTTCCTGTGTACCGACCTCCGGCTGCCACCTGACTACGTTATCTGCCTGCTCCTCTGCTACAAACACTGCCTTTCCTGTGTACCGACCTCCGGCTGCCACCTGACTACGTTATCTGCCTGCTCCTCTGCTACAAACACTGCCTTTCCTGTGTACCGACCTCCGGCTGCCACCTGACTACGTTACCTGCCTCTGCTTCCCCTAGTGTTTGCAGTAACATCGGCTCCAACCCAGACGGGATCCTGACAGCCTGATGAAAATACACGGGGGAGCTATGGCACCCCATGGGCAAGCGGGTGAACAGGTATTGTACATTCTCAAAAGTGAATGCAAAGCGGAGGGCAGATTCAGGTGTTAGGGGTACGGAGAAAAAACCATTTGCAATGTCCAAACAAGAAAACACTTTACAATCACTCCTCAGCTGTGACATAACTTCAGGGATGGATGCTACAAGATGAGCTGCTGAGGGAGTGTACTTATTTACAAGTCTCAGGTCTACCACCATTCAATAACTGCCATCTTCCTTTTTTACAGGTAAAATAGGACTGTTACATGGAGAATTACCTTTGACAACAACACCCTGCTTTTCCAATTCACTGATTGCGACCCTTATGTAAGGGATTGTGTCCCCCGGAATACGGTACTGACGCTGGAAAGGTGGCAGTTTTTCACCCTCAATTTTAGCCTGAGTTTGCATTAACCCCAAACAGTTTTCTTTGAGATCCACAATTAAGGGAACTTTTGCTTCAATTCGCTTTTCAAATCATCATTGTCAGCATTTTCAACATTTTCATCAGTACAGAATCCTAAACTAGCAATGGGTAATTTGTGACTCTCCTCATCCTCCTCCACAGGTACAATTACAGAACAGATAGTTGCTTCTTTGTTCCACCACAAAACTTTGTTACATAAATCAACAACAATTCCCATTGATCCTAAAACATCAGTACCCAAAATAGTGGATCGTGACTGTAACTGTGGGTTTACCCATAAAGCGCATCGAAGACCCCTTTGCTTCAATCCCCCTGAGCCCTGAAATATCAGGTTCACAGGACGACTTTTTACTGCTTGAATACAGGAGCCCTCAAATCCTACCAAAGTGGTAGTCTCAGGCAGTCCAGGGGGTGACTGCAATTTATGTCCTGTCACTGAAACTGAGGCTCCTGTATCGATGAGGATGTCTTCCCACGGCCGCCCCTCTATTCTCCCTCTGACATAAGGTCTTCCGTCCCTGCCCAGGGAAAGGGGGGCAAGGAGGACTAGGGGAACAGGGGGAGCACTGCATCAATCAGTGTTACCTGCGGTGGGAAGCCCAAAAAATCCATCATCCCCATCTGGACATGTCTTCCGTCCGACAGCCGCCACTCCCGCTCCAAAGAGATCCTCAGTCAGGGTCCGGTCCTCATGTTCCCGCAGCCCCTTAATCAGAGGAGCATAGGGACGAGAAGGAGTGATCCCTCCCTGAACAGCATGGACCTCCGGGCGCGGATGAGTGGGGGCTATCGGGGAAGGAGCAGGAGCAGAAGGAGACCGTTATACTGTTGATACTGCCTGGGGTCATTCACTGCTGGATAAGGAGGTCTAACTCCGAATGGTGGTCTAGAGAACTCCCGGGGCTGCTGGGGATTAAATGACACCCGGGGTTCCCGGTGTACAGTCTCTGGCACCAGGTTGGGACAAAAACGTTTAATGTGTCCTTGCTGTCCGCAAAAATAACACAGGGGAGGACCCCTCATGGGATCCCGTGGGGGATCTGCCGAACGGGACCTGCCCATTCTCGGCAGCTGCGCGTACCCCCCGGAATTCCGGGCCTCCCTGCATCAGCAGATACACCCCGAGGTGAATGGTATGCAAAAATCTGGGACTCATCACCCTTCACCTCGGACTGCATTGTCCTGACATTGGTTAACAGAGACTCTACAACATCTTCCATAGATCCAGCATTTTGCAAAAACCCCTGATTTAAAAACTCCTTCAAGGGGCACCTTTTTTACAAATTGCTCCATTATGGCTAATTTATCCCCCTGATCCATGCAATCTAAAGTTTTATCAAAAACAACGCACCAAGCTGCGACCCATTTATCTGCTTCTATTCTGAGATCACTCCCCTTCTTAATTTTAAAGGAATCTAACAATGCTGCAGAGGGCTTCCTCCCTCCTAATTTCTGTGAAATCACAAACTTCATTCTTCCCTGGGGTTCTGTCAAATCACACTGAATTCCTTTCGCCTGTTGAGCTTTGAGATGAGACATAAATTCAGGGGAAACAAAAGACATAAAATACCGGGAAGCATCTTCCTTAGATCTAATTTGAAATGTATCTAGTCATGACTCAAAGCCAAGAACATTACGAAACACTCCCTTACTTTCCTCCCAATTAGGTAGATTTTTAACAAATTTAAGATGGACTAGGGACATTTGGCCGGGGATTATTCTAGGTGTAGAGTATTAAGTTCAAATTCCTCCTGGGATAAATCATCTCTATTCTCCTCTTCTTCCATCTCTTTAATCAACTGTGTCTGCATCTGCTGAAGCTGACGGGACAAGTTATCCTGTGTGTGGGTATAATCTCTCACCCAACTTTCCACGATTGACTTCCATTGTGAGACTGTCAGTTCGCCCGCCCCTTGCTTTTCTATTGCAAGCTCCATCTGTGCTATGAGGGCTGTCAAAGTGCTCAACTCAACCCCCTCCCTTTGTGCTACCTCTGCTTGCTTCAATGTTTCATTCAACTGTTCTAATCTCTCCCCATAATTTATCCCACTCCGTGTAACACCATATACATACTGTCGTGTAGGCTGCCTATCAAGAGCCTGATCAAAAGTTATGACTGTCTTACACAAAGCCGCTACTCGGCTATTTGACTTCCCTAACACATTTTTTCTAATTCCCTGTTCTCTTGAGTAAACCAACGCATACAATTTAACCATGTGGTTTCAATATTAATCCCCTCCAGCTGGGGTGCGCCCGTACACTTCGCTGACTGCTTCCGTAACCACTCCATATTAATACAGTGGTCTACAAGGACGACTTTTTCTCTGTCCTAGTATCAACAAATACAATTTAAGCAGAGTTAAGGTACTGCCACACTAAACTATCCCGCTAGCGATCACGTTAAAGACGCATACTAATGCGATCGCTAGCGGGATCATTTTAATATCGCTAGTAGCGGCTTTATTTAGCGATGTCGTTAAGGAAGCTATCGCGGTTAGCGATCTCCTTAACGACTTTAGCAGTACAAAATACTGCTAAATCGCTAAATAAAAGGTGCCACACTCAGCGATAATACTTACCCAGCGGGAGCGCCGACGATAAAATAGGGTCCGGAACGATTCCAGCGACGAGCGAGATCACAGCAGGATCTCAGCAGGGAGCTCGTCGCTGACAGATGCCGCACACAACAACATCGCTAACGGGATCGCTAAATAGTGACGTTTTTTAGCGATCCCGTTAGCGATGTTGTTTAGTGTGGCATACCCTTTAGATACTCACACCTCTCTCGGATGGAAGACCTGCTGCAGACTGGGTCGACCAGAAAATCAAAAGAGGTGCAGCCGTTATTCCAGCCTCTCTCGTTACGCTTGCCAAGCTTCTCCCCTCGCCTTTTGAAGCCTCTTTTGCTACCCGCAAAAAAAAAAAGGTTTCACGTCCTTGTAGATAAGTTCACTTTTTCTTAGTTGCACATATATTTTTAGTCTTTTTTTCTTCTGTAGTTTTCTTATAAAAAAATCGGGCAGACTTGGAGCGATGCACGAGAAGTTCTCCTTCAGGCTGGCTTCCTTTGATCGGTTTAATGTGTGGCCACACACGTTTTTTTTGTTTTTTCTTCTCTCTTCCAACCTCCAAGCTCTCATCCAAAAATTCTTCCAGTGGTTCTTCTGGAGGCAGCTCTCCAGAGCCGCTCCTCGTGGCTGGCTCACCACTTGATGGAAAATTCACAGTCCACCCTGAGAGCAGGAGGAACCGGGAAAAACGATGCAGACAATCTTCTCTTAAAGCTGAGGTTGAAGATTTATTTGGAGATACACGACAGGACAGATTACAGAGAGTCAGTGAGTTGAAGTATACAGGCACAAAAATTTAACAGATTCAGGCGGATATGTATTCGCAGAGAAGTCTTGCGATGAAATGGCAATATGGCAAAATGTAACTGGGCTAAGACATAGGTGGCTTTTTAGGGGCAAAAATCGTGAGCACAACTCCTGGGAAAATGGTGCTTAAAGTCTAGGTTCCCACACCAAGAATATAAATAGAAAAGACTAAGCACTCATCTGATGATACGAAGAAGATATATTTTAATGGTAGTATATCCAATATAAACGTTTCGGTCAAACCAGACCTTCGTCAGTAACTTTACTATCAAATCTGAAAACAGACTCCTTAGGAAATAGTGCCCGCAGAAAAAATAAACTTATGACAGGAGTGACGGTGAGCTTATGGCCAATAGGGGCTATGAATGCCTCCTTTATGCGGTATCCACCGCTACAATGGCTGGTGCTCAGTAAACTGCTGCAGAGATAAGGCTGTCACGTCTTATGTGTCTGATGTCAGGGGATAAAGTCCCCTGACATCAGACACATAAGACGTGACAGCCTTATCTCTGCAGCAGTTTACTGAGCACCAGCCATTGTAGCGGTGGATACCGCATAAAGGAGGCATTCATAGCCCCTATTGGCCATAAGCTCACCGTCACTCCTGTCATAAGTTTATTTTTTCTGCGGGCACTATTTCCTAAGGAGTCTGTTTTCAGATTTGATAGTAAAGTTACTGACGAAGGTCTGGTTTGACCGAAACGTTTATATTGGATATACTACCATTAAAATATATCTTCTTCGTATCATCAGATGAGTGCTTAGTCTTTTCTATTTATAGGTGGCTTTTTATACCTGGTAGAACAAAGGAACTGCATTTTGTCGCATAGGGCGTTCACATGATAATCTACAAGAATATGCATAGTATGACGACATTAATTAATAACATTAATGGATATTCTCCACATTAATTGACTTTTCTACACACACCATTAAAACACACGAAAGTTACTGACCTATCCATAAATTCAGTGTATAAAGATAAATCGTGTGCACAGCCTGAAAGGTGCCAGAGTAGGTTCCTACACCGTGAAGATAATAAAAAGAGAACTCGGCACTCAACTTAGCGAAAAGGGTAAATATTTACCCTTTTCGCTAAGTTAAGTGCCGAGTCTCTTTTTACTATCCATAATTCAGGCATTTGACATTTTAATGGTTCTTGTTTCCCTACCAACACTATCACATGCACACATACTGACCATATATTTATTAACCTATTCAACTATGGACGCCAGCTTCGGCTTGCGAGACATGATCTCATCTCTTCCTATCTCTACAAAATACATTTTATTATTTCTCTCTTATAAGTTGAATCTAGAGTTCTAACTTTTCACAAGATGGCTTCCTGATTCATCGTGGCTGCTGATTATATTATAGCTGACCATTCTCTTACAATAACAGGGGGCAAATTGCACCTTTATAATGATATCCATCTAACCCGTATTGTTCGATCTATCTTCCTTATGGCTTTGAAAAGAGGGATTGAAAATCCTGAAAGTCCATATACAAAATCTGAGGACTCCAAACCTGCAGATATTTCTCCATTGAACCATTAACCTCAGTGGACAATTTCTCCATACTTTGAAGGCTGGTCATCTCCTTAACCTATTCAGACATATTCGGAGATTGGGAGGATTTCCAATATCTTGGGATCACAGTGTGTGCAGCAGTTAAGCAGAATCTTAGGAGCCCCTTTTTCTGGAACCGAAAAGAGCCCGGGAGGATAGATAATAAAGCCACCTGGGGGGAGTTGGTCACCGAATGACCGCTAATGGCCTGAAAAGCGGAAAAGACAAAATCCTAAAATGTCTTAATATGATTACATCCCCACCAAATAAGTAGCATGGTACCTCTCTCTACTCCACAATGCCAGCACCTATCAGAGATGGAGGGAAAAGCGGCATATAAGACATCAGGACAGCGATACCACCTTGTGAGAATTTTGTAATTCTTTTCCTGTGTGGCACAGGCAATAGAGAATTTATGTGAGTATATGAACACCTTCCTCCACTCTGCCTCCGATATATCAACTCCCAACTCATCCCTCCACCTCTCCACGTACTTGGGGAACTCGTCTTTGGTATTTTGGTTTCAAAAGAGCATATATTAAGGAGACAGCATGTGCAGGCGGCGACCCCAACAGGAAAAGCTTTTCAAACGGCGTAGGAAGGGAGGAGTATGAGCCTGCGCCTTCTGGAGACGAGAGGAAGGATTTTAGTTGGAGGTATTCCAACCAATCAGTAGGACCCGCCCTCTAATGGCTGCACTGATTTGAAAGCAGGCATGTCCGAACTCTTGAGGACATGATAGCATCTGGTATTGTCCCTTTTCTTCCACCCAAGAAAACGATCCCTCTCCACCCCCAGGGGAAACTCCAGATTAGAGAAGAGAGGTGTAAGCGGTCCACTGCCTAAGAAGAGAGAGCCTCTGCGGGTCTCCAGATCCTATCCTCTAACTGTATCTTAAGAAGGTCAGCTTCAGTACTGAACTGATCTCTACTTTTAGGGCTGATCCAGGGGAGATTATGGAGTGGAATTTTAGAGCTATCTTGTTCTATTCCCACCCATTGTTTGTCCGAACTGTGGTGCTGCCAGTCCAGCATGCGTGTCATGTTCATACATAAATCGACGGAATCTGATTTTTTGACGGGAATATTTTTGATCCAGTAGTACCCTGAGCTCCCCCCTTGCTTTTAACAGGTCTGCATACACAGAAGAGGATAGAGATTGTTTATGTGAGGATTCCAATGTATTAATCCGCTGGAGCAGACTGGAAATTAGTGAGGCCCTGTCTTTTTCAATCTAGAGCCATGTTTTATCAAAAGACCCCTTATAACACACTTAAGTGTTTCCCACTGGGTAGGAAGGGACATCTGGTCACGTTCATGGATTTCTAGAAATTCAGAGATTGACTTCTTAATCTCCATAGTGCATAGAGGGTCTTTAAGTAAGTTGTCGTTAAGGCGCCATGTCCATGGTCGGTGAAGGCCATTTGGCTGGGTAAGACTGAGAAATACTGGAGCATGGTCCGACCAGGCAATGTGACCAATAGAAACCTGGGCCTGACAGGTCAGGGCATGCTGGCTGATTAGCAGCATATCTATGCGGCTGTATGAAGAGTGCGTCGGGGAGTAATACGTATAGTCCCTAACCGTGGGATGCAGGACTCTCCAGACGTCTACTAGGCGAAGATTCTGAATGTTACATGTTGTGAACATATTGGAGACAATTTCTGAGCGGAGGCTCCCTTTGGTGGTTGCTGTCGGTACTAAAGCTGTATCGAATGACTGGGCCTCCTCAGCTGGCAGCGATACCTGGCAATCAGGAGTCACTGACTGGACTGATATAAGGGAGCTGCCTTCCCATGATCCTCGCCGGTGATCTATTGTTGTTTCCTGGTTCATTTGGAAGTCTGTTGGTGTCTTGCCTGCTACTTTCAGATAAGATATTTTCTGCTTATTTCTATTGTGTTTGCTATTTCCATTTTTGTCTGCACCTTTGTGGAGGTTAGCCGGGTCCCCTCCTGGGGCCTGTGCTTCTCTCTGTTTTCTGTAGCCACTGTTATTTGTTCAATGGCTCTTTCCCTGCTTTTTGAGTGGCTGCGGGTTAGCCTTGTTCACTCTGAGATCTGATTTAGTGGGTGGCGAGATCGTGTGATCTCAGCATTTTTGTAATCAGAAGTGTTGGAAGTTTTGCTAGGGTTTTGCTGGGTTGCAGATAGTATTCTGTTCTTTCCTGTCCTATTTAGTCAGTGTTTGGCACCTGCGCTTGCTCACTTTATTTTCTGCCTGTGTTTCGTCTTGTCTAACCGCCATTATATGTTTGGGGGCTGCCTATTTCTTTGGGGCTCTACTCCGGGGCAGTTAGCTTTCCTGTTTCTATCTGTAGGTGTAGCAAGCTCTCCGGCTGTGCAGAGGCGTCTAGGATCACCGTAGGTACGCTCCACGGCTGCTTCTAGTTGTGCGGTTAGTTTAGGGATCTGCAATCCATTAGTTCCCAACCTCTCAGGTGTTCAGCTGCCTTGCTGTTCTTCTCCTGTCCTCCTCAGTTACCAAATCATAACAGTTATGTTTAAGAGCATTGATACGTCTACGGGGCAGGATATGGCGCTTAGATGAAGTATCCACCTCCAGATCAAGGGTAAAATTGAAGTCACCGCCTGCAATCAGAGTCCCCTCCCCAAAATCCGACAGGAGCGACAGAATAGCGGAACAAGCTAAAGTCGGGTCTTTATTGGGTAGGTACCAATTAGCTATGGTGAATACCATTGAGTTAATACAAAGTTTTAGGAGAATGTACCTGCCTTCTGGGTCAATCCTAGAATCTAGGACCGAATGGGCCAATGACTTATGTAGGGCTATTGAGAACCCTTTTGACTGAGTCGGGGTTAGGGCTGTGAAACCAAGCAATAATATCGATCCTTCAGGGTGGGGAGACAACCAGCCTTGAAATGAGTCCCTTGGAGCATGAGGATATGATTCCACTTTTTATGCATATCATACAAGATTTGAGACCTTTTCTGAGGGACATTCATCCCTAGGGCGTTAATGGATCCTATGTTGATCCACTCCATGGTAATGATAAAGTACTTTTTAAGCGGGGGGTAGGAAAAGGGAGAGAAAGAAGAGAAAGAGAAGAAAAAAAAAATTTATGGGAAGGGGAGAGAAAGAAAGAAGGGACAGAAGCAGAAACAGGAGTAGAGGAAAGAGACAGGAAAATATAAAAGAAGAGTCGGCAAGAGAGAGAAGAAAAATGTAAGGGTAGAAAACAAAGAAACGTACTAATTAGGTTGAGTGGATATACCAACAAGATGCAAAAGAGCGTACAAAAAGATGTGCGAAGTGCACAGGTATTATTGGGAAAATTGTCTAATGTGACGTGAATTCCCGATGGGGACTATGCTTTCCATAGAGGGGCTCCCCTCCCCAGGCTGAGATGACACCAAAGCTGAATCTGCCCCCTAAGTACCATTGCCCCCCCATGTAAAAAACAAGGAGAACAGAGAACAGTTATATAATTAGAATAGAAGCCCCAGGACCCTCCCTCGCTCAAGACTATTATTAAACTGTTGTCTATGTCTAGGGAAGGGGGAGAAGATCAATAAGCCCCAGGGGTAAGAAAACATTGATAACACAACTGATGATGGTTACATGTAAAGGTAACTAAAGCAACATTCCACAATCATTATCTGAAAGCAAAACATAGAAACATAACATTGCATATCAGAATAATGAATTAATTGTTGAAAGGAAATCATCCCCAGATCACAGATCTCAAGGAGGAGAGAAAGATTCCCGCCTCCTCCTGCCCCAGCGTTGAGTGGCCCTCAGAGGATGTTGAGATAACCCGCCAGAGGCCTCTACTGGGATAGTAGGCCAGTCCATAATTTCAATCTGAGGGAGGTTCAAGGTTGATGTAAATGATGCAATGTCCGATGGCGACCTGAGGATATGCATGTGGCCCTTATAACGGACCTGCAAACGGAATGGAAACCCCCAGCTATATGGCAAGTTATGATCTCGAAGCAAATCCAAGATAGGTCTCAATGCTCTTCTTCTTTGCAAAGTCAGGTGGGACAGGTCTGGTAGGATTAGAATCTTTGATCCTTGGAATAGAGCAGGGGATCCATCTCTGAGCCTCTGCAGGATGGCTTCTTTCTGTACATAGTGATGAATGCGGCATATCATGTCCCATGGACGGTTCGGGTCAGATGCCAAGTGCTCTGTGAGCTCTGTCCAACTCAATCTCCTTCTCAGGAAGCTCACCCAGAATTCTGTTGAAAATGTGTTTCAATGTATGAGAAAGATCTTTAGATTCTACTGACTCAGGTAGACTCCGTATCCTCAGATTATTGCGCCTTCCCCTGTTTTCTGCATCATCCTGAGCTTCTATCAGGTAGTGAAGCTGACTGGAGTATATGTCTAGTGATTTCTGATGAGAAAGCATCTTCCTTTCAATATCTTGGATTCTGTTAGTATGCTCCTGGACCTGAGTATCTACTTGCTTAACTTCAGTGCGCAGAGTATTCAATTCTGACTTGCAAGCCTGCTCCAGCTGTGTTATGTATGTCTCCATGTCTTCTCTTGTAGGAATAGCTGTTAGCCTGTTGGATTGCCCGCCAGGGCACTGGGTTACTCGGTTATCGGGCCGGTGTCTTAAAGGGATGTTTCACAGCAGCAGTGACCCGGTCCATGGCCCTGGGCGACCAATGAAAAGGGGGAATATTTAAAGGGGATGATAAGAGTTTGTATTGAAGTGCTTGTGACGCCACCTGTGGTTTCTGGTCAGAGGTGACCAGCACTGCAGATCCTCTGGGACAGATGATATGATGAAGCAGAGTTGGTAAAGCTTCTCACAGGTGAAGCTTGTTGTCCCAGGGCAGAGAGAGATGTAGTTGAGAGTAGTGGTGCTGGTAGATGCAGTATCCAAAGCTTTATTCACAGTTTAGGTGCATGCAGGTGCCTGCTTGGTGCCACGTCCTCCAGGTAAGGAATCCAGCCAACTCCCAGGTAGGTGGAGGACACCAGTCCAAAGCTCCCTGTCAGTATATGCCTTACCTGGCTGTCTCACTGTGCTGATTCCCACTCCTGCTTCCTTCCCAACACCTCACAAACAGTGTCCCAGTCCGGTAGCTGCGAATCCTGTCGGATGTGACCCAGGCGTTTCCTTGATTCTATATAGCTTTTCTTCCCGGAGAAGATGCTTGTGGTTGTGACCCCTAAAGTTGTCACAGCTGTCAGCTTGCTAGCTGAGTCCTGTTGTACGCTCCACTAGTCTAGGGGCAGAGTCCCTTCAGCGACCTGGATTCTCCCAGCTGACGTCCGTCAGCCTGGAACGATCCCCACGGGTAGCCTTCTGCTCAGCCGTGCCTCTGAGAAATCCCTTTTCCCTACAGGGAACCTTCTTTTCTGTCTTTCTATCTGTGAACAGCTCCTCAGGACCTGGAGCCTGCTGCACGTTTCTATCTCTTCCCTCCTCCCCAACGGGAGGGCTGCCTATGCACATCCTTCTTACCCTATGGGAAGACTCACTCTTACTTCCCTCTAACCTCCTGCTCTGACCCACAAGCTCCACCCACCATCTGACACACTTTTCTAGCTACAGGCTTGCTATTGGAACTGAGCTAGTGTGTGTGATGAAAGGTGGGATACCACATCTCTGGCTGAGATGCAGTACCTCTGTGGCGACTGAACCCTCAGGGGCGCCATACTGTTACATAGCTGAGTTAGCGCTGCTATAACTCCCGAGGCTTGTATGGCAGAGGAATGTATGTCCCCTCCCCTGGGATTAGCAGGAGAGCGGCAGCAGTCTCCTTCAAAGTAGAATTAGCTCATGCTGTACTGCTGGGGATTGTAGTGCACCCTGGTGAAAGCGTGGTGTGAGGCAGCTCCACAGAACACCCTTTTTGCATCTGGGTCTCATCAAGGGATAAACTCCACCAAGAGTCTGCATGCCATATCTGAGTCTGGCTAGAATGGCCAGCTGCCATCAGCATAACTTGTGCATTCATGTCTGTGCGCTGCCTGTCCTGGTCATCATTCATGGTGAAGGGAGATTGTAGCACATCCCCCTGTGCTGTGCTCTCTGGCTGCTTAGATGACCCCGTTGTTTTAACGCCTGCAGCACGGAGAGATGATATGCGAGCTGGAGTCTGTACAAGATCACACTCTCCTCTCTCACCTCACTCCCCTTCAGCCCCAGGGCAGCTGCATAGCTGGAGGGGGTGGCGGCCTTGTTTGTGCTGGCCAGGGTTCCCAGGAGAAGGTTCTGTATGTCTCTTTTGCTGGATGAGAGGCTCTTAGATCTACTGCAGGATGATCTCCCCTTCCTCCTTCCTCCTACAGCTCATGTTCTGAGCAAAATGCCCCAGGGAGTTCACGATTGGCTGATTCTCGGCCCGGAAAAGAGAGCTGAGGTGAAGTGTGGCCTCACTCCTCCATAGCCAGGCCACGCCCCCCTGGTTTTGTAAATTTTGTTGGAAAAATGAGAACTCGCTGGTCAACTTTGAACCCTTATAACGTCCTAACAAAAAAATACAATTAATATACTGATATTGAATGGCCCTGGCTGAAAAAAAAAATTAGTTAGACATGTTAGCATTTTTTTTTACATGGGGTGTGTAATATTTACCTTTTGGTGACCATTGTTGCCCGGAGGAACGACAGGGCTCGTGCATAGTTGTACTTGCTCCTGCGTCCTCCAGATCCACTCGGGGCCCGCATTTCCTTTTTGAACTCCTTCTTGAAGCGATCCCTCACAGACCGCCACTGCTTCACAATTCTCTCCCCTGAAACGAGAAAGCACAAATTGGTTAGTATACAACATCAGTGTTTCCCAAACTCCAGTCCTCACGGCCCCCACGGGTTATGTTTTCAGGATTTCCATAGTGTTGCACAAAAGGAAATCCTGAAAACATGACCCGTGGGGGCCACAAGGACTGGAGTTTGGGAAACACTGCTTTACATCCAGCAACCTGAACTGTGTATACTTACGCATTTTAGTCCGGGCCCGAGCATCGAGGTCCTCCCAGCCGTACACAAGTTGTGAAAAGATTTCCTCCCAGAGCCAACGGGTCACTATGACATCAGCATGGCGGCGGTCCCACATGTTCCACAGCGGCTCCCTTTGTCTGACCAGATCGATGAGGAGGTCCACGTTCATCACCCCCTCCTCACTGTCAGAGTCGGGAGCACGCTGTGAAGCCTGTTAAAGAAAAAGAGATAAAATATAAATTAGTCTCCAAACTACCAAGGAAAAAAAAAATGGAAAAAAAAAATCAAGCAAAAATGTTTAAAAAAAAAAATAAAAAAAATTATACTTACATGATGGTGACCGCCGCGGTGCTCACGCCCCGACGACCCTAGGAGGCACTGCGAGGACCTCTTGGCCGAGCAACAGATTCAGAAGACTATAAAAAAAAAATTAAGTGCTTGGATGTAGGCATATGTGTTTGGGTGCAGTGTGATGTCTGTACTAAATTGTTTTCTGTGTTGTGTGTAGTGTGATGTTGTGTTTCAGCGATGCATGTAGGAAACTTACGAATTGCGAACCCACTCCGGGTATCTCTCCACCCCTTCGTTCTTCTTCTGGGAGCTCCAATTCAGTTTCAATTTCCTGGTATAAATAAAAAGTAATGCAATTAATATATAGATCACAGAGATGGATTGTGAAAAAAAATAAAAAAATACTGTTTACCTGTAAATGCTGACGATGCGAGGGAGGGCTCCCAGAACAAGAAGATGTGTCCTGCTGTGCTGCTGCTGTCGGCGTTGTCGGGTGGCCTCTGCTGTGGAATAAAGAGAAAAAAAGGCCATGAATATATTGATATTGCATGGCCATGGCTGAAAGAGGTTGTGTGTGATATTTACCGTCTGCTGTCTGCTGCTGTGGTCTCCTCAATGTCAGGCTCTATTTCTTCGGCTGGTGGTGGTGGTAGTGGTGCTGCTGCTGTCGGCGTTGTCGGGCGGCCTCTGCTGTGGAATAAAGAGAAAAAAAGGCCATGAATATATTGATATTGTATGGCTATGGCTGAAAGGGGTTGTGTGTGATATTTACCATCTGCAGTCTGCTGCTGTGGTCTCCTCAATGTCAGGCTCCATTTCTTCAGCTGGTGGTGGTGGTAGTGGTGCTGCTGCTGCTGTCGGCGTTGTCAGGCGGCCTCTGCTGTGGAAAAAAGAGAAAAAAAGGCCATGAATATATTGATATTGCATGCCATGGCTGAAAGGGGTTGTGTGTGATATTTACCGTCTGGCCTCTGCTCCCATACTCTCCATCATCAACCGCATTTGTTGGAGTCCTGGTGGTGTAGGTGCTGCTGGTGACGATGCTGCTGTTGGGCGGCTTGTGCTGTGGAATAAAGAGAAGAAAAGGCCATGAATATATTGATATTGCATGGCCCTGGCTGAAAGGGGTTGTCTGTGATATTTACCGTCTGCCTTCTGCTCCCGGCTGCATCATGGCCAAAATGTCTTGGGGTGGTGCTGGTGCAGGTCTGTTCTCCTCCTGTCCTCTCCTGTGGCTGGCTCCTGTCCTCTTGGCTGGCTGCATGGTTATGGCTGAGGGTGGTCCCACTGGCATGGTTTATATATGTTTGCAGTGGGCTGGGCTACTGAGCATGCTCAGACAAAAAAAATAAGATCCGGCCACCGATCCGGCTTTTTCCGGATCCGGCGCATTGTGGCGCTCATTGACTTTCATTGTAACAAAAAGCCGGAAGCAAAAAACTTTACAGTAGCCGTTTTTTCCAGACACCGGAATGAGACAATAAGCCGGATCCGGAAAAAAACCTGACGCACCCTAAGGCCATGCGGCGCGATCCGGTGCTAATGTTAGTCAATGGGAAAAAACCGGATCCGGCATTACATTTCGCCGGATCCGGTTTTAAGAAAAAATGCCAGAACTCGCCTGACGGCGAAAACCTGATGTGTGAAAGAGGCTTAAGAGGAAAAAATGGACCACACAATTTGTTGTGCAATTTCTCCTGAGTATGTCCATATCCCATATGTGGTCGGAAACTATTGTTTGGGCGCACGGCAGCGCTTGGAAGGGAAGGAGCAGTATTAAAGTTTGAATTCGGGAGCACAATTTTGGCTGGAATAGATTGCGGACGTCATTTCACATTTGCAAAGCCCCGTAAATGTCAAAACAACAAACTCCCCACAAGTAACACAAATTTTGGAAACTTCACCCTTAAAATAATTATTCTATGGGTGAATTGAGAATTCTGAAGAAACAGATGCTACACAGAAGTGTAAAACATAGGGCTGTGAAATTGAAAAACTTTATTCATTATTTCCAAATAATGTTGCTTTAGCCACAACTTTTTCATTTGCACATGGGGTTAACCGAAGAAAAAATAATTTTGTAATGCAATTTATCTGAGTGTGCCACTAGTCCATATGTGGCCAGAAACTTTGGTTTAGGCACACAGCTTGGCTCAAAAAGGAAGGAGCCGCATTTTGGAGATTTAGCTGGGATTGTAACATAGTAACATAGTTAGCAAGGCCAAAAAAAGATATTTGTCCATCCAGTTCAGCCTGTATTCCGTCAGAATAAATCCAAAGATCTATGTCCTTCTAAAGAACCTAATAACTGTAAGATATAATATTGTTATGCTCCATACTATCCTCTCTTGTATTGACTGCTTTACAATTTTGTATCATCTGCAAATATCGATATTTTACTGTGTAACACTTCTACCAGATCGTTAATAAATATGTTGAAGAGAATAGGTCCCAACACCGACCCCTGTGGTACCCCACTGGTCACAGTGACCCAGTTAAAGAATATACCATTTATAACCACCCTCTGCTTTCTATGACTAAGCCAGTTACTTACCCATTTACACACATTTTCCCCCAGATCCAGCATTCTCATTTTGTGTACCAACTTCTTGTGTGGCACGGTATCAAACGCTTTCGAAAAATCAATATATACCACGTCCAATGACTCACCTTGGTCCTGTCTATAGCTTACCTCTTCCATAAAAACTGATTAGATTGGTTTGAGAGAAGCGATTCCTCATAAACCCATGCTGATATGGAGTTAAACAGTTATTCTCATTGAGATAATCCAGAATAACATCCCTCAGAAACCATTCAAATATTTTACCAACAATTGAGGTTAGACTTACTGGCCTATAATTTCCAAGTTCACTTTTAGAGCCCTTTTTGAATATTGGTACCACATTTGCTATGCGCCAGTCCTGTGGAACAGACCCTGTCGCTATAGAGTCCCTAAATATAAGAAATAATGGTTTGTCTATTACATTACTTGGTTCTCTTAGTACTCGTGGGTGCATGCCATCTGGACCCGGAGATTTATCTATTTTAATCTTTTCGCACCTCTTCTTAGGTTAGATTGGTGACCCTTAATATAGGGTTTTCTTTGTCTCTCGGCATTTCACCTAGCATTTTATTTCCCACCGTGAATACTGTGGAGAAGAAGGTGTTTAATATATTAGCTTTTTCCTCATCATCTACAACCATTCTTTCCTCACAATTTTTTAAGGGGCCAGCACTTTCACTTTTGATTCTTTTACTATTGATATACAGCTCTGGCAAAAATTAAGAGACCACTTTCAAATGTTCAGTTTGTCTGACTTTTCTCTTTATAGGTATATTTTTGAGTAAAATGTAAATTGTTCTTTTAGTCTATAAACTTCTGACATGTCTCCGAAATTCCAAGCAAAAAATTTTGTATTTTTTTGCTGACAAAGAAAAATGGTCAAAATTAAAACAATACTAATGTTTTAACTCAGGAAGAGTTCTGAAATAAATATTTTGTGGAATAACCATGATTTTTAAAAACAGCTTTCATGCGTCTTGGCATGCTTGCCACCAGTCTTTCACACTGCTCCTGGCGCAAAAATTTAAGCAGTTCTTCTTTGTTTGATGGCTTGTGACTATCCATCTTCCTCTTGATTACATTACAAGGTTTTCAATGGTGTTCAGGTCTGGAGAATGGGCTGCCCATGACAGGGTTTTGATGTGGTGGTCTCTTAATTTTTGCCAGAGCTGTAGTTGAAGAACAGTTTGGGATTAGATTTACTCTCTGTAGCAATGTGCTTCTCTGTTTCCTTTTTGGCAGCTTTAATTAGTTTTTTAGATAAAGTATTTTTCTCCCTATAGGTTTTTAGAGCTTCAACGGTGCCATCCTGCTTTAGTAGTTCAAATGCTTTCTTTTTACTTTTAATTGCCCATCTTACTTCCTTGTTTAGCCACATTGGGTTTTTCCTATTTCTTGTCCTTTTATTCCCAAAAGGTATATACCGCTTACAGTGCCTATTTAGTTCTTAAACATGGATTCTTGGATTCTGCACCAATTGTGAAAGATAATTTTTCTTAGTTATTAGCAGAAACCTGTTGCCTTTATGGGTTTCACAAGTCTCTGTTTCCCAGTTAATATCCGGGTAGTTAAAGTCCCTCATAACAAGGACCTCATTATGGGTTGCAGCTTCATCTATCTGCCTTAGTAGTAGACTCTCCATGATTTCTGTTATATTTGGGGGTTTGTAACAGACTCCAATGAGAATTTTACTATTTTTCCCTCCATGTATTTCGACCCATATGGACTCGACATCCTCATTCCCTTCTCTAATATCCTCTCTTAAAGTGGACTTTAGACAAGACTTTACATAGAGACAATCCCGTATTCCACTCCGATTTTTATGATCTTTTCTAAACAGACTGCAACCCTGTAAGTTAACTGCCCAGTCATAGCGTTCATCTAACCATGTCTCGGTTATTCCCACTATGTCATAGGTACCTGTAGATATTTCTGCTTCTAGTTCTTCCATCTTGTTTGTCAGGCTTCCGACGTTAGCGAGCATGCAGTTTAGAGGATTTTGTTTTGTTCCAATCTCCTCCCTGTGGATTGTTTTAGAAATTTTCTTACCTCCCTTCCGAGTATGTTGTCTTGGGTCTTATTTGCCGCACCTCATATCATTCATCAGTATATTTTCTGGCTTCATGTTCGTGTCTAACGTTTTTCTTCCCATCCCCTCTTCTTCTAGTTTAACGACCTCCTGACGAGTGTAGCGAGTCTTCTGGCGAATGTGTGTTTCCCAGGTTTGTTGAGGTGTAGTCCGTCTCTGGCGAAGAGTCCGTCATACAGGTAATTCACACCATTGTCCAGGAATCTGAATCCTTGTTGTCTGCACCATCGTCTTAGCCAGTTGTTCGCATCAAGGATCCTGTTCCATCTCCTGGTGCCATGCCCATCTACTGGAAGGATAGAAGAAAAAAATACCTGTGCATACAGTTCCTTTACTTTCTTCCCCAACTCTTCAAAGTCCTTGCAGATTGTTGGTAGGTACTTCCTTGCCGTGTCATTGGTGCCAACATGTATCAGAAGAAATGGGTGGACGTCCTTGGAACTGATGAGCTTTGGTATCCTATCGGTCACATCCTTGATCTTCGCACCTGGGAGGCAGCATAATTCTCTTGCGGTTATGACCAGTCTGCAGATGGCTGCTTCTGTTCCTTTCAGTAGTGAGTCTCTCACCACTACCACTCTTTTTTGCTTCTTGGCTGTACTTTCTGTTGTCACTTCTGGTGTTGCTGTGTGCCTTTTTCTTCTTTGCTTTCTGGTAGTGCCTCATCCTAGGTGTGCCATCTTCATCCTCCACAAGGCCTTGGTATCGGTTTCTCAGTTGTGTGGTTGGTGATGTCTCCATGGTCTCTTGCTTCTTTTGGTCACATGCTTCAACTCGTCTGCTTTTGGAGGTTCTGTGACAATTTCTTCACCTTCTGTAACCAGTAGAGATGCTTCTGTTCTGTCGAGGAAATCTTAATTTTCTTTGATGAGTTTCAAAGTTGCAATTCTTTCTTCCAGACCCCGCACCTTTTCTTCTAAAAGGGCCAGTCGTCTACACTTCTGGCAGGTGAAGTTGGATTCTTCTGGTCGATCTGTGAACATGTAGCACATTTTGCAGCTCACCATGTAGGTTGTCACATCTGCCATGTTGCTCCTAGATCCTGCTGACTTGTGTATATTCCTTCTTGTGTAATCTACTCAATCAGCCAAGCTTTCTTGCAATAACGTCCTAGAGGCGATGCTTTCCAAGCAGCTGGTCCCGACAGTACCCAACGATCTTCTTGATGATGGAGATTATTCACTTTTCCCAGAAGGCACCTGGAATATGCAAATTGTCCTCAAGCTTCAATCCCTGGTTTGGCGATGCTTTCCAAGCAGCTGGTCCCGGCTGTACCCAACGATCTTCTTGCTGAGGGAGACTTCGCTTTTCCCAGAAGGCACCTTGAATATGCAAATTGTCCTCTTCAAGCTTCAATCCCTGGAATTGTTAGTTGATGTCATGTCACTTTAGCAGAGTCCTTTAGGTGCCTGAACAGCAAAACGTCCCCCAAAAACCTGTGATCTCATTTTACAAATGCACCCCTCAATGAGTTCAACTTGGGGTGCAGTGGGCATGTTACCACCACAGGTATTTCACAAAATTGTATACCATCAGGCTGTGAAGATAAAAAAAAATTACATGCTTTCCACTAAAATAGGTTTTAATTTTCACAAGGCATTAAACTGAGAAAATAGATGAGTTTTATTCTTCAGGTCAGTATAATTACAGCAATACCACATTTATATAGTTAGTTATGCTTTACTACTTTTGCAAACAGCATTTTGTTTTACAAAAAAATTGATTTTGCATCACTTTTTATTAAGCTGCAACTTTCTTCTTCTGTTTACAGAGCAGATTGCGGGCTTGTTTTTTGTGGGACAAGATGACATTTTCAGTGATACCATTCCTCTACATACAACTTTGAATGTATGTTGCGATAGGATGAAAATCCTTTTTGTTGTATTTTTTTTAGTGTTTACCATACAAGTTAGATAACATGACCATTTTATAGTTCAAGCCATAACAGAAGTAAAGATATTTAGATGTGTATTTTGCATTTTTTTTACCACATGTATTGCAATGAACCAGACCTGTCATTCTACAGCCGTGTTCCCAGAATATTTTGGTACGTTTTTGATGTTGCAGATTTTCTTCAGCATTTCTGCTCCCATTAGTTAAATTAGTTTACTTGAAGTTTTTTTTTATTGTATTTTTGAGTATGGTTTTGACTGTGGTTTTTTTTCTCTCTTTAGCATGTCATGTTAATAAAGCATCTTTTTTTTGGAAACTTCTTAATATTTGACAACATTTTACTGATTTAGTCATGTGTGAATTAGATGCCTGTTTAGTGCGTAAACAAATTAAAAATGCATACTGTATGTTCTGGGCACATTCGCGGCTTTCAGTGGGAATAGACGTACCCGACTAAGCTTCATTCCCCGATTGGCTAAAAGCATCTTTCTTATGCATGTAGCCTCAGCAAATACCTGCCATACGACACTGCCGGTTGCAGGAACACTCCTGGAAAGCATCATGACGAAAAAAGGGGAAAATAAAGAGACATAAAACCGCTCCATTTCGCATCTCCTCATGGGGCAGCATCAGAGCGGGACGCCAGTAATGGCCGCCACAGCTTCTTCACTTCTGGGACTGCAATCAGGCAACACCATTAACAGGGGCTCTGCATTGTGTCACCTTAACCCCTCTCTGACATTAGACGTACTATCCCGTCCATAAAACCCGTGCCATTCTGCCCATGGACGGGATAGTACGTCATAGGCGATCAGCTGCGCTCCTGAGGGGAGCGCAGCTAATCGCCGCCGGGTGTCAGCTGATTATCACAGCTGACACCCGTGACTGTGTGTCAGGAGCGGTCACGGACCGCTCCCGGCACATTAACCCCTTGGACACCGCGATCAAACATGATCGCGGTGTACTGGGGGCACAGGGGAGGATCACGCAGGGTGGGGGCTCCCTGCGCGCCCCCCTGAGACCCTCAGACCAGCGCGATGTGATCGCGCTGTTCTGAGGGCTTCCTCCCTCCCAGGACCCGGATCCAAGATGGCGCCGGGGTCCTGGAGGGAGGCGGCTTCCTCAGTGCCTGCTGAGAGCAGGCACTGAGAAGCCTGCAGCTATGCCTGAGCGATCGCTGGTGTGACAGAGTGCTGTGCACACTGTCACACCAGCGATTTGATAAAATACAGTGATGTCCCACCCTGGGACAAAGTAAAAAAGTTAAAAAAATAAAAATAAACATGTTATAAAAAAAAATCCAAAATAAATAAAAAAAAAAAAAATTCCCCAATAAATTCATTTCTTCCTGTAAATAAAAAAAACAAAACAATAAAAGTACACATATTTGGTATCGCCGCGTCCGTAACGACCCCCCCTATAAAACTGTCCCACTAGTTAACCCCTTTAGTGAACCCTTAAAAAAAAAAAAAAAAAAAACGAAGCAAAAAATCAATGCTTCATCATCATACCGCCGAACAAAAAGTGGAATAACGCGCGATCAAAAAGACCGATATAAATAAACATGGTACCACTGAAAACGACATCTTGTCCCGCAAAAAACGAGCCATAATACAGCATCATCAGCGAAAAATTAAAAAAGTTATAGCTCGCAGAATAAAGCGATGCAAAAATAATTATTTTTTATATAAAATTGTTTTTATTCTATAAAAGCGCCAAAACATAAAAAAATATATAAATGAGGTATCGCCATAATCATACTGACCCGAAGAATAAAACTGCTTTATCAATTTTACCACACGCGGAACAATAAAAACGCCTCCCCCAAAAGAAATTCATGAATTGCTGATTTTTGTTCATTCTAACCTCCCAAAAATCGAAATAAAAAGCGATCAAAAAATGTCACCTGCTCAAAAATGGTACAAATAAAAACGTCAACTCGTACCGCAAAAAATAAGACCTCACATGACTCTGTGGGCCAAAATATGCAAAAATTATAGCTCTCAAAATGTGGCGATGCAAAAAACTATTTTTGCAATAAAAAGCGTCTTTTAGCGTGACAGCTGCCAATCATAAAAACCCGCTATAAATAAAAAAAAATACAATTAATATACTGATATTGAATGGCCCTGGCTGAAAAAAAAAATTAGTTAGACATGTTAGCATTTTTTTTTTACATGGGGTGTGTAATATTTACCTTTTGGTGACCATTGTTGCCCGGAGGAACGACAGGGCTCGTGCATACTTGTACTTGCTCCTGCGTCCTCCAGATCCACTCGGGGCCCGCATTTCCTTGTTGAACTCCTTCTTGAAGCGATCCCTCACAGACCGCCACTGCTTCACAATTCTCTCCCCTGAAACGAGAAAGCACAAATTGGTTAGTATACAACATCAGTGTTTCACAAACTCCAGTCCTCACGGCCCCCACGGGTTATGTTTTCAGGATTTCCATAGTGTTGCACAAAAGGAAATCCTGAAAACATGACCCGTGGGGGCCACAAGGACTGGAGTTTGGGAAACACTGCTTTACATCCAGCAACCTGAACTGTGTATACTTACGCATTTTAGTCCGGGCCCGAGCATCGAGGTCCTCCCAGCCGTACACAAGTTGTGAAAAGATTTCCTCCCAGAGCCAACGGGTCACTATGACATCAGCATGGCGGCGGTCCCACATGTTCCACAGCGGCTCCCTTTGTCTGACCAGATCGATGAGGAGGTCCACGTTCATCACCCCCTCCTCACTGTCAGAGTCGGGAGCACGCTGTGAAGACTGTTAAAGAAAAAGAGATAAAATATAAATTAGTCTCCAAACTACCAAGGAAAAAAAAAATGGAAAAAAAAATCAAGCAAAAATGTTTAAAAAAAAAAATAAAAAAAATAAATACTTACATGATGGTGACCGCCGCGGTGCTCACGCCCCGACGACCCTAGGAGGCACTGCGAGGACCTCTTGGCCGAGCAACAGATTCAGAAGACTATAAAAAAAAAATTAAGTGCTTGGATGTAGGCATATGTGTTTGGGTGCAGTGTGATGTCTGTACTAAATTGTTTTCTGTGTTGTGTGTAGTGTGATGTTGTGTTTCAGCGATGCATGCAGGAAACTTACGAATTGCGAACCCACTCCGGGTATCTCTCCACTCCTTCGTTCTTCTTCTGGGAGCTCCAATTCAGCTTCAATTTCCTGGTATAAATAAAAAGTAATGCAATTAATATATAGATCACAGAGATGGATTGTGAAAAAAAATAAAAAAATACTGTTTACCTGTAAATGCTGACGATGCGAGGGAGGGCTCCCAGAACAAGAAGATGTGTCCTGCTGTGCTGCTGCTGTCGGCGTTGTCGGGTGGCCTCTGCTGTGGAATAAAGAGAAAAAAAGGCCATGAATATATTGATATTGCATGGCCATGGCTGAAAGAGGTTGTGTGTGATATTTACCGTCTGCTGTCTGCTGCTGTGGTCTCCTCAATGTCAGGCTCTATTTCTTCGGCTGGTGGTGGTGGTAGTGGTGCTGCTGCTGTCGGCGTTGTCGGGCGGCCTCTGCTGTGGAATAAAGAGAAAAAAAGGCCATGAATATATTGATATTGTATGGCTATGGCTGAAAGGGGTTGTGTGTGATATTTACCATCTGCAGTCTGCTGCTGTGGTCTCCTCAATGTCAGGCTCCATTTCTTCAGCTGGTGGTGGTGGTAGTGGTGCTGCTGCTGCTGTCGGCGTTGTCAGGCGGCCTCTGCTGTGGAAAAAAGAGAAAAAAAGGCCATGAATATATTGATATTGCATGCCATGGCTGAAAGGGGTTGTGTGTGATATTTACCGTCTGGCCTCTGCTCCCATACTCTCCATCATCAACCGCATTTGTTGGAGTCCTGGTGGTGTAGGTGCTGCTGGTGACGATGCTGCTGTTGGGCGGCTTGTGCTGTGGAATAAAGAGAAGAAAAGGCCATGAATATATTGATATTGCATGGCCCTGGCTGAAAAGGGTTGTCTGTGATATTTACCATCTGCCTTCTGCTCCCGGCTGCATCATGGCCAAAATGTCTTGGGGTGGTGCTGGTGCTGGTCTGTTCTCCTCCTGTCCTCTCCTGTGGCTGGCTCCTGTCCTCTTGGCTGGCTGCATGGTTATGGCTGAGGGTGGTCCCACTGGCATGGTTTATATATGTTTGCAGTGGGCTGGGCTACTGAGCATGCTCAGACAAAAAAAATAAGATCCGGCCACCGGATCCGGCTTTTTCCGGATCCGGCGCATTGTGGCGCTCATTGACTTTCATTGTAACAAAAAGCCGGAAGCAAAAAACTTTACAGTAGCCGTTTTTTCCAGACACCGGAATGAGACAATAAGCCGGATCCGGCAAAAACCTGACGCACCCTAAGGCCATGCGGCGCGATCCGGTGCTAATGTTAGTCAATGGGAAAAAACCGGATCCGGCATTACATTTCGCCGGATCCGGTTTTAAGAAAAAATGCCAGAACTCGCCTGACGGCGAAAACCTGATGTGTGAAAGAGGCTTAAGAGGAAAAAATGGACCACACAATTTGTTGTGCAATTTCTCCTGAGTATGTCCATATCCCATATGTGGTCGGAAACTATTGTTTGGGCGCACGGCAGCGCTTGGAAGGGAAGGAGCAGTATTAAAGTTTGAATTCGGGAGCACAATTTTGGCTGGAATAGATTGCGGACGTCATTTCACATTTGCAAAGCCCCGTAAATGTCAAAACAACAAACTCCCCACAAGTAACACAAATTTTGGAAACTTCACCCTTAAAATAATTATTCTATGGGTGAATTGAGAATTCTGAAGAAACAGATGCTACACAGAAGTGTAAAACATAGGGCTGTGAAATTGAAAAACTTATTCATTATTTCCAAATAATGTTGCTTTAGCCACTACTTTTTCATTTGCACATGGGGTTAACCGAAGAAAAAATAATTTTGTAATGCAATTTATCTGAGTGTGCCACTAGTCCATATGTGGCCAGAAACTTTGGTTTAGGCACACAGCTTGGCTCAAAAAGGAAGGAGCCGCATTTTGGAGATTTAGCTGGGATTGTAACATAGTAACATAGTTAGCAAGGCCAAAAAAAGATATTTGTCCATCCAGTTCAGCCTGTATTCCGTCAGAATAAATCCAAAGATCTATGTCCTTCTAAAGAACCTAATAACTGTAAGATATAATATTGTTATGCTCCATACTATCCTCTCTTGTATTGACTGCTTTACAATTTTGTATCATCTGCAAATATCGATATTTTACTGTGTAAACCTTCTACCAGATCGTTAATAAATATGTTGAAGAGAATAGGTCCCAACACCGACCCCTGTGGTACCCCACTGGTCACAGTGACCCAGTTAAAGAATATACCATTTATAACCACCCTCTGCTTTCTATGACTAAGCCAGTTACTTACCCATTTACACACATTTTCCCCCAGATCCAGCATTCTCATTTTGTGTACCAACTTCTTGTGTGGCACGGTATCAAACGCTTTCGAAAAATCAATATATACCACGTCCAATGACTCACCTTGGTCCTGTCTATAGCTTACCTCTTCCATAAAAACTGATTAGATTGGTTTGAGAGAAGCGATTCCTCATAAACCCATGCTGATATGGAGTTAAACAGTTATTCTCATTGAGATAATCCAGAATAACATCCCTCAGAAACCATTCAAATATTTTACCAACAATTGAGGTTAGACTTACTGGCCTATAATTTCCAAGTTCACTTTTAGAGCCCTTTTTGAATATTGGTACCACATTTGCTATGCGCCAGTCCTGTGGAACAGACCCTGTCGCTATAGAGTCCCTAAATATAAGAAATAATGGTTTGTCTATTACATTACTTGGTTCTCTTAGTACTCGTGGGTGCATGCCATCTGGACCCGGAGATTTATCTATTTTAATCTTTTCGCACCTCTTCTTAGGTTAGATTGGTGACCCTTAATATAGGGTTTTCTTTGTCTCTCGGCATTTCACCTAGCATTTTATTTCCCACCGTGAATACTGTGGAGAAGAAGGTGTTTAATATATTAGCTTTTTCCTCATCATCTACAACCATTCTTTCCTCACAATTTTTTAAGGGGCCAGCACTTTCACTTTTGATTCTTTTACTATTGATATACAGCTCTGGCAAAAATTAAGAGACCACTTTCAAATGTTCAGTTTGTCTGACTTTTCTCTTTATAGGTATATTTTTGAGTAAAATGTAAATTGTTCTTTTAGTCTATAAACTTCTGACATGTCTCCGAAATTCCAAGCAAAAAATTTTGTATTTTTTTGCTGACAAAGAAAAATGGTCAAAATTAAAACAATACTAATGTTTTAACTCAGGAAGAGTTCTGAAATAAATATTTTGTGGAATAACCATGATTTTTAAAAACAGCTTTCATGCGTCTTGGCATGCTTGCCACCAGTCTTTCACACTGCTCCTGGCGCAAAAATTTAAGCAGTTCTTCTTTGTTTGATGGCTTGTGACTATCCATCTTCCTCTTGATTACATTACAAAGGTTTTCAATGGTGTTCAGGTCTGGAGAATGGGCTGCCCATGACAGGGTTTTGATGTGGTGGTCTCTTAATTTTTGCCAGAGCTGTAGTTGAAGAACAGTTTGGGATTAGATTTACTCTCTGTAGCAATGTGCTTCTCTGTTTCCTTTTTGGCAGCTTTAATTAGTTTTTTAGATAAAGTATTTTTCTCCCTATAGGTTTTTAGAGCTTCAACGGTGCCATCCTGCTTTAGTAGTTCAAATGCTTTCTTTTTACTTTTAATTGCCCATCTTACTTCCTTGTTTAGCCACATTGGGTTTTTCCTATTTCTTGTCCTTTTATTCCCAAAAGGTATATACCGCTTACAGTGCCTATTTAGTTCTTAAACATGGATTCTTGGATTCTGCACCAATTGTGAAAGATAATTTTTCTTAGTTATTAGCAGAAACCTGTTGCCTTTATGGGTTTCACAAGTCTCTGTTTCCCAGTTAATATCCGGGTAGTTAAAGTCCCTCATAACAAGGACCTCATTATGGGTTGCAGCTTCATCTATCTGCCTTAGTAGTAGACTCTCCATGATTTCTGTTATATTTGGGGGTTTGTAACAGACTCCAATGAGAATTTTACTATTTTTCCCTCCATGTATTTCGACCCATATGGACTCGACATCCTCATTCCCTTCTCTAATATCCTCTCTTAAAGTGGACTTTAGACAAGACTTTACATAGAGACAATCCCGTATTCCACTCCGATTTTTATGATCTTTTCTAAACAGACTGCAACCTGTAAGTTAACTGCCCAGTCATAGCGTTCATCTAACCATGTCTCGGTTATTCCCACTATGTCATAGGTACCTGTAGATATTTCTGCTTCTAGTTCTTCCATCTTGTTTGTCAGGCTTCCGACGTTAGCGAGCATGCAGTTTAGAGGATTTTGTTTTGTTCCAATCTCCTCCCTGTGGATTGTTTTAGAAATTTTCTTACCTCCCTTCCGAGTATGTTGTCTTGGGTCTTATTTGCCGCACCTCATATCATTCATCAGTATATTTTCTGGCTTCATGTTCGTGTCTAACGTTTTTCTTCCCATCCCCTCTTCTTCTAGTTTAACGACCTCCTGACGAGTGTAGCGAGTCTTCTGGCGAATGTGTGTTTCCCAGGTTTGTTGAGGTGTAGTCCGTCTCTGGCGAAGAGTCCGTCGTACAGGTAATTCACACCATTGTCCAGGAATCTGAATCCTTGTTGTCTGCACCATCGTCTTAGCCAGTTGTTCGCATCAAGGATCCTGTTCCACCTCCTGGTGCCATGCCCATCTACTGGAAGGATAGAAGAAAAAAATACCTGTGCATACAGTTCCTTTACTTTCTTCCCCAACTCTTCAAAGTCCTTGCAGATTGTTGGTAGGTACTTCCTTGCCGTGTCATTGGTGCCAACATGTATCAGAAGAAATGGGTGGACGTCCTTGGAACTGATGAGCTTTGGTATCCTATCGGTCACATCCTTGATCTTCGCACCTGGGAGGCAGCATAATTCTCTTGCGGTTATGACCAGTCTGCAGATGGCTGCTTCTGTTCCTTTCAGTAGTGAGTCTCTCACCACTACCACTCTTTTTTGCTTCTTGGCTGTACTTTCTGTTGTCACTTCTGGTGTTGCTGTGTGCCTTTTTCTTCTTTGCTTTCCCTGGTAGTGCCTCATCCTAGGTGTGCCATCTTCATCCTCCACAAGGCCTTGTTATCGGTTTCTCAGTTCTGTGGTTGGTGATGTCTCCATGGTCTCTTGCTTCTTTTGGTCACATGCTTCAACTCGTTGTCACGCGGTCTTATGATATGTGTACGATGTCAGTAAACTATTCTTAAAAGAACAACACTCTATACAACATATAGATTAGCAACATCAGCATGTAAATATAGAATAGATTTACCTGACACGATATCCGTTGAACTCAGGGTTAATCTTGAGGACTTGATACACTGTCACAGGAAAGAGGAGGACCGGGGGTCTAACCTGACCCTAAACTGGGGTCCTAACTAATCCCTCACCTTGGAGGTACTGATAATGGTTCAGAGGTCCAAGTCTCCAGCCTAACCCTGTCTCCTATCAGTCCCTGAACCCTGTAATCAGTCCTAAGAAGGATTCTGATTACCACCAAAGGGATATGGGCTGATCTCTGCTAAATACACAGATTAGACATATAAGACAGACTGGAGAAAACACAGACTTGCATACACACTCAAACACAGAAGGAACATAAATGATCTGGGATATTAAACTCTAAGCAAGGTGAGCTTAAAACAACTAAGGAGCTCTTTAACTTAAGTCTATACAGATACAATCCTATCTGTGGTCTGCATGAAGAATTTCACTGGCAACTCCCAACACAGACAACCAGAGATTTAAAGGAAACCAATCAACAAATAATTAATTGCAGCCGGGAGAAACTGCACCCAGTCCCAGAACTGAGCACAGACAGAATTAACTCCCTAACTGCCAAACACAAAGAAACAGCAACTCAGCTGTGAGAAGTCAGAATGTGCAACCGCGACGATCTTCGTGGCGATGCACACATGACAGTACCCCCCCTTCTACGAGGGGCCTCCGGACCCTCAGGGCCAGGTTTGCCCGGGTGAGTTCTGTGGAAGGTCCGCACCAAACGATCTGCGTTAATGTCAGACGCAGGAACCCACGTCCTCTCCTCTGGACCATACCCCTTCCAATGCACCAAGTACTGAAGGGACCGGCGATTCAGACGTGAGTCAATGATCTTTGACACTTGAAACTCCAAGTTACCATTGACCACCACTGGAGAGGAGGTAGAGGTGATGGTATGACTGGTGCCACGTACCTCTTAAGTAATGACTTGTGGAACACATTATGAATTTTAAACGTAGGAGGGAGGTCCAGACGGAATGCCACAGGATTAATTATGGAACTGATCCTGTACGGCCCGATGAATCTGGGGCCCAGCTTCCAGGAGGGAACTTTAAGTTTTATATTCCTGGTAGACAACCATACCAGATCGTTCACATTAAGATCTGGACCAGAAACTCTCCTCCTATCAGCCATACGTTTATAACGGTTCCCCATAGCACTCAGATTATTCAATACACCTCTCCACACTGAAGCAAGTGACGACGAGAAACGCTCCTTCTCAGGAACCCCAGAAGGGCCCCCCCCATTGAATGTACAAAACTGGGGATGAAAACCATATGCCCCAAAAAACGGGGACTTACCAGTGGACTCGCTCCGCCTGTTGTTAAGAGCGAACTCTGCCAGAGGCAAGAAAGAAGACCAGTCCTCCTGGTTCTCTGAGACAAAACACCGAAGATAAGTCTCTAGGCTTTGATTCAGACGCTCTGTCTGACCATTGGTCTGCGGATGAAAAGCCGAGGAAAATGACAATTGCATCCCCCGACGTAAACAAAATGCCCTCCAAAACTTGGACACAAACTGAGACCCCCTATCTGACACCACATCAGAAGGCAACCCATGAAGTCTCACAATCTCCCCAATGAACACCTGCGCCAGAGTTTTAGCATTAGGGAGGGCAGGAAGAGCAATGAAATGTGCCATCTTACTGAACCTGTCAACAACCACCAGTATGACAGTCTTCCCTGACGACTGAGGAAGGTCCGTGATGAAGTCCATAGACAAATGAGTCCATGGACGCTCAGGAAGTTTCAAGGGTAAGAGGGTCCCAGACGGACGGGTATGAGGGGTCTTAGAGCGAGCACAAACCCCACAGGACGCGACAAAAGTTAAAAGATCTTTATTAACGTTAGGCCACCAAAACCGGCGAGAAAGGAGATCTAAAGTAGCCTTACTCCCTGGATGTCCTGCCAAAGCAGAATTATGATGTGCCTCAATAACCTTTTGTCTCAACTGATTTGGGACAAACAGTCTCCCTGGAGGTCCTGCAGGGGCGTCCCCCTGAGCCTCTAACACCTCCTCCTCAAGCTCAGAACATACAGCCGACACTACCACCCCCTCCTGAAGGATAGGAATCGGGTCATCCATTTTCCCGGCCCCTGGGAAACTGCGAGACAAGGCATCCGCCTTAACATTCTTAGATCCAGGGCGATAAGTGACAACAAAATTAAACCTGGTAAAAAACAACGACCATCGAGCTTGTCTGGAATTCAGACGCTTAGCAGATTCCAAATACAGCAGGTTCTTGTGATCAGTAATGACGGTGACCGGGTGGACTGCCCCCTCCAAAAAGTGACGCCATTCTTCAAAAGCCAACTTAATGGCCAAAAGTTCCCTATTGCCGATATCATAATTCCTTTCGGCGGACGACAATTTTTTAGAAAAGAAAGCGCACGGATGCCATTTACCAGGGGACGGACCCTGGGACAATATTGCACCCACCCCTACGTCAGACGCGTCCACCTCCACAACGAACGGCTGTGATGCATCTGGTTGGATGAGAACGGGTGCCGAAGCAAAACATTTTTCAAAGAGGAAAAAGCTTGGCAAGCTTTGTCCGACCATTTAGAAAAATCCGTCCCTTTTCTTGTCATGTCAGTGAGAGGTTTGACAACAGATGAGAAATTACAAATAAATTTCCGGTAGTAGTTAGCAAACCCCAGAAAACGCTGCAGAGCCTTAAGATCCTCTGGCTGATCCCATTCAAGCACTGCTCTCACCTTTTCAGGGTCCATACGGAAACCGGAGGCTGACACCAAGAAACCCAAAAACTGAAGTTCCTGTACGGCGAATACACACTTTTCCAGTTTGGCGTATAGTTTATTGTCTCGCAAGATCTGCAACACCTGTCTCACATGCTCCTGGTGAGACACAAGATCTGGTGAGTAAATTAAAATGTCATCCAAATATACGACCACAAACAGCCCCACCAGATGACGAAAAATGTCATTAACAAAATGTTGGAATACTGCTGGTGCAGTAGTCAGACCAAAAGGCATGACAAGGTTCTCATAATGTCCCTCCGGCGTGTTAAACGCCGTTTTCCACTCATCCCCCTCTTTTATCCTAATCAGATTATACGCCCCCCTGAGATCCAATTTAGAGAACCATTTGGCGCCAACAATTTGATTGAAGAGATCAGGAATCAGAGGGAGTGGATACGGATCTCGAACAGTAATCCGATTAAGTTCGCGGAAATCCAAGCAAGGGCGTAGGCCTCCATCTTTTTTCTTCACAAAGAAGAACCCCGCGGCCACTGGGGAAGATGAAGGTCTAATATGCCCTTTGGCCAGACTTTCCGAAATATAATCTTTCATAGCCTGCCTCTCAGGACCAGAAAGGTTATATAACCTAGCTTTAGGTAACTTAGCATCAGGAAGTAAATTAATAGAGCAGTCATACACGCGATGAGGAGGCAACTCCTGACACCCCTCCTCAGAGAACACATCCCCAAAGTCCTCCAAAAAAGGAGGCAAAGTACTAGGCACGACCGCACTGATGACTGTGTTCATGCAGTTACTTTTGCAAAACTCCCCCCATTGGCTTATATCTCTGGACTGCCAATTAATCACAGGGTTATGTTTAACCAACCAAGGAAGTCCCAACACAATAGGAGTAGGTAGACCCTCCAACACATAATAAGATAATAGTTCCCTATGTATTGCCCCTACCCGAAGGTCAATGTTATGAACCTCATGAACAAAGCTACCTTGGCCGAGAGGCCTGGCGTCAATGGAGAATATAGGGATCGGTTTGACCAATACACTCAGATGCATACCTTGAGCCTGAGCAAACTGAGCGTCAACCAGATTAGCCCCGGACCCACTATCAAGAAGAACAGAAAATCTCTCCACTCTCGTACCAACCACCACCTCCACTGGTACAAGGAACTGAGAAGAACTAGCGGACGAAATACATACTCCCAGGTTGTCGTCCACCACACAACCTGGGATTAACAGTTTTCCGGCGACTTTTTGCTCAACAAGGCACGGGATGGACATCCCCCAACAAAATGTCCCTCTTTCCCGCAGAAGAAACACCTTCTAGTCCTGCGGCGTACCGCCAATTCCCTCCTACGAAATGATGTCCCTCCCAACTGCATAGGCTCCTCCAAACAGACAAGGGGAACCTCAACATAAGGGACTTTAGTAGTAGGTGGAGTAACAACAGGGGGTGGAGTTACCTCGCACCTCTCCCGGAGCCGTCTATCAGTACGGATAGCTAGGGCCATAGCAGCCTCCAGTGATGGAGGAGAATCATACTGAGCCAAAACGTCCTTTAATTTGTCAGAAAGCCCATGACAAAACTGGCTCCTAAGAGCTGGGTCATTCCACTGAGTATCTGTGGCCCATCTACGGAACTCAGAAGCAAATTCCTCCGCCGGACGATCTCCCTGCTGTATCTTACGTAATTTTGTCTCAGCAAGAGAGACCCGATCTGGGTCATCATATACCAAACCCAGGGCAGTAAAAAATCGATCTACTGACTGTAGAGCCGGGGATCCCGGAGGAAGGGAGAAGGCCCAGGATTGAGGGTCCCCTTTTAGGAGCGAGATAACAATTCCCACTCTCTGCTCTTCACTCCCTGATGATCGAGGCCGAAGCCGAAAATACAATTTACATGCTTCCCTGAAGGTAAAAAATTTGTCTCGCCCACCAGTGAACCTGTCCGGGAGAGCTACTTTAGGTTCAAATCTGGTTTGCTCCGAGGGAGACAAAACTTTGGACTTAATGTCCGTCAGCTCTATGGATAATCCCTGCAACTGCAGAGCCAGCTGGGCTACTGGATCCATGGCAACTGGAATAATTTTATGGGCCAGTGAAAATGTCACGCGGTCTTATGATATGTGTACGATGTCAGTAAACTATTCTTAAAAGAACAACACTCTATACAACATATAGATTAGCAACATCAGCATGTAAATATAGAATAGATTTACCTGACACGATATCCGTTGAACTCAGGGTTAATCTTGAGGACTTGATACACTGTCACAGGAAAGAGGAGGACCGGGGGTCTAACCTGACCCTAAACTGGGGTCCTAACTAATCCCTCACCTTGGAGGTACTGATAATGGTTCAGAGGTCCAAGTCTCCAGCCTAACCCTGTCTCCTATCAGTCCCTGAACCCTGTAATCAGTCCTAAGAAGGATTCTGATTACCACCAAAGGGATATGGGCTGATCTCTGCTAAATACACAGATTAGACATATAAGACAGACTGGAGAAAACACAGACTTGCATACACACTCAAACACAGAAGGAACATAAATGATCTGGGATATTAAACTCTAAGCAAGGTGAGCTTAAAACAACTAAGGAGCTCTTTAACTTAAGTCTATACAGATACAATCCTATCTGTGGTCTGCATGAAGAATTTCACTGGCAACTCCCAACACAGACAACCAGAGATTTAAAGGAAACCAATCAACAAATAATTAATTGCAGCCGGGAGAAACTGCACCCAGTCCCAGAACTGAGCACAGACAGAATTAACTCCCTAACTGCCAAACACAAAGAAACAGCAACTCAGCTGTGAGAAGTCAGAATGTGCAACCGCGACGATCTTCGTGGCGATGCACACATGACACTCGTCTGCTTTTGGAGGTTCTGTGACAATTTCTTCACCTTCTGTAACCAGTAGAGATGCTTCTGTTCTGTCGAGGAAATCTTAATTTTCTTTGATGAGTTTCAAAGTTGCAATTCTTTCTTCCAGACCCCGCACCTTTTCTTCTAAAAGGGCCAGTCGTCTACACTTCTGGCAGGTGAAGTTGGATTCTTCTGGTCGATCTGTGAACATGTAGCACATTTTGCAGCTCACCATGTAGGTTGTCACATCTGCCATGTTGCTCCTAGATCCTGCTGACTTGTGTATATTCCTTCTTGTGTAATCTACTCAATCAGCCAAGCTTTCTTGCAATAACGTCCTAGAGGCGATGCTTTCCAAGCAGCTGGTCCCGACAGTACCCAACGATCTTCTTGATGATGGAGATTATTCACTTTTCCCAGAAGGCACCTGGAATATGCAAATTGTCCTCAAGCTTCAATCCCTGGTTTGGCGATGCTTTCCAAGCAGCTGGTCCCGGCTGTACCCAACGATCTTCTTGCTGAGGGAGACTTCGCTTTTCCCAGAAGGCACCTTGAATATGCAAATTGTCCTCTTCAAGCTTCAATCCCTGGAATTGTTAGTTGATGTCATGTCACTTTAGCAGAGTCCTTTAGGTGCCTGAACAGCAAAACGTCCCCCAAAAACCTGTGATCTCATTTTACAAATGCACCCCTCAATGAGTTCAACTTGGGGTGCAGTGGGCATGTTACCACCACAGGTATTTCACAAAATTGTATACCATCAGGCTGTGAAGATAAAAAAAAATTACATGCTTTCCACTAAAATAGGTTTTATTTTCACAAGGCATTAAACTGAGAAAATAGATGAGTTTTATTCTTCAGGTCAGTATAATTACAGCAATACCACATTTATATAGTTAGTTATGCTTTACTACTTTTGCAAACAGCATTTTGTTTTACAAAAAAATTGATTTTGCATCACTTTTTATTAAGCTGCAACTTTCTTCTTCTGTTTACAGAGCAGATTGCGGGCTTGTTTTTTGTGGGACAAGATGACATTTTCAGTGATACCATTCCTCTACATACAACTTTGAATGTATGTTGCGATAGGATGAAAATCCTTTTTGTTGTATTTTTTTTAGTGTTTACCATACAAGTTAGATAACATGACCATTTTATAGTTCAAGCCATAACAGAAGTAAAGATATTTAGATGTGTATTTTGCATTTTTTTTACCACATGTATTGCAATGAACCAGACCTGTCATTCTACAGCCGTGTTCCCAGAATATTTTCTGGTACGTTTTTGATGTTGCAGATTTTCTTCAGCATTTCTGCTCCCATTAGTTAAATTAGTTTACTTGAAGTTTTTTTTTATTGTATTTTTGAGTATGGTTTTGACTGTGGTTTTTATCTCTCTTTAGCATGTCATGTTAATAAAGCATCTTTTTTTTGGAAACTTCTTAATATTTGACAACATTTTACTGATTTAGTCATGTGTGAATTAGATGCCTGTTTAGTGCGTAAACAAATTAAAAATGCATACTGTATGTTCTGGGCACATTCGCGGCTTTCAGTGGGAATAGACGTACCCGACTAAGCTTCATTCCCCGATTGGCTAAAAGCATCTTTCTTATGCATGTAGCCTCAGCAAATACCTGCCATACGACACTGCCGGTTGCAGGAACACTCCTGGAAAGCATCATGACGAAAAAAGGGGAAAATAAAGAGACATAAAACCGCTCCATTTCGCATCTCCTCATGGGGCAGCATCAGAGCGGGACGCCAGTAATGGCCGCCACAGCTTCTTCACTTCTGGGACTGCAATCAGGCAACACCATTAACAGGGGCTCTGCATTGTGTCACCTTAACCCCTCTCTGACATTAGACGTACTATCCCGTCCATAAAACCCGTGCCATTCTGCCCATGGACGGGATAGTACGTCATAGGCGATCAGCTGCGCTCCTGAGGGGAGCGCAGCTAATCGCCGCCGGGTGTCAGCTGATTATCACAGCTGACACCCGTGACTGTGTGTCAGGAGCGGTCACGGACCGCTCCCGGCACATTAACCCCTTGGACACCGCGATCAAACATGATCGCGGTGTACTGGGGGCACAGGGGAGGATCACGCAGGGTGGGGGCTCCCTGCGCGCCCCCCTGAGACCCTCAGACCAGCGCGATGTGATCGCGCTGTTCTGAGGGCTTCCTCCCTCCCAGGACCCGGATCCAAGATGGCGCCGGGGTCCTGGAGGGAGGCGGCTTCCTCAGTGCCTGCTGAGAGCAGGCACTGAGAAGCCTGCAGCTATGCCTGAGCGATCGCTGGTGTGACAGAGTGCTGTGCACACTGCACACCAGCGATTTGATAAAATACAGTGATGTCCCACCCTGGGACAAAGTAAAAAAGTTAAAAAAATAAAAATAAACATGTTATAAAAAAAAATCCAAAATAAATAAAAAAAAAAAAAAATATTCCCCAATAAATTCATTTCTTCCTGTAAATAAAAAAAACAAAACAATAAAAGTACACATATTTGGTATCGCCGCGTCCGTAACGACCCCCCCTATAAAACTGTCCCACTAGTTAACCCCTTTAGTGAACCCCTTAAAAAAAAAAAAAAAAAACGAAGCAAAAAATCAATGCTTCATCATCATACCGCCGAACAAAAAGTGGAATAACGCGCGATCAAAAAGACCGATATAAATAAACATGGTACCACTGAAAACGACATCTTGTCCCGCAAAAAACGAGCCATAATACAGCATCATCAGCGAAAAATTAAAAAAGTTATAGCTCGCAGAATAAAGCGATGCAAAAATAATTATTTTTTATATAAAATTGTTTTTATTCTATAAAAGCGCCAAAACATAAAAAAATGATATAAATGAGGTATCGCCATAATCATACTGACCCGAAGAATAAAACTGCTTTATCAATTTTACCACACGCGGAACAATAAAAACGCCTCCCCCAAAAGAAATTCATGAATTGCTGATTTTTGTTCATTCTAACCTCCCAAAAATCGAAATAAAAAGCGATCAAAAAATGTCACCTGCTCAAAAATGGTACAAATAAAAACGTCAACTCGTACCGCAAAAAATAAGACCTCACATGACTCTGTGGGCCAAAATATGCAAAAATTATAGCTCTCAAAATGTGGCGATGCAAAAAACTATTTTTGCAATAAAAAGCGTCTTTTAGCGTGACAGCTGCCAATCATAAAAACCCGCTATAAATAGTAAATCAAACCCCCCTTTATCACCCCCTTAGTTAGGGAAAAATAATAAAATTAAAAAAATGTATTTATTCCATTTTCCCATTAGGGTTAGGGTTGCGGCTAAAGTTAGGGTTAGGGTTGGCGCTAAAGTTAGGATTAGGGTTAAGGTTGGGATTAGGGGTGTGTTAGGGTTAGGTTTGTGGTTAGGGTTGGGACTAGGGTTAGGGGTGTGTTGGGTTAGGGTTGGAGTTAGAATTGGGGGGTTTCCGCTGTTTAGGCACATCAGGGGCTCTCCAAATGTGACATGGCGTCTGATCTCAATTCCAGCCAATTCTGCGTTGAAAAAGTTAAACGGTGCTCCTTCACTTCTGAGCTCTGCCATGCGTCCAAACAGTAGTTTATCCCCACATATGGGGTACAGCGTACTCCAAGACCCCAAGAGTTATTGTGCAATTTGTCCTATTTCTTCTGTTACTCTTGGGAAAATAAAAAACTGGGGGCGAAAATATCATTTTTGTACAAAAAAAATTATTTTTTTGTTTTTACGGCTGTACATTATAAACTTCTGTGAAGCACTTGGGGCTTCATATCGCTCACCACACACCTAGATAAGTTCCTTGTGGGTCTATTTTCCAAAATGGGGTCACTTGTTGGGGATTTCCACTGTTTAGGCGCATCAGGGGCTCTCCGAATGCGACATGACGCCCCCAGACCATTCCATCAAAGTCTGCAATCCAAAACGTCACTACTTCCCTTCCGAGCCCCAACGTGTACCCATACAGTAGTTTTCTCCCACATATTGGGTATCAGCGTACTCAGGACAAATTGGGCAACAACTTTTGGGGTCCAATTTCTCCTGTTACCCTTGTAAAAATAAAATATTGGGGCGAAAAAATCATTTTTGCAAAAAAAAAAAAAAAAAAAAGATTTTTTATTTTTACGGCTGTGCGTTATAAACTTCTGTGAAGCACTTCGGGGTTCAAAGTGCTCACCACACATCTAGATAAGTTCCTTGTGAGGTCTATTTTCCAAAATGGGGTCACTTGTGGGGGGTTTCCACTGTTTAGGCGCATCAGGGGCTCTCCAAATGCGACATGATGCACCAAGACCATTCCATCAAAGTCTGCAATCCAAAACGTCACTACTTCCCTTCCGAGCCCTGACGTGCGCCCATACAGTAGTTTTCTCCCACATATTGGGTATCAGCGTACTCAGGACAAATTGGACAACAACTTTTGGGGTCCAATTTCTCCTGTTACCCTTGTGAAAATAAAATATTGGGGGCGAAAAAATCATTTTTGTAAAAAAAAAAAAGGATTTTTTATTTTTACGGCTGTGCGTTATAAACTTCTGTGAAGCACTTCGGGGTTCAAAGTGCTCACCACACATCTAGATAAGTTCCTTGTGGGGTCTATTTGCCAAAATGGGGTCACTTGTGGGGGGTTTCCACTGTTTAGGTGCATCAGGGGCTCTCCAAATGTGACATGACGCCCCCAGACCATTCCATCAAAGTCTGCAATCCAAAACGTCACTACTTCCCTTCCGAGCCCCGACGTGTGCCCATACAGTAGTTTTCGCCCACATATTGGGTATCAGTGTACTCAGGACAAATTGGACAACAACTTTTGCGTTCCAATTTCTTCTGTTACCCTTGTGAAAATAAAATATTGGGGGCGAAAAAATCATTTTTGTAAAAAAAAAAGATTTTTTATTTTACGGCTGTACGTTATAAACTTTAGTGAAACACCTGGGGGTTCAAAGTTCTCACCACACATCTAGATAAGTTCCTTGAGGGGTCTAGTTTCCAAAATGGTGTATTTATGGGGCTTTCCACTGTTTAGGCAGATCAGGAGCTCTCCAAACACGACATGGCGTCCAGCCAATTCTGCGTTGAAAAAGTCAGACGGCGCTCCTTCCCTTCCAAACTCTGCCATGCACCCAAACAGTGGTTTACCCCCACATATGGGGTATCAGCGCACTCAGGACAAATTGCACAATAACGTTTGGAGTCTTGTTACCCTTGGAAAAATAAAAATTGGGGTGAAAAGATCATTTTTGTGGAAAAAATATGATTTTTAAATTTTACGGCTCTACGTTATAAACTTGTGTGAAGCACTTGGGGGTTCAAATTGCTCATCAAAAATCTAGATAAGTTCCTTAGGGGTCTAGTTTCCCAAATGGGGTCATTTGTGGGGGGGTTTCCACTGTTTAGGCACATCAGGGGCTCTCCAAATGCAACATGGCATCCAAACTCAATTTCAGCCAATTTTGGTTTGAAAAAGTCAAATGGTGCTCCTTCCATTCCGAGCTCTGCTGTGCGCCCAAACAGTGGTTCCCCCCCACATATGGGGTATCAGCGTACTCAGGACAAATTGTACAACAACTTATGTGGTCCAATTTCTCCTGTTACCCTTGGGAAAATAAAAAATTAGTGACTAAAAGATAATTTTTGTGGGAAAAAAATAGGATTTTTTATTTTCATGCCCGGGCATTATAAACTTGTGTGAAGCACTTGGGGGTTCAAAATGCTCACCAAAGATCTAGATAAGTTCCTTAGGGGGTCTAGTTTCCAAAATGGGGTCACTTGTGGGGGGTTTCCACTGTTTAGGCTCATCTGGTGCACTGCAAACGGAACATGACCCCCATTAACGTCTGCATTCCAAAACGTTACTACTTCCTTTCCAAGCCCTGCCGTGCGCCCAAACAGTTTTCCCCCCCCACATATGGGGTATCAGCGTACTCAGGACAAATTGGACAACAACTTTTGGGGTCAATTTCCTTGGGAAAATTCAAAAATTTGGGACTAAAAAATCATTTTTGTGAAAATTGATTTTTTTTTTTTTCACACCCAGGCTTTATAAACTTTTGTGAAACACTTGAGGGTTCAAAGTGCTCACAACAGATCTAGATAAGTACCTTAGGGGGTCTAGTTTCCAAAATGGTGTCACTTGTGGGGGGTTTCCACTGTTTAGGCGCATCAGGGGCTCTCCAAACGCGACATGGCATCCAATCTAAATTCCAGCCAATTTTAGTTTGAAAAAGTCAAACGTCGCTCCTTCCCTTACGAGCTCTGCCGTGTGCCCAAACAGTGGTTTTCCCCCACATATGGGGTATTGGCGTACTCAGGAGAAATTGCATAACAACCTTATCTGTCCATTTTCTCCTTTTACCTTGTGAAAATAAAAAAAAAGTTTGTAAAAGATAATTTTGTGGTTAAAAAGTAAAATATTCATTTTTTCCTTCCACGTTGCTTTAGTTACTGTGAAGCACCTGAAGGGTTAATAAACTTCTTGAATGTGGTTTTGAGTACCTTGAGGGGTGCAGTTTTCTGCCATATAGACCCCTCAAAGTGACTTCAAATGTGAGGTGGTCCCTAAAAAAAATGGCTTTGTAAATTTTGTTGTAAAAATGAGAAATCGCTGGTCAACTTTTAACCCTTATAACTTCCTAACAAAAAAAAATTTTGGTTCCAAAATTGTGCTGATGTAAAGTAGACATGTGGGAAATGTTATTTCTTAACTATTTTGTGTGATATATTTCTCTGTTTTAAGGGAATAAAAATTCAAAGTTTGAAAATTGCAAAATTTTAAAAATTTTCGCCATATTTGCATTTTTTTCAAAAATAAACGCAAGTTATATCGAAGAAATTTTACCACTAACATGAAGTACAATATGTCACGAGAAAACAATCTCAGAATCGCGAAGATCCGTTGAAGCGTTCCAGATTTATAACCTCATAAAGAGACAGTGGTCAGAATTGTAAAAATTGGCCCGGTCATTAAAGTGCAAACCACCCTTGGGGGTGAAGGGGATAAAGCACCAGACAATGTGTAAGAACCTGGAGGTCAATGGGATATGTACATGTTCTTGGGGCCGTATGCACTTTACTTGCATTCTGTAATAATGGTCACTGTCTTATTACCCCAGGAGACCCCCAGGTCTAAATATTGCTCTATGCACTTCACCATATATTTGTCTGAAGTTTTGGGTGCACATGTTGCTACCCACCTGATCTCAATCCTTGAGTATCTCTAGTACTTTATGCCAAATCTGATGACATGTAATTTTCAACTGTTGATGTTAATATAATTGTCTGTAATAAACTTATACAATTTTTATGATTGCTTTGGATAATTTTGCTCCAATATTTTTTCTATTATAACGCCATTAACAGGCAGCAAGGTCAGTCTGCATCTCTGCTTAAAAGCATGCAGGACATTTTTAAAATCAAGCTTTCTTCTGCTATGGAGTCCTTTACAGTCCAGATTGAGGATATAGCTCAGCATACTTCCAACCTGGAAAAAAATGGTTGATACAGCAGACGCCCTGGATGAGGATCAGGGATTACTTGTGCAGCACTCTGAACCTAATAACTCCCTTGAACTTAGATATGAGGACATAGAAAAAAGATGTAGAAGGGGTAATATCCATGTGAAAGGTCTGCCTGAGGCCATTCTTGATTTAAAAGACACTACAACTAATCTGTTTGTCTCTATTACCACGGACAGATCCTGCACTCCTCCGCATTACAGGGATCCATAGGGCCTTGAGAAGGCCCCGATCAAAAGGCCTCTCAAGAGAGGTTATACTAAAATTGCACCATGAGGACTCCAGAGACCTGATCTTATCTGCAGCCCTAGACAAACCAGAGTTGCCGGGACAACCACCTACTGTAAAGCTATTTGCAGACCTTTCATCTGCAAATCTCTTTAGACGCCGGTCATTGCGCCCAATTACTTTGGCTTTTAAAAGGGCACAGATCAAGAATAGGTGGGGATTTCCACTTGCTTTGTTTTTTTTACCTATAACAGCACTTCATATATTATACACAACCTGGAAGAAGAAAGGAAGATTGAATAAAAAGGTTTGCCCTATACTAGCAACCTTCAACGCACAGCCCACGTCCAACAACAGAATTGTTGGAAGATACTACAAGGAGGAATCGTACTTCATCTGTTACCTGATGTGGACTTTATAGTAGCTGGTAAAATGAGACATTATATGTAATATCCTTTTGAATTTGTATCTTGATTGCATATAGGTTTACAGGCAGATACTATCATAAAGATTTGTTATTAGCCAATATGATGTGATAGATGTAACCAGCTATTAGACTATAATAATATTGCAGACTAAGACTGTTTAGCCCAGGGACTCTACATGTTGCCCACGCCCAGTGAGTTTAGGGAAGCCTTTTGCTATTATGAGACCTCCCCTCTCTGATCCAAAAGCGTCTAGTACCCTATTTGATAATATTTGTTGTTTCTATTTTCCTTTTCTCTCTCCTTTCCTTGTCAATTCCTCCATTATCCCTATTTTATGGCACATCTAAGGTATGCTTTCAAGTTTATTCTGCATACACACGAGTTTGTTTTATTGTTAAGAAAATGTATACGCATTATTTTGTTAACAAGAGATATATCTGCTACCTTAAAGTGCTATAAGTATGTGTAAGGTTTTATCACATAATGTGCATTGATTTAATTTGACTCTAAAAAGGAAAAAGGCGTTTTTAGATTACTCTAAACACTCGCCCGATATACTATGTTTACAGGAGACTCATTTGTCGTTAATCTCATACCCCAAATACTCTAGGTTCTTCATAACGTTCCATTGTGGTATTCGCAGGTACGCTGGATGCAGTGACGAGTCACGGAGCAAGCTTTAACAGTATCTTTATAAGGGGGGGGGGGTTTGTATGAACAACAGGAAAAAGATTAGTTCTCCACACAGGAAAACCGTACACAATACACAATGCAACAAACTAACAAATACTCGGCGACTGTCAATGCCTCTAGGGCTGCGGTATGTCCGTCCAATGCCCTAAGGTTATAAACAACGGGTAACAGAGCGTCACTTAGCTTCTCGGATGTTCTGTAGAGTTGTGGTCCGGTGGACATTCGCCCGGCGTCTCAGCCGCTGGGCCCAGACGATGAGGAGCTGCCGTAAGCCTCGAGCGTTCCCACGCTTAGGCGCAGATGGGGCACAACAGGCCCTGGAGAAATCCTCCGGTGTAGAGTTCACCCCTCTAGGAGGCGGGATGGCGGCAGCTGTCGGGTATGTCGGATAGGCCACAGCCGCAGCCCGGAACGGGACCGTAGCAGCTGCAGGTGATGGGACACAGGCCGCAGCCGCGGGCTGGGGTGAGACAGTGGCGGTCGCGGCTGCAGGCGGGCAGGTAGTGAGTCAGAGAGCTGGAGGGCACCACTACTAGGGATCACCTAGTGCATGTCAAAATAGTATATGAACAAACATGGAGAAAAGTAGCATGCAAATAACAGGGATCACCACCAATATTAATATCAAATATGAACTTTATTGAAAACACACCACAACACTGCAAAAATTAAAAACACTTAAAATGGCATATAGCAAAAAAACACACATGGACCTATAAAAGGGTCATGACCCTGCCAACCCCCTGTAGAATTGCCATAAATGGATCACAGTGCCCCTAGTGACAGATGGAAAAAATACTAGCAAAATTAGCAAGTTAAAGGCAACAATTAAATCAATCCCAGGAGACAACTGCATGAAAATGAAAAGCACCCAGACACTCCCAAGGATCAGCAGATGCAACAAATATTCTATGAATCAAAATAATGTATATGGATAATAGAATGGACCTTTAAGTCAAGAGAATAGAAGAATTGCATACAACCTGAGTCTGCAATATTCAAGGGAGCCTATATGGAGCTGTGCCCACAAGGAGTGTCGGCGCTGTTAGGAGTACAGGGAAAAGGAGGAGGCAGGGGCACTAGGGTGCCCAACGCGTGTTGCCAGAAAAAAACTGGCTTCTTCAGGGGCAGTAACCACAGTGTGTGCAAGCATGTCTTAAATACCTGAATGATTAATGTTTGGCCGGAGAAACAGCTGGAGAAAGTGGGCGTCACAGGCGTACGAAGCATCCCAGATCAGAAGCGCACGCCGACAAGCTGCAGTGACAGGAAGTGGAAATGACGTGTGAGATAGAAATGTGCACGCGCCATGAGGATAAGTGGACTTCAGTGCGGGTATAGTAATACGGCCGACAAGAATGTCCACTGCGCAAGCGCCAATCCGCACCTGCGCATAGGCCAGAAAGGGAAAGATAGATTCTGCAGACAGCATTTGAGGCTGCTCTAATCCTAGGGAGCATATGCAATGTAACACAGTCACATGAAATGGGGGCAGGGGGTTTCAAGAACTTAGAAGATGTTAGATGAAAGTACTTATGAATAAAAATGCATGGTGCTAATAGAAAAAAGAGTAATAAGATAATTAATGGTAAGTAATCTGTTAATGAATAAGACAGTATGTTAAAAAACCATGGTTTTTTGAAGGTGGATAGAAACTGGTTCATCCACTATGTTAGTATAGATGATGTATATATAGAATGCAAGGACACAGAGGACAGTTTGTGCACCAAACATTTCATTGAGAACCCTTGTTAAACCAAAGCCCCCATGTATAGTAAGAAAGAAGAGCTCCATTGGTTAACTAGTACTGATTGAAGCCATTTACATATACCAATCTGAAAAAAAAAAAAACAACTAACTCCAACTTATCAAGTTGGTTCCCATAAATATGGAGACAGCATTGTGTCCTGAAAGCTCCCAATAAGGGCTATACCTATGACCAAGCATGATGGCTATGGCTAGCCATAGATGACAGTACTACAGTGGCTATGCCCAACGGTAAGAGAAAGTGAAAAAAAAAATAGTTAAATATATATTGAGTCTTTGAATAATGACAGTCATTAATCACAGATTAATAATAAGACAGCCAAGTCCGTGCTAGACAGTCTTCTGAAAGCCAGATGTTCAAAAAGGCTCCGATAGAACATATTAGTCAAAGATAGCAAAGTCATCAATCCATAGAAGAAATTTCCTAAATTGAATGCTGAGATTCGGTGGTCGTCTAAGAGCCATATGTTCCAAAAAAGTTGCGGGGAAGGCATATTCTTGAGGTCAAAAGTAGTAGAATCGTTTATCCATAGTAGATTTCCCGAATTGATTGCTGGGATCCAGTGCCGTATTTGGCATTCATGCTGCCCTAGGCACTGTAAGTGGTCACTCCCCCTATTGGTAAGCCAGACAATAGTCTCATGCAGCTGTCAGTGTTAGGCCTCTTTCACACATCCGTTTTTTTGTATCAGGCATGATCCGGCGTGTTGGTAAAAAAAACGAATCCGGTACCGGATGCGTTTTTTTTACCATTGACTTTCATTAGCACCGGATCGTGCCTGATGTCATTGCGTTGTTTCCGTTTTTGTCCGGATCCGGCGGAAATGTACATTCCGGTGCATGTAACGTTTTTTTGTTTGCCGGAGCCGCCTGATATGCCTGAAGCGGCGCATCAGGCAGGCGGAAACAATATAAGTCAATGGAACCGGATCAGATTTTGTGCAATCCGTCAAAAGTCTGATCCGGATTCTGGAAACCAAGGTCAACTACTACTACTACTATACTACATATTTCCAGTGTCTCCGGGCATCCAAAACCCTCTTTTTCTGGGTTCAAAAGTTCATGTTGGATCCAACAAAAAAACAAATCCGTTGCATCAGTTTTTTTTATTTCAGTGCCGGATCCGTCCCTCCAGGTGTTCGACGGATCATGCCTGATACAAAAAAACGGATGTGTGAAAGAGGCCTTAGGCTACTTTTACACATCAGTTTTTTTACGTCAGGCGGATCCAGCGTCGCGCCGGATGCGGCTATTTTATGAAAAACCTGATGCGCCGGATCCGGTTTTCTGCCTGATCCGTCTAGCGGATCAGGCAGAAAACCGGATCCGGCGCATCAGTTTCATCCGTTTTTTATCCGTTTTTTGACGGATTACGACGGATCCGGTTTTCAAAACGCCCCTTTTGTTTCCAAACCTGATTGGCTACTGGAAACCTATATATATACAGTGTTCCTACAGCCTATCTTTGACAGGTTGTAGAGGAGCAAGTGCAGGTTGGAGAGAAGAGCAAGTGACTGGTGAAGATGGATGTGATTATTGGGAATATTTTCAAGAATCTGATGGATTTTACTGCGGAGGCGAATCGCTTGAAGATTATCGTTATGGAGAAGGAGAGAAGATCGAGCAGCGCATTATGCGTCAGTGCCAGCGACGACGCCGTATGTGGATCCACCCCATCACAGCCCAGAGATTAACCCGTGGTGTGTATTCTACACTCAACATGGAGCTGTGACAAAATCCGGTTAAATTTTTTTCATATCTTCGGATGAAGAAAAAAACTTTTGATTTCTTGGTGGAGCGGATTGAAGACCAGATCAGGACATGTGACACCTACTGCCGCTTCTCGATTTCTCCCGCGGAGCGTCTCATGGTCACTATAAGGTAAGCTATATGTATTGGATCTGCTTGCTTGAACACACTTGTATTGTTGTTATAATTTTTTATTACAGGAGAAAAAGGGAATCGAAGTAATACCAGTGCAATAAAAAATGGTCAAAAACTTGTGTGTGTTTATTTCATTCAAATGCATTTTTTGTGTATCTCCAATTGTTATACCTGAGTTCTGCAATGTAATGCTGTGATTGAGCTAATTTTTTTTTCTTTTTTGTTTACAGATTCCTTGCAAGTGGAGAATCGCTCTCCTCACTACATTTTCAGTTTAGACTTGGAATATCTACAATATCGGGAATCATCAAGCACACCTGCCGTGCACTGTGGGACTGTTTGGTCAGTGAATTTTTGCCTGAGCCGACTACAGAGAGGTGGATGCAAATTGCGGAGAACTTTCAACAGATCTGCCAGTTTCCTAATTGTCTTGGAGCTGTTGATGGGAAATATGTCCGGATTGTCAAGCCAGCGGGAACAGGATCAGAATATTTTAATTACAAAAAATATTTTTCTGTTGTCCTGATGGCCATCGCTGACGCAGAATAAAAGTTCATAGCTGTGGACATTGGGGCATATGGACGGTCAAATGATTCACAGGTCTTCAAACTCTATGCGATGGGTCGTCGACTGTACGGGAACACCTTCCAGTTCCCACCCCCTAGGCAGCTGCCTCAAACCTCTGGGCCACCTATGCCTTTCGTGTGTGTAGGTGATGAGGCATTCCAGCTCTCCGAACACCTCTTAAAGCCGTATGCCAGCAGAGGATTGACGAATACCAAACGTATTTTTAATTACCGGCTCACAAGAGCAAGAAGAATGGTGGAGTGCACTTTTGGAATCCTGACAGCAAAATGGCGTGTACTATTGACAGCCATAAATTTAAAGACTGACACTGTGGATGAAGTAATTAAAGCGTGCGTGGTCCTGCATAATTTTGTTATATGCAAAGAACAGATTACCATTGAGGACCACTCTCAAGAAACCACCTTACATGATTACCAGAACAATACCAATCGCAGTTCACTGGCTGTTTCAAGGATGAGGGACAGATTTGCAGAATATTTTATGTCACCAGAAGGAGTAGTAGACTGGCAGGATGACCGAGTTTGAGAAATTGCTGATTACTGGAAACAAAGTCATGTACTGTAAAAAGAAGTCTAACTTGTTTTTTTCTTTTTTTCTCTATGTTATGCTTGTGTTTTTTATACACTAAAAATATGTGTTGTTGTTACTGTGTTTTACCTTTTTACTGTATGTTATCTTTATTTTTACAGATGTAACCTTACATATGGTACCTTAGAAATAAACGACAGACAGAATTGTAATTAACCAATTCCAATTTTATTGATCATATTTTTTAAACCACTTTGTGAAATGTGAATTGAAAAATGTATTAATAAAATTTTGATTTTTTCATGAAAAGACTTGTTTTTTTTTGGTTATGTAAAATATATTCAAAGTAGTGTAGTGTGGGGTGGACATACTACTGGAGGGGCTGCGGGACACTTCGACCGTGGGAGTGTGTAGAGAGGACTGGGATGGTGCTGGGGAAGGAACAGTAAGAGGTGAAGGGGTGGATAGAGTTAAAGAATGGGAGGACAAGTTGGAGGCAGAACAGGTGATGGGTGGTGGAGTGGAGGGTGGGGCAGGGACTGGAGGAGCAGGTGATATGGTAGGGAATTGGAAGGGGGAAGGAGACTGGTAAGAGGTCGGAGTGTGGTACGGGGTAGGTGGCTGGCACTGGGGAGGTTGCTGGTACTGGGAGGTGACTGGAGTTGGTGAGGTGACGAGTTGGTGAGGGAACTGGAGTTGGTGAGGTGGCTGGAGTTGGTGAGGTGGCTGGATTTGGGGAGGTGGCTGGAGTTGGAAGGTGGCTGGTACTGGGAGGTTGCTGATAGTGGGGAGGTTGCTGGAACTGGGGAGGTGGCTGATATTGAATAGGAGGGGGAGGAGGACGGCGGCTGGAGGGGGGGGAGGTGGAGGAACGACTGGGGTGGATGGAGGAGGATGGGAGATAGCCTGCACTAGACCAGCGTGGCACGTATGCATTACATATATCTGCTGGTCTGCAGATAGCGTATCTAGGCGCTCCGCCACAGACCTAAAAAAGCTGTGATTAGGAGATGATCTTGCTTCCGAATGCATTGTTTGCAGAAGTGTCTTCACCTCCAAAATGTTGGTGTTTATCTGATGAATGCCTGCGGCAAGTTGTTCAGATAATACTTTCAGACAGTTCTGAAAAGATGCATTCAAATGCAAGAACTCGGGAGCATAGCTCCTTTCCTGACCCCTCTGCCGCTGCCGCCCAGTAGCCGCAAGTGTACTACAGGTGGCAGTGGCAGAAGGGTGGGGTAAAGGGAATGCTATCTCCTCACCAGCAGATTCATGTAATGCAGGTGGCCACGATGCTCCAGTGCTGGTGGAGGGGAAAGAGGGCTCACGTGTCGGTGCGGATGGGTCGGGGCGGTCAAAGTGTCCCTCGGTGCCGGTCTCCTCAGGGATCGCCCCAGAAGGGCCCAACTCTGCGGGCGCCCGAGTGCTGGTCACCGTGCTGTGGAATAAAGAGAAAAAATACAATTAATATACTGTATTGGAATGGCCCTGGCTGGAAAAAAAAGGTAGTTAGACATGTTAACATTTCCTTTGCAATATTTACCTTCTGGTGACCATTGTTGCCCGCAGGAACGCCAGGGCTCTTGCATATTTGTATTTGCTCTGGCGTCCTGAAGAACCACTCGGGGCCCGCATCTCTTTGTTGAACTCCTACTTGAAGCGATCCCTGATAGACCGCCACCGCTTCACAATTCTCTCCCCTGAAACGAGATAGCACAAATTGGTTAGTATACAACATCAGTGTTTCCCAAACTACAGTCCTCATGTCCCCCACAGGTCATGTTTTCAGGATTTCCATAGTGTTGTACCAAAGGAAATCCTGAAAACATGACCCCTTGGGGTTCACGAGGACTGGAGTTTGGGAAACAATGCTTTAAATCCAGCAGCCCAACTGAACTGTATATACTTACGCATTTTAGACTGGGACCGAGGTTCAAGGTCCTCCCAGTAGCCCACAAGTTGGGAACAGACTTCATCCCAGAGCCGACGGGTCACTATCTGATCAGAATGGCGGCGGTCCCCCATGTTCCACAGCGGCTCCCGCTCTCGGATCAGATCAATGAGGAGGTCCACATCTATCCCCTCCTCACCGTCTGAGTCGGGAGCACGCTGTGAAGCCTAAAACAAAATGAGAAAAAAAACATTAAGGAAACAAAAACCTTGCAAATTTAAGTTGGTTTTTTTTTAAAAAACAATAAAATTACAGGATGTAGACCGTCGCGTTGCTCACATCGATTTTGGGAGGCACTGTGAGGACCTCTTGAAGCCACAGATGCGGAAGACTAAAAAAAAAAAATTGTTTCTTTGATGTAGGTTTGTGTTGTGTGCACTGTTATTTTTTATTTTTTGGGATGTGTTGTGTGTAGTGTGATGTTGTGTTTCAGTGATGGATGCAGGAAACTTACGAATTGTGAGCCCTCTCCGGGTATCTGTCCACCCCTTCCTTCTTCTGAGAGCTCCTCATCTTCAGATTTCTGTTTAAAAAAAAAGTTACCGTATATACTCATGTATAAGCCGACCCGTGTATAAGCCGACCCCCCTAATTTTGCCACAAAAAACTGGGAAAACTTATTGACTCGTGTATAAGCCTAGGGTGAAAAATGATTATGCCCCCATATGATGCTCCACAGATTATGCCCCCATATGCTGCACAGATTATGCCCAATATGCTCCACAGATTATGCCCCTATATGCTCCAGATTATGCCCCCATATGCTCCAGATTATGCCCAATATGCTTCAGAGATTATGCCCCCATATGCTCCAGATTATGCCCCATATATTCCACAGATTATGCCCCCGTATGATCCACAGATTATGCCCCCATATGCTCCAGATTATGCCCCCATATGTTCCACAGCTTATGCCCCATATGCTCCATATTATGCCCCCATATGCTCCAGATTATGCCCCTATATGTTCCACAGCTTATGCCCCATATTATGCCCCCATATGTTCCACAGCTTATGCCCCATATGCTCCATATTATGCCCCATATGTTCCACAGCTTATGCCCCATATGCTCCATATTATGCCCCCATATGCTCCAGATTATGCCCCCATATGTTCCACAGCTTATGCCCCCATATTATGCCCTTATATGTTCCACAGCTTATGCCCCCATATGCTCCAGATTATGCCCCCATATGTTCCACAGCTTATGCCCCCATATGCTCCATATTATGCCCCCATGTGTTCCACATCTTATGCCCCCATATGCTCCAGATTATGCCCATATGTTCCACAGCTTATGCCCCCATATGCTCCATATCATGCCCCCATATGCTCCATATTATGCCCCCATATGTTCCAGATTATGCCCCATATGCTGCTGCAAGAAAAAAAAAAAAAATGACATACTCACCTCTCGTCGCTGAGGGACAGGTGCCGGTGTCACCGATCGCTCAGGACCCCGGCACCTGAGATATTTACCTTTCCTCTCTGCACCGCAGCGCTGCTCCCTCTTCCTGGTCCTCGGCAGTGAATGATCAGGCAGGGGGCGTGGCGCTCACTAACGACATCATCGCGCCCTCTGCCTGAACATTCACAGCCAGAGGAGTCAGGGAGCAGCGCTGCGGTGGACCGAGGGACAGGTAAATATCGCTGTACTCACCCCTCCGCCGCGCGTCCCTGCAGCCTCTCCTCTTCTCCCGGCGCTCTCCGCAGCGCTTCCTTCCTACAGCGGTCACATGGTACCGCTCATTAAAGTCATGAATATGTGCATATTCATGACTTTAATGAGCGGTGCCATGTGACCGCTGCAGGAAGGAGCCGGAGATCGTGGGAGAAGCAGGGGGGCTGCAGAGACCGCGCTGGCAGAGAGGTGAGTATAATCCGACACCCCCGCTCCCCCTCCCCCGCTGACCCCCGTATATGACCCGCGTATAAGCCGAGAGGGGGACTTTCAGCCCTAAAAAATGGGCTGAAAATCTCAGCTTATACACGAGTATATACGGTAATAGATATCCCAGAGATGGATTGTGAAAGAAAAAAAAAAATAATAAAATAAATATATCCGAGAGATGGAGTGTGAAAGAAAAAAATAAAAACAAAATATCCCAGAGATGGATTTTGAAAAAAATATTGAAAAAAAAAAATACCGCTAAACGCTGCCGATGAGAGGGAGGGCTCCCAGGAAGAAGAACTACTGTCCTGCTGCTGCCGGCCGTACTCCATTGCTGCCTGTGCTGGGCGTCTGCTGTGCAGTAAACAGAAAAAAATGCAATGAATACATGGACACAATCATGCCCCTGGCTGAAACACAAAACTGGTTTAAAGTTTTGGGTAATGGGGTGTGTAATATTTCAGAAAAGCCAATAGAAAAATCAACATAACAAAAAAATTGGGAACACCACAGCATATGAAAAAAGATTTACAACGTTTTATTATTACTCCGAAAACACAGACAAAAAGCGAAAAAGCAATAAAAACAGTATAAAAACACACATTAAGACATAATCATATCATACTATAGTGATATGAAAAAGCTCCCATATCAAGAAATTGACCCACACAGCAACTAACCATGCGGTAAGTATAGACCAAAAACACAGTAAACTCCACTAATGATGGAATACAATGGTAAGAATGCACATTTAAATACCGGGAGTCCTATGCAGAAGATAAATGGCAATATTGAACAATGTCACCAAAAGAGAACTGTATATAGCATACAATCGAGTTTATGATAACCCACACAATACTATTCACAGCACCATGTAAGACCACAATACTCACAAAAAAATCTTTGAAGTTGGTGTAAAGAGTATTGCACACACCATGTCTGGTGAGCAGTGGATGGAAGCCAGACAGGAGAAAAAAAAATGTAATGATCTGGACCTATAGGTCCATATGATCAAAGAAGGTGCAACATGGATTGAAGGTGCAAATGGTGGCTGTGTGAAGAAAAAAAGAGTGTGGGGAGCAAGGCCCCACACATATCGCCACCGATAGTGTGGCTTCTTCATGGGAGAATGAAACGCTCAGGGTGTGTAATATTTACCGTCTGGCGTCTGCTGCTATCTCACGCTGCTCTCCTGATTCACTTGGTTCTTGGGGTGCTGTTGCAGCCTCCTGTCTCCGATGATGTCCTCTGCTGTGGAATAAATAGAAAAAAATTGCAATGAATACATGTACACAATCATGGCCCGTACTGAAAGACAAAAGTTACGTTTTGGGTTATGGGGTGTTAGATATTTACCGTCTGCCGTATGCTGCCATCTCACGCTGCTCTCCTGACTCAATGGCTTCTTGGCCTGCTGCTGCAGCCTCCTGTCTGCGTTGATGTCCTCTGCTGTGGAATAAAGAGAAAAAATTGCAATGAATACATGGACACAATCATCATATAGATGATGATAGATAGATAGAATATAATATTTTGGCAGAATTCAGGATGAAGTACGATATTTTCACAGTATAATACACTCCTCATAGTGCACTATATAGTATAATGCACCGCAATAGTCATCCATGTAGTAAAATTCAGTTCCCATACTAGAATGCATATTAAACAGCAGGACCCACACAGTATAAAGCACTACCCTCATAGCATACAGCACTACCCACATAATATACAACAAAGCCAACACAGTATATAGCAATACCCACATAGTATAAAGCACTACCCACATAGTATACAACAATGCCAACACAGTATATAGCAATACCCACATTGTATAAAGCACTACTCACATAGTATACAGCAATGCCAACACAGTATATAGCAATACACGCATAGTATACAACAATGCCAACACAGTATATAGCAATACCCACATTGTATAAAGCACTACCCACATAGTATACAGCAATGCCAACACAGTATATAGCAATACACGCATAGTATACATCAATGCCAAAACAGTATATAGCAATACCCACATAGTATACAACAATGCCAACACAGTATATAGCAATACCCACATTGTATCAAGCACTACCCACATAGTATACAACAATGCTAACACAGTATATAGCAATACACGCATAGTATACATCACTGCCAAAACAGTATATAGCAATACCCACGTAGTATACAACAATGCCAACACAGTATATAGCAATACATGCATATTATACATCAATGCCAAAACAGTATATAGCAATACCCACATAGTATACATCAATGCCAAAACAGTATATAGCAATACCCACATAGTATACAACAATGCCAACACAGTATATAGCAATACACGCATAGTATACATCAATGCCAAAACAGTATATAGCAATACCCACATAGTATACAACAATGCCAACACAGTATATAGCAATACCCACATAGTATAAAGCACTACCCACATAGTATACAACAATTCCAACACAGTATATAGCACTACCCACATAGTATACAACAATGCCAACACAGTATATAGCAATACACGCATAGTATACATCAATGCCAAAACAGTATATTGCAATACCCACATAGTATACAACAATGCCAACACAGTATATAGCAATACCCACACAGTATATAGCAATACCCACATAGTATACAACAAAGCCAACACAGTATATAGCAATACACGCATAGTATAATGGGGTGTGTGATATTTACCATCTGGCGTCTGGTCCCGTCTCCTCCGCTCCAACGTCACGGAGGTCCCCGGACTCCATTTCTATGGATTGTGGTGCTGGCTCCAAATTCTCTGCAATTCGTTGCTGGCTTGGTCTTGATGGTTGCATGGCATATTGCAGAGTGTCCCACTGGCATGGTATATATAGGTTTGCTTCTGGCTGGGCTAATTAACATTCTCAGACTAAAAAACCGGATCAGGCCACCAGATCAGGTTTTTGTCGGATGCGGCGCATTGCGGCGCTCATAGACTTTCATTGGGGACAAAGGCCGGAAGCGCCGGATCCGGGACTTACGGCTTTTTGGCCGGAGACAAAAAAACGTTACAGTAGACGTTTTTCCTAGACGCCGGAATGAGACCAGACACCGGATCCGGCAGAAAACGGACGAAACGCAGGTACATGCGGCGCGATCCGGCGCTATATTTAGTCAATGTTAAAACACCGGATCCGGCATGTCAGTTCGCCACATCTGGTGTTTAAAAAAAAGGCCGCATCGCACCTGACGTCAAAAAACTGATGTGTGAAAGCAGCCTTAAACGTACAAATTCTATCCGTATTTTTCACAACTACAGGTAACCATTATACTCTATGAGACAGTCCACATATCCATGATTTTTCACGGACTATGTGTCTATGCAAAACTTATGGAGATTTGTCCATTTTTTTACAGTACAACATATCAAAAGTGCTAATACAAGTCTATGGGTTGTGGTACACCAAAGGGGATCCTGCTGGATGGGAGATATATTTCTTCTAGCAAACTGAAGTTTGCTCAGGATTTTCCATGATCACAAGGACCTGTGATGAGGTCATAGTCACGTGATCAGGTCAGCTGATGTGTACCTCACCTGAGGGTGTGGACTAGGCCTATAAAACAAGGAGCTGTTGTAGTTGGTGGGTGTGGAAGGAAGGAGTTTGGCTGGAGTCAGCCTGGAAGCTTGTTTTTGTTACAGTGTGTCAGTGTGCACCAAGAAGTAAGTACCAGACCACCCGGGAATGGCACCTGGTGGTCTCTGCTGACCTGCAGCCGCTTAGTTAAGCCTGTCCCAAGCAAGGGTGAGTCTGGGACCAGTGGTTCTCCAAACTGGAGTGATTTATGTTCTGTTTTGTTTTTGTTATCTGGACTTTTGTTGAACCCGTCATTAAAACCACTGAACTTTAAACTGAAAGCCTGTGTGTTTGCCTCATTACTGCGGTCCAGCCCCTGCCTACCAGAGCGGATCCCTACAATTGGTGGCGTTAATGCGGGCATACGCAGTGAGGTCAGGCTGTTGTTTTTTTTTTGTGGATGTTTTTTTTTCTGCATGACAGTAAATGTCCTGGGTGAAGAAAGTGACACAAAACCCGGTGGATAACTGTCCGGAGATGGAGAACACAGTAAAAATGCTGGTGGAGGCTACGCGACAGCAGTAGCTGGCTATACAGCAGCAGCAGGCTACGCAGCAGCAACAGCAGGCTATGCAGCAGAAGGCTATGGAGCAACGGCAGGCTACGCAACAGCAGGCTATGGAGCAACGGCAGGCTATGCAGCAACAGCAGGCTATACACCAGCAGGCTATGGAGCGGCAACAGGAAACCAACAATCTACTAATACAGCACATCACAGCGCCGCAGACAGCAGGAGCTGCCCCGGGACGCCAAGATGTCCGGAAAGCGGTATGCACAGCGATTCCGAAAATGGAAAAGTCAGATGACGTCGAGGTGTACCTGGAGGTGTTTGAAGGCGTGGCTGAGAGGGAGAAACTACCCTGGGACCAGTGGGCCGAGATCGTGGCTCCGTTTTTGGCTCCATGACCCGCAAAAGCCTATAGAGACCTACCCTCCCGAGCACCAGAGGGACTACGAGATAGTCAAGGGTGAGATACTCGCACGTCTTGGGGTAAATGTGTTAGTCCGGGCCCAGCGGGTACACCAGTGGAAGTTTTCCCCTTCCGAGCCAGCTCGGTCCCAGTATTATGACTTGATACACCTGATAGAAAAGTGGTTGCAGCCGGAGGTGTTGTCGCCCCGTGCTATGCTGGATCGTATAGTGACTGATAAATTCTGGAGAACTTTGCCCCACACCCTGCAAACCTGGGTTGGACAGGCAGCCCCTACTGATGGTCTCCAGATGGTAGACCTCATTGAAAGATATGGGACTACCAAGGAGATACAGGGAGAGACTACCCGGAAGGTAATGAGTAAATTTCCCAAAACTTCACCCGCCGTTCGGCGAGCAGAGACTCGGAAGGCCGCCCAGGACACGTCTGGGGACGAAAGGGGCCCCATAATCTGTTGGCGGTGCCAAGAACCAGGACATGTGAGAGCTGATTGCCCCCACCTGACTGAGACTATGGACACAAACTATGGGTACTATCAGTCTCACTGTGCCGAACACATGTGTGCAGTGGGCAAACCAGAGGGACCCAGTATGAACCATTTGTGTAAAGTGGAGGTGGAGGGTAACCCTGCGGTGGCTCTACTGGACTCAGGGAGTCTTGTGACCCTAATATGAGCCAGCCACGTCCAAATCAGCAAGTACATGGGTCGGAAAATGGGTGTATTGTGTATACATGGGGACCTAAAACATTATCCTACCGCCCTGGTGATGTTCAACACGCCGGCAGGGAGGAGGTGCCACGAGGTGGGGGTGGTGGTTAATTTGCATTATGAGGTAATAATGGGGAGAGATTTTCCGTTATTTTCTCTGCTTTGGCCTGTAATTACCCCTCCCACGGAACAGTCGTCGGCACCAGTGGCAACCAGGTTGCATTCTCCAGAAATCGGGCATGAACCTGGTGGCCCAGAGGAAGAGGTGCTGTTGGTAGGAGTACCTTTGCCTTCGGTAGAGCAGGAAAACCCCTCTCCTATAGAAGTGTTAGCTGGGGAGATGGAAGATTTGCTACCGGGACCGGAATTGTCAGACTTAAATGTGACAGGTGACAATTTTGGTACGGCGCAACTCCGGGACCCTACGTTGGCTCGAGCTCGGGAAAATGTACTGGTTGTCAATGGGGAACCCCAACAACCCAGGGCAGCTACAGTATTTCCCAGATTCGAGCTGAACCAAGATTTGCTGTATCGGATTGAAAAAACACGTGGGGAAATTGTCGAGCAATTGCTGGTACCCCAGTCGTATCGTAAGTTGGTAATGGACCTAGCGCATGCGCATGTACTGGGGGGACATCTGGGTCAAAAGAAAACCCTAGACCGAATTCTACAACGGTTTTACTGGCTAGGGGTCTATGAAGAAGTTAAACGGTATTGTAACTCTTGTCCCGTGTGCCAGGTAACCAGTCCGCAGCCTCATTTTCGAAGTCCCTTGGTGCCATTACCAATTATAGAGGTCCCGTTTGAGAGAATAGCCATGGATCTGGTGGGACCTGTTAATAAATCAGCGAGGGGCCACCAACATATCCTCGTAGTTCTAGATTACGCTACCAGGTATCCTGAGGCTATTCCCCTGCGCCACACCTCTGCCAAACTGATCGCAAAAGAACTCATGGGTATGTTCTCTCGGGTGGGAATCCCTCAAGAAATCTCAACAGACCAGGGAACCCCCTTTATGTCAAAAATCATGAAGGAACTCTGCCACTTGTTAAGTGTTAAACAGTTGCGCACATCGGTCTATCATCCTCAAACAGACGGGTTGGTAGAAAGGTTCAATAAGACCCTGAAGAATATGTTGAAAAAAGCTGTCTCTAAAGATGGTAAGGACTGGGATCTCTTGTTGCCATACCTTATGTTTGCAGTGCGAGAGGTGCCCCAGGCATCTACGGGGTTCTCGCCCTTCGAATTATTATATGGCAGACATCCCCGTGGCTTACTCGATATAGCTAAAGAGGCCTGGGAAAACCAACCAACTCCCCATAAAAGTGTGATAGAACATGTGGCCAAAATGCAAGAGAGAATGGAGACAGTCCTACCATTAGTCCGAGAACATATGGAAGCAGCACAAAGGTCACAGAGACAGGTCTATAACCGGGAGGCACGGGTAAGGTCCTTTAACCCTGGGGATCGGGTGTTGGTACTTGTGCCCACAGTGGATAGTAAGTTCCTTGCAAGGTGGCAGGGACCCTACGAGATTATGGAGAAGGTGGGTCCCGTAAACTATAAAGTAGACCAACCAGGGCGAAGAAAGCCAGAACAGGTATACCATGTGAATCTGCTCAAACCATGGAAAGACAGAGACCCTCTTGGTGAGGATTGTCCACGGCCTGCATGTCCAGTGGAGAGGGCTCCCTTGCCTCAGGAGAAGGCAAGAGAAGTCCTCTCCACCGTCAAAATAGCAGACACTTTGTCTCCTAGACAAGTTCAGGAGGTCCGAGAGTTTGTTAGCCGAAATACTGATGTTTTTTCAGAGCTCCCTGGCCGTACCTCCCTAATCCAACATGACATTGTCACGGAGCCGCAGGCTAAAGTCCGATTAAAGCCATATCGGGTGCCTGAGGCCTGGCGACAAGCCATCTCGGAAGAGGTAAAGAAGATGCTGCAGTTAGGGGTTATTGAAGAGTCCCAGAGTGAGTGGGCCAGTCCAATAGTCCTAATACCAAAACCAGATGGGACACTAAGGTTTTGTAATGACTTCAGAAAACTGAATGAAATTTCTAAATTTGACGCCTACCCCATGCCCCGGGTCGATGAGTTAATAGAGCGGTTTGGATAGGCCCGGTATTTTTCAGTCATTGACCTCACAAAAGGGTATTGGCAGGTGCCCCTAACAAAAGCAGCGAGAGAGAAAACGGCTTTTGTAACACCCGAGGGACTGTTTCAGTATATAGTCCTACCCTTCGGGTTGCATGGCGCTCCAGCGACATTCCAGAGGTTAATGGATGTTGTTCTACGTACTCATCGCCGATATGCCGCGGCCTATCTCGACGATATTGTAGTGTACAGTGCAGACTGGGAAAGTCACTTAGCCAAGGTACAGGCGGTGATTGATTCTCTGCGACAAGCAGGGCTAACTGCCAACCCAAAGAAGTGTTCCATAGGGTTGGAGGAAGCTCGGTACCTGGGGTATGTGATTGGGAGAGGAGTTATCAAACCCCAAATAAACAAAGTGGAGGCAATCCAAAACTGGCCCCGTCCCCTCACCACAAAACAAGTAAAAGGGTTTTTGGGGTTAGTGGGATACTACCGGCGGTTTATTCCCAATTTTGCAACCCTGTCGGCGCCGTTAACTGACTGCCTAAAAGGGAGGAAGTCAGTAATGGTGCGATGGAATGAGCAGCTTGAAGAAGCGTTTGTAAAACTAAAAGGGGCACTGTGTGGGTCACCAGTTTTGATCACACCCGACTTCAAAAGAGAATTCATTGTCCAGACTGATGCGTCAGAGGTAGGTCTGGGTGCCGTGTTGTCTCAGGAGGTTAACGGGGAGGAGCATCCAATTAGTTTCCTGAGTCGAAAGCTTACTCCAGCTGAAACCAGATACAGCATTGTAGAGAGAGAGTGCCTGGCGATCAAGTGGGCACTGGAGTCATTGCGCTACTATCTGTTGGGGAGAACATTTCGGTTGGTAACTGATCTTTCCCCTATGACTTGGATGAGTCAAGCCAAAGAGAGAAATGCACGAGTCACCAGGTGGTTTCTGTCTCTACAAAATTTCAAATTTTCAATAGAACATCGAGCAGGCAAATTACAGGGGAACGCAGATGCACTGTCCAGAGTTCACTGTATGTCATGTGTCCACCCTCCTAAGGTTGAACAAAGGGGGGAGGTATGTGGTACACCAAAGGGGATCCTGCTGGATGGGAGATATATTTCTTCTAGCAAACTGAAGTTTGCTCAGGATTTTCCATGATCACAAGGACCTGTGATGAGGTCATAGTCACGTGATCAGGTCAGCTGATGTGTACCTCACCTGAGGGTGTGGACTAGGCCTATAAAACAAGGAGCTGTTGTAGTTGGTGGGTGTGGAAGGAAGGAGTTTGGCTGGAGTCAGCCTGGAAGCTTGTTTTTGTTACAGTGTGTCAGTGTGCACCAAGAAGTAAGTACCAGACCACCCGGGAATGGCACCTGGCGGTCTCTGCTGACCTGCAGCCGCTTAGTTAAGCCCGTCCCAAGCAAGGGTGAGTCTGGGACCAGTGGTTCTCCAAACTGGAGTGATTTATGTTCTGTTTTGTTTTTGTTATCTGGACTTTTGTTGAACCCGTCATTAAAACCACTGAACTTTAAACTGAAAGCCTGTGTGTTTGCCTCATTACTGCGGTCCAGCCCCTGCCTACCAGAGCAGATCCCTACAGGGTCCAGAAAAAAAACATATCACACGGGTAGTATTAGTATACAAATGTGAATAGATCAGCAGCGCTTCAGTTAGTAAGTTTAAGAGTGCTGCAAACAGTGGCACTACCACAATAAAATGCCAATAAGATGAACATAAATATAGAAGAAGTAGTTTGCGCACATAAAAAACAGCCCACACAATGTAAATGATGAATATATATATATAACTGTATTAAAAAGATTGCAGACAAATATAGTAAAAAGTACCCTAAAACCAATATAGGAGAGGGAAAGTAAACTGAGTGATGGAAATGTATAGCACTAGACTCCGTGGAAGGGAGTGATAAGAGAAACCTAATTGTATAGCCAATAATCCCAGATTAATATAAAGCTGAATATAGATGAGAGCTAGGCAGAATAATATAAAACAACTGCCTAAATAGTGGTAAGGTGAATAATAAATACACTGTACATATCATAAAAATTGTACATAGAGCAGAGTAACGATGAAATAGTCCTAGAAAAGGCTTTGGTAAAATATTTAGTGAGACTGTCCTCCTTCAGCCTCCTGTGGCCTGTCCTGGGTCGATGAGTCGAAGATGTAGGAGCCGACCTCCTGGGAACTCTGTTGTTCCAATGTGTAGTGCCAGCGGCAACAGGCAAATCCTCACTGGAATCGGACCTGTTGTGACGCGTCAGACCACGTGGGGCCGACTTTTCTGCAAGCAACAAGCCCATCGGGGCACTCAGGTAACACCTGCCCCTGCAGGTTTACTAATATTGATCATCGAGCATTTGACTATTGAGCTGTCACCGGCCGGGACAGTCTCACTAAATTTTACCAAAGCCTTTTCTAGGACTATTTCATCGTTACTCTGCTCTATGTACAATTTTTATGATATGTACAGTGTATTTATTATTCACCTTACCACTATTTAGGCAGTTGTTTTATATTATTCTGCCTAGCTCTCATCTATATTCAGCTTTATATTAATCTGGGATTATTGGCTATACAATTAGGTTTCTCTTATCACTCCCTTCCACGGAGTCTAGTGCTATACATTTCCATCACTCAGTTTACTTTCCCTCTCCTATATTGGTTTTAGGGTACTTTTTACTATATTTGTCTGCAATCTTTTTAATACAGTTATATATATATATTCATCATTTACATTTGTGTGGGCTGTTTTTTATGTGCGCAAACTACTTCTTCTATATTAGTATTAGTATACAGTCTGTGCGCCATCCGTGTGCTGCCTGTGATTAACACTGCAAAGTATAACAGAGGCTTCATCATTTATTTATCTGTGAAAACCACTTACGATAACTAATGTTAAAAACGGGCACACTGATGATACACGGACCATACACCGATGATACACGGACTCCCTCTATCCACGCACCCTGCACCCTCTATCTCACGCACCTGCACCCTCTTGCACCCTTGTCTCATGCACCTGCACTCTCCTGCACCCCTCTATCTCAAACACCCTGCGCCCTCTACTCACGCACCCTCTTGCACCCTTCTATCTCACGCACCCTGCAGTCTCTTGCAGCCCTCTATCTCAAACACCCTGCACCCCTCTATCTCACGCACCCTCTTGCACCCCTCTATCTAACGCACCCTGCACTCTCTTGCACCCCTGTCTCATGCACCCTGCACCCCTCTATCTCACACACCCTCTTGCACCCCTCTATCTCACACACCCTGCACTCTCTTGCACCCCTCTGTCTCATGCACCCTGCACTCTCTTGCACCCCTGTCTCATGCACCCTGCTCTCTCTTGCATCCCTCTGTCTCATGCACTCTTGCACCCCTGTCTCATGCACCCTGCACTTCCTTGCAACCCTGTCTCATGCACCCTGCACTCTCTTGCACCCCTCTGTCTCATGCACCCTGCACTCTCTTGCACCCCTTTCTCATGCACCCTACACTCTCTTGCACAACTGTCTCATGCACCCTGCACTCTCTTGCACCCCTGTCTCATGCACCCTGCACTCTCTTGCACCCCTCTATCACACACCCTGCGCTTCTCTTGTCACAGTCTGGACCCCTCTATTTCCCACAGCCTGTAACGTCACACATCCCTCTGTCAGTGTGCACCCCCATAGCCCACATCCCACTATCACATAGACCCTGCACTCCCCATGTACCCTGTTCCCGTCGTTACCTCTCACAAGTTTCCCATGTCAGCTTCTCCTGCAGCTTCCAGCCGGCAACTCTGTGGCTCCTCCCCCTTGAGTCACATGATCGTGACGTCATCGCAGGTCCTGTACCATCCATTCAGATGTACTGCAATGTCTCCCTGCCAGACTTAAAAAAAAAAAAAAAAAACCTGCTCAGCTGTCGCCCCCCCCGCATCCTGGCACCCTAGGATTCCCTCCTTTCTCTGATTCTATCTCATATATTGGTCTGTCTGGACTTACTCGGCGTAGAATTTTGTAGGGACTGTCCCCCCATCGATGGCTCAGTTTGCTTTGGGGTCGTTGATCTCGTACAAGCACGTAATCTTTTTGAAATTCAATGGGCTGTGACGTGGTCTTTTCAGGGTGTTCTTGGTCTGCCCTAATCTGTGTAGGGTTTGCAGACGATACCGGTGGTCTCGGACCCAGGAGTGGACCCCCGCCCATGACCGTTCTTCCTCGGGATCCAGCTGTACCTCAGTAATCCCCTTGCCTTCCCGACCGAAGAGTAGCGTGTATGGGGTGTACCCGGTGACCCGATGTACCCGGTTGTTTTATACCCAGACCAATTCGGGGACGTATTCAGGCCAACATGCTTTCTGGTCATCTTGCAGGGTCCGTAACATTTGAATTAGAGTCCGGTTGAACGGTTTGCAGGCCCCATTCCCCTGCGGATGATATGGTGTAGTTTGGGATTTGTCAATGCCGTACAGGCGATGCAGTTCCTCCATCACTTTCCCCAGGAAGCAGGCCCCTTGGTCTGAATGGATGCGTTGCGGGCAGCCATACACTTGAATAAAGTTTTTACAGATCGCATAAGCGGCCGATTCTGCTGTTTGATCTCGGGTGGGGGTCACCACAGCAAACTTGGTAAAACGGTCCACCATGAGTAAGCAGTGTTGATATCCCTGATGAGCCGGGCCGATGGTTAAGTAATCCACCATTAACAGTTCAAGGGGCGCAGTGGTTACAATTGTTTGTATGGGGGCTCGTTCTGGTGGTTTAGGCAACTCACATAAGCGGCACGCTCGGCACACTTCTTCTATTACGGCTTGTAACCGGGGATGATAGGCTATTCGCTGTAGCCACTTGAAAGTCTTTACGCCAAAATGAGCCCCTTTCTCATGAGCCTCCCGAGCAATGTCAGTTAGTAGGGCTCCCGGCACCACCACTTGCCAGGCTACGGTCGGTTCGGTGTGTAGAGTTGTTTTGCGATACAATAGTCCCTTTTTGAGCACCAGTTTTTCCCATTGACGGAGCATTAGCACAGCATCCTTAGAAAGTATTGGGGAGTTGTCCTTGGGCGACCCACCGGCGAAGGACGCTGATTTCACTATCTGCTTTTTGCTGGCATATCCATTCATCCAAGGATTGATCGAGAATGCCTCCAGTGGGTTTTGCACAGGACTGCTGTCTTGTCACTGCTGTGGTCTCCTCGGGTTTCAGGGAATACGGTGTTTACTCTCCCTCTAGCTTTTCATCACGGCTCTGTCCTGGGATAGGACGCCGGATCAGGGACAAGGCTTCGGCCCCTCTTGTAAATGATTTTGTATTTGAACTTGGCCATCCTGGCTACCCACCGCTGCTCCAAGGCCCCCAGTTTGGCGTTTTCAAGGTGGGCCAGGGCGTTATTGTCGGTTCGTACCACCACCGCATCTGCGATAACACAGTCCCCAACCCGTGTAAGCTCCCGTTAGTGTGTAGAATGAACAGTTGCGAGAAATCCGCGTAGGCTAACACCGGGGCTTCTGAGAGTGCGGCCTTAAGGTCTCGGAAAGCTTCTTCCTGCTGTTCTCGCCACTGTACCTTACAGTTGTTAGCACCGGCTGGGACTCCTCTTAGCAGGTCCTGCAGGGCTCGAGCTCGGCGGGCGAAATTTTTCACAAAGCGACGGCAGTACCCAGCCAGCCCCAAGAAAGCCCCCACATCCTTCACTGTCTCGGGAGTAGTCAACTCCTGTATCGCGGCGACCCTCTCCGGAGATGGCCTCATGCCCTCGGCGGAGACCACATGCCCCAGGTATTCTATTTGTGTGCGGAACAGGTGGCATTTTTGGGGCATCACCATCAACCCATACTTTTGCAGCCGGCCGAGCACCTGGCCTAAATGATGCAGATGATCCTCAAACGTGGCAGCATAGATGATAATGTCGTCCAGATCTATCAGGGTGGCTTCGAAGTTGAAGTCACCTAGGCACCGCTCCATCAGGCGCTGGAAAGTTCCAGGGGCATTTGCCAGTCCAAACGGCATCCGGTTGAATTCAAACAGTCCATGGGCAAAATGAAGGCGGTTTTTGCTCGATCCTCCTCGGACATCGGTACCTGCAAGTATCCGCTGGCCAAATCCAAGGAAGAAAAATATTTTGCCTGTACTAGTGCCAACAGAGACTCCTCTATACGAAGGAGTGGGTATGAGTCTTTGATGGTGCAGGCATTCAACTTTTGGTAATCCACACAGAACTGCAGGGTGCCATCCTTTTTCCACACCAACACTATAGGAGCTGCCCAGGGGCTGACTTTCCTGGATGACCCCGTTTTGCAACTTTTGATTCAACAGCGTTTTCACTTCTTGATACAACTGCAGTGGAATCTGCCGATATCGCTCCCTGATGGGGGCGCCCCTTCAGTGGGAATGCCGTAATGGCTGTGGTGCACCCAAAATCGTCCTCATGGCTGGCGAACACCTTTTGGTAATGGCCCAAGAGAGCTTCCACCTGATGTATTTGGGCCGGGTTGAGGTCAGAGAGTTCAGCTCGCATTTTCTCCAAGATAGCTTGTCCTGCCTGCTCAGGCGGGGGCTCCGCGATCCGGACGGCATGCAGAGTTACTGCCCAGGGATCCCTTTTTGTTTACCCCCATCTGCAACGCCGGGGCGACAGTACCTCTTCCAATGGTTTTACTACTTTCGCTATTTCCATGCGAGGCTTCAGAATGTCCTGGTTCTCCAGATTGGCACACCGCACAAGGACGGTCCCCTTTTGTACGGTAGCTAGGGCGCGAGCCACCAGGAGCCCGAAGGTTAGATGCTCGAGGAAGCATGGCTCCACCTGCACCTCTACTCCTTCCAGCGGGACATGGACCCGGACAGGCAGCGCAACAACGGTCTGTCCTGGCGGCAGCACGAGCTGAGGAGTCGCAGGCGCAGCCACTCTCCCCAGCACCTCTTCCTCCTGACAAACCTCCAGGACTCGCGCACCCCGCACCAACTGCTGAAAGACTTGCCCCTGCGGAGTGCGGGGGCTCCATTGTTTCAAAGTCTCTTGGGCCAGTTCATTTAGAAGACTGCCAAATTCTTTTAGCACATTCATGCCCAGGTGACGACATATCCATCAGTCTCAACACCCTGAGTCAGGACCACGCCTCGTCGTCCCAATGGCTTGACGCACATCGAGATCTGCATCCATGCTACTCCAGCGACGGGAATAGGCAGTTGATTGGCAGCCACCAGTTTTATCACGGACCCCCACTAGGGTCTTATGGCTTCTGAAAAATGTTGCCGGATGTAAGTCTCAGGCATAGTGGTTACTTGTGACCCCGTGTCTACCATGCAGCGCACGGCACGGCCTTCAAATTCCGCCCAAACCAGCGGACACTTCGCGACCAGGTCCTTGGGACTTCCACCACCCCGTGAGGTGCATTCTGGCTCCGAGCGTTGTCCCCCCGGCTCAGAGCCCTCTAGTTTAAAGGCCGTTGGGGCGAGTACTTCCCCCGCCAAGGGCACTCCCGGGCGAAGTGGCCCATCTCTCCACAGTTAAAACAAGCGGCGGGCCGCGGAGGCCGGACTCCTCGAGAGTTACGGGGCCTCCAAGTCATCATGCTTGGCCCCGGTGGACCGCTTATAGCTCCAGTCTTTCTTTTCACTTCAGCTAGTTCACCTCTGATACTCTCCAGCTCCTGCCGCATTTTCCCCACCCACAGGGGCTCACCGATGGCATTCATGGAGGCTTCAGTGCTCCGGGCCCTCCCCATGGGGGCTGTCACCTTTTGCTCCTGCTCTCGTGTGCGGTACTCACTCCCTACCCCGGAGGTCAATTGCGGGTCTACCCGTATCCGCTCTCGCAAGGCTTGCTTAGTCAGGGGGGTCACACAATCCGGTCACCAAGAGGTCACATAGGGTAATGTCAAGGGGCCCCACGCCTACCCCGTCCTTTTGCTCGATGGCCGTATAGAGCTCCTGCAGTACATTCATATACTTAGTGACCATCTCCCCCTCTCCCTACATGCGGCTGAACAGTCGGGTTCTCAGTTCCCCTATATTAGTCGGGTCCCCGTGAGTCCCCTCCATAATCTGCAATACCCGGACAAAAGTATTCCGTTGTCCCGGGGGTCTTAACATCACAGAGTCCCGGGCCTTGCCCTCTAAGGCATGATGGCCACCTCTGCCTCCAGATCAGGGGTCATCGGGTGCATCCTGAACAACCCCCGCATGCGTTCTGTCCAGCTCCACAGCATGGCATTACTGCCAGTGAACTTGGGCAAGTTGTTCTGCATGGCCCCCAACAACAGACTGGCCCGGGGGCCATTACCACCCCCTCGGTCTACAGCTTCCCTGCTCACGCTCATAGACTGCATCCTGCAGACTATGCCAAATGTGGTATTCGCAGGTACGCGGGATGCAGTGACGGAGCAAGTGTACACAATACACAATGCAACGAACTAACGAATACTCGGCAAGTGTCAATGCCTCTAGGGCCGCAGTATGTCCGTCCAATGCCCTAAGGTTATAAACAATAGGTAACAGAGCGTCACTTAGCTTCTCGGATGTTCTGTAGAGTTGTGGTCCGGTGGACGTTCGCCCGGCGTCTCAGCTGCTGGGCCCAGCCGATGAGGACCTGCCGTAAGCCTCAAGAGTTCCCATGTTCAGATGCAGATGGGGCACAACAGGCTCTGGAGAAATCCTCCGGCATAGAGTTCACCCCTCTATGAGGCGGGATGGCGGTAGCTGTCGGGTCTGTCGGATAGGCCACAGCTGCGGGCAGGAACGGGACCGTATCGGCTGATGCAGCCGTGGGCTGGGGTGAGACAGTGGCAGTCGCGGCTGCAGGTGGACAGGCCGCAACCGGGGGCTCGAGTGTGGCAGTGGGGGTCGCGGCTGACAGAACTCTCCTGCCTCTCCAGTCCTTGTCAGAGAATTCCTGCCTCCTTCTCCTCAGTCTCTGCGTCCTGTCTCTCCTGGGCTCCTCCTCCTGTCACCCCGCCCCCTTTTCTTCTAGAACCATCTCCCAGCCATCCTGTCATTTCTTCCCCCCGGGAACTTTGCCCCTGGGAACCTAAATGACAGCCCCCTTGGTTCTGGCCCGGGCACATTGCGGGGGCTCTCTCCCCTACATCATAATAATAAAAACTTGAGGATTACGTTACTCTCTCCCTTTCCAACCCACCTTTAGTTATTCGGACCCACAAGGTCGCTTTTTAATAGTGTAAAGGTCCCGTCACACTCTTCAATGTCCTAGCGATCCCACCAGCGATCTGACGTGGATGGGATCGCTGGGACATCGTTAGCTGATCGCTGGTGAGCTGTCACATGGGCAGACTCACCAGCGATCAGGACCAGCGAGCACGCTGGTATCCAGTGTACACATCGGGTAACTAAGCTCTGCACTGCGCTTAGTTACCCGATGTGTACCCTAGATACCAGCTCCCAGCTTCTGCTGTAGCGCTGCGAGCTCGCTGATCGTTGGTCTCCCGCTGTCACACGCAGCGATGTGCGCTGGCCAGCGGAACACCAATGATGAAAAAATGGTCCAGGCCATTCGACGACGATCAGCGATACCCAGCAGGGGGGCTGGTCGTCGCTGCATGTCACACTAAGCGAGATCGCTGGCTAGGTCGCTGTTGCGTCACAAAATCGGTGACGCTTCAGCGATCTCGCTTAGTGTGACAGGGGCTTTAGGCTCCCTTCGAGGGCAAGAAATTTGCATAGTAAATAGCTACTTGCCAGCGTTCCTTCAACTTTCAAAGCCATACTCACCAAGCTATCACTCCTTTAGTTATCTAATATGGTGTGGTGATTTCAACATGACTTTGTGTTTTAATTTGGATAGCACTGCAGTAAGAAGATTAGATATCACAAAATCAGACAGGAATAAAGTACACCTATTGAAAAACCACTTTATTACAGACTCAAGGGTATGCCACACTAAGCGAGATCGCTAGCGAGATCGCTGAGATCGCTACTGCGTCACCATTTATGACGCAGTAGCAATCTCGTTAGCGACTTAGCTGTGTGTGACATGTAGCAGCGATGTGGCCCCCGCTGAGATGTCGCTGATCGCTTATGAACGTTCTGAGCCGTTTTTTAGTCGTTGGTGTCCCGCTGGTGAGCCTGAATCGCTGAGTGTGACACCCTTTATGAACGACTTCACCAGCGTCGCAGGTGGGACTAGGTTTTCCCAACAACCGCAGAGGTCGTTATACAGATCGCTGATGAGTTGTATTTGGAATCACAGATCGCTGATGAGTTGTGTTTGGAATCTAACTAGCAATCACATAGCGATCGCACTAGCGATTTCGCCAGGTTGTGTCGTTGTCGTGATCGCTGGTGCGATCGCTAAGTGTGGCAGTGCCTTTAGAGAGACTCACATGGGACCAATAGAGGCTTTACTTATTTCTCGCCTATCAATAAAACTTATGCTAGGATAGATCAAATCTTAATAAGCACTAGTTCCCTACCATCACTTCTGTATACACTTCATATTCCCTCTCCATGGTCAGATCACAATTCTATTCTTGCAGTTTTTCAATTTAATACAATCATAACTAGGTTATTTAAATGGAGATTGAATGAATCCCTTCTCTCTGACCCTATTAGTAATAATCTTGTTAAGGAAGAACTCCATAATTACTTTCAGACTAATGATACCACGGATGTTTCTACTGGCATTGTCTGGATGGCGCATAAAAAATATATAACAGGAACTTTAATTAAACTTGCCTCACAACGAAAAAAGAGCGATCAGAACTTCAAGCTAGCTTAGAGACAAAAATGGTCAAATTAGAGACAACTGATCAACAATCTCCATCTAGATACCTACGTAAATGTATACAGGAAACCAAAATACAATTACATAGTAGCATAGTTATTAAGGTTGAAGGAAGACTTTAAGTCCATCTAGTTCAACCCATATCCTATCCTAAAGGGTATGCCACACTAAACAATATCGCTAACGGGATCGCTAAAAAACGTCACTATTTAGCGATCCCGTTAGCGATATTGTTCAGTGCGGCAGCTTCCAGCGACGAGCTTCCTGCTGTGATCTCGCTCGTCGCTGGAATCGTTCCGGACCCTATTTTCTCGTCGGCGCTCCCGCTGGGTAAGTATCTAATTGCTGTGTGGCACCTTTTCTTAGCGATTTAGCGGTACTTTTGTACCGCTAAAGTCGTTAAGAAGATCGCTAACGGCGATAGCGTCGTTAACTATATCGCTAAATGCGGCAGCATTTAGCGATATAGAAACAATCCCGCTAGCGATCTCATTAGTATGCAACGCTAACGAGATCGCTAGCGGGATTGCTTAGTGTGGCAGTACCTTAACATGTTGATCCAGAGGAAGGCAAAAAAAAACGCTGTGCTAACAAAACTATACTTGTGGTCTTTCCTGACGAAGTCTTTTGTACTTTGAAACGTGTAGAATAAACCACTATCCATTTGACAATCTCAGATATATGTCTCATTATTGATTAGTAAACACGAAAATCATCCACAAACCTCTCCTTTCTTTCCTGGATATCGTTTGGTCATTTACTGACCCGTGGATCTGCAACAGCTGATGTGCTTTATTACGTGCTTTATAGATACTCAGAAAAGGTGAGTGTAATTTTGATTTATTGCCTGCCATACTCCTCGGATAAGAACCTATGTTGTGCTGATCTCTCCTACAGCTCTGCAACTAACAAAACTTTAAAATGGGCTCAAGCCACTTTTTATAGACAAGCCAAGTCTAACAGAATGCTGGCCAAAAAAACTCAGACAACAGAGATCCCTAAACACTATTTTCTCTATTAAGGGCCCAGATAACAATTTAACTTCTCTTCCAGATAAAATATATAGCACTTTTCATACATACTATCAAAAGTTATATTCACAACCACTAAACCCTCCTCAAAATTTAATTCAGGACTTTCTTCGGGGTTTTCACCCCCAAAAAATATTTGACTGAGGCTACTTTCACACTTGCGTTTTATCGCGCAGCGCATCGTGCGCTATCGGTCGCATGCGCAATGTTGCCCTATCTTTAACATGGCGGGCGCAGGGTCTAGCGCTTGCACGCGCTTATCAGCGTTTGGCGTGCGCAGCGCATTTTCCAGGTGTGCGCCCAGACACGCTAGACGCTACATGTTGCATTTTTTTCCGGCCCACCACTTTAAAAATGCACATGCGCACGCTATGAGCAAAAAATAACATTGCAGTCTATGGGGGCGCTGGCGGGCACGTGGCTGTGCGCTCGTCTGCGCTTGTGCGCACAAACGATTTTTGAGCAAACAATGTCTAGACACTTGTCTAAAACACCCCCTACACAAGCAACATTGTTTGTGAGGGGTAGAGATAAAGTAAGGTATCTTCAATGCCAGACAGACCCCTACTCAGACTGCCTGGAGACACTGTGGATACAGCATGGAAGATACCGCCTGGACCCCTACTGCACTGCCTGGTGACTTCAGCCTGAACATACAGCCTGGACCCCTACTAGACTGCCTGGAAGACACAGCCAAGACAGCACAAACTTTGGATCCAAAGTGCAAGAATGTGAGTATTCTTAACCAAATGACTGCCTGTCCTTTCCAATGTTATATGTACTAAAGCTTTGTATTTTTTTTTATTGCAGCATGTCTTCCTCTGGATCAAACTATTCGCCATCCCGGCAAGAACTGGCCCAAGCAGAGCGTGATGTAAGTATCTTCCTGCCTTTGGGTAAGTATAGCTGCTGAATCTCCAAATGTCTAAAATTTTTGTACCTTTTTCAGACATCAGTGTCAGACACGGCCATTGAGGAGTCAGAACAGCAGGAGCAGTCACAGCCAAGACAAGTCAAGATGTCAAGACGGAATGTAAGTATATAGTCTTTGAATGTCTCTTTTTTTATTTGGTCTCTTTTTATTTCTGAAATATATCCAAGATTGTAATTTTTTTGTTTGTTTTTTCTAGGTACCACAACGGGACGAGGACCTCTATGTGGACAACGAGGCCCTCATCTGCCAGGTCCATGAGCGTGTCCCGTTGTGGGACAGCCGTGATCCGCAGTACAAGGACAATGTGGTGAGCCGGCGGCTATGGAACGAGGTGGCCGCAGCGTTGATGGATGGCTGGGACAGCGCCTCTCCAAACCTCAAAAAGGCGTTTAGTAAGTATTTCCATGCTCTGTGATGCCGCCGTGACTCTTGTTCCAGATGGCACTGATGGGTTTGCTGGTAGATATATTCTACCTGCAAACCCAACAGTGTCATCTGGTTCAACAGTGACTGCCCTGTGTATGGTATTGCTATGCTGTGTATGGTATTGCTTTTTAATGTTGTATTCACTCTTGTTCCAGATGGCACTGATGGGTTTGCTGGTAGATATATTCTACCAGCAAACCCAACAGTGTCATCTGGTTCAACAGTGACTGACCTGTGTATGTTATTGCTATGTTGTGTATGGTATTGCTTTTTTATGCTGCATTCACTCTTGTTCCAGATGGCACTGATGGGTTTGCTGGTAGATATATTCTACCGGCAAACCCAACAGTGTCATCTGGTTCAACAGTGACTGCCCTGTGTATGGTATTGCTATGTTGTGTATTGTATTGCTTTTTTATGCTGCTTTCACTCTTGTTCCAGATGGCACTGATGGGTTTGCTGGTAGATATATTCTACCGGCAAACCCAACAGTGTCATCTGGTTCAACAGTGACTGCCCTGTGTATGGTATTACTATGTTGTGTATTGTATTGCTTTTTATGCTGCATTCACTCTTGTTCCAGATGGCACTGATGGGTTTGCTGGTAGATATATTCTACCGGCAAACCCAACAGTATCATCTGGTTCAACAGTGACTGACCTGTGCATTGTATAGCTTTTTTATGCTGCCGTGACTGTTTGCCATGTTCACTTATTTGTGTGTGATGAGACAGATTTTGCCCTGAGTGCATTGTATAATTTTTTTTTTCCAACAGTGAACAAAGTCCGCACACGTTGGCGCTCGATGAAGGACCGCTTCAACGCTGATGTTCGTGCAGAGGGACAGGTTCGCAGTGGTTCAGCAGCAAGGACCAGAAGGAAATATCACTACAATCGCGAGTTGGAGTTCCTGAGACCGGTCCTTGCCAGCAGAGCGTAAGTTTTCAAAAATTTTTTTTTTCCAGAATCATTGCTTTTCTATTCCACAGCTGATGCTTCTTGTAAATGCATTATAGTAATGTTTTTATTTTCTTTCCACAGCACCTGGAGCAGCACCATGCAGCCTGTCCCTGAAGCGGTCCTTCATCAGATGACCTTGGACCCGTCCCAGCCATCCGACAGCGTGGAAGCAACTTGCAGGTCAGCAACAGGAAGCTGGTCAATCAGGTGTTCCCCTGTCCCAGGTCTCTGCCACTGGTTATGCGGGCACTTCCCGCCAGCGGCAGAGGGCCTTGGACAGGAATGTCTTGCCCGAGTTCATGCACTTGAGCAAGGCCTTTCATGCCAGTATGAAGTCGCTGTCAGGCACAGTGGAAAGAGGTTTTTCACTCATGGAACGGGGTTTTACCCACATGGATCACCGCTTCCACTGTGTCAACCAGCGACTTGATAGGCTGGAGGCCGACCTCAACAGACCAGCGCACCATTTTTTCAGTAAAATTGAATGGGGCATGGCGGAACACCTTAGTCCTGAGCAACAGCTGAGTGTTTCGCAAGCCTGCAACAGTGCTTACTTGCAGGCTATGCAGCAGAATCGGTACGTGCAGCAGTCAGTGGTTGCATATCCAACTGTGCCACCACTGATTCGCCACACATCACTACTGACTTCTGCTGCATACCACTGCACGGCCACCAGCATTCCGAGTCACCACTACACCACCACAAGTCTGAGTACTGCTGGGAACTCCACCATCGCCACCACCATGGCAAGCGCTGCTCCTGTCTGGAGCACCACCACCACAGACACTGTTCCCCAGTCTTGGACTGCCACCACCGCAGTACCTGCTTGGGCCACTGCCCCCACTTCTCCTTCTATGAGCACAGCCACCACTACACATTTTCGGAGCACAGCCACCACTTCTCCTTCTAGGAGCACTGCCACCACTCCGCACCATTTTCGGAGCACAGCCACCACTTCTCCTTCTAGGAGCACTGCCACCACAATACACCATTTTCGGAGCACAGCCACCACTTCTCCTGCTAGGAGTACCGCCACCACTATCCACCATTTTAGGAGCACAGACACCACTTCTCCTTCTAGGAGTACCGCCACTACTCAGCACAAGTTTAGGAGCACAGACGCCACTTCTCCTAGGAGTACCGCCACCACTCTGCAGCAGTTTAGGAGCACAGACACCACTTCTTCTCCTTGGACCACCGCCACTTGTCCTCCTCAGAGCACCGCCACCACTTCTCCTTCTCCGAGTACTGCCACCGCCACCACATAGCATGAGACGGGTGACCGACATTCCGTGTTTTATGTTTCAAGGCCACGGTCCACAAGCTCAAGGCGGTCACACAGAAGTCGGTCCATGCAGGGGACTCCTGCCCCCAAGAAGAGAAAGAAAACTTTGTTTGTCTATCCCCCCTCTCCTCCTAATGTGTCTCAACCTGCCTCTACTTCCATGTCTGATCTTCCTTCCCCCACTACTTTCGTCGCCCTTCCCCTCGAACACTTCCTCGCTTTCCAGCCGTTCGTCATCTCTGCACACCCCCAGAGTATCCCAATCTCCCCCAAAACGTCCTTCTCAATAAAAATGGTATTTTTTTTTGTTGTAACAAAAAATGTGCAATTATGCTTTTAGTAAAAACGGTTTGATTAACGTGTCTTTCGCCGCCTACACACACTGTGCCGTACACACACTGTGCCGTACACTTTGCGTTTTTGCCTACACATAACTGCAGGAATGACACGTTTGTGTCATTCCTGGAGATATGTGTAGTCAAAAACACAAATATATGACTTGTATTTTCCTCACCAGTCTCTTCTGTCTGCTAATATTGCACAGACTGAATAGAGGATGGTGTTGAGTGCAAGGCATATCTATTTTACCTTGCCAGGTATCATAAAAAGTAAATGAGTCTGGTGTGTTTTTACCATCATTTCATTTTGTGATACAAGGCCATGTATTCTAGATATAGCTTGTAATTAATCACATCCTCTATTCAGTGTGTGTTGAATAAACGGAGGAGATGATGGTGAAAATACACGTTATATGTACAATACCCTGGCCTTGTATCATTACTATCACACCTGGGCAGGTGAATACACATGAGTTTTAACCTGCAGCGTCGCTTCAGTCTGCATATATTGCAAGCATACTGTAGCAATGCTGCAGTTTATAACTCATATGTGTATTCCCCTGCCCAGCCTTGTGTCATTACTATCACAGCTGGGCAGGTGAATACACATGAGTTTTAACCTGCAGCGTCGCTTCAGTGTGCATCTATTTCAAGCATACTGTAGCGATGCTGCAGTTTATAACTATATGTGTGTTCTCCTGACCATGTGTGATACATTCTGAAGTGAGGATGCGTTATTTTGGGCGTCCTCACTTCAGCATGACACCAGGCCTGGGGATTGTAGAAGATTTATAAACTTTATTATCTCTCCAGTGCGTTCAAAATCAAGCCACAGTGATACTACAAATAATATTTATAGTCACCTGGTCAGGTATATCAGGTGTAATAAAGAGTGACAGATGCTAGTGCATCCACAAATCATTATTTGTAACATCAGGCCAGGTGACACAAATATTAGTTGTTTTATCTCCACCGTCGCTGCAAATTGAACCTAAATTGGAGAGATGATAAAGGTCATACAACTTGTGTGTGTGTATGTATGTATAGTCACCTGGTCAGGATTACTAGTAAATTTATGATGCACAAAAAACACAGCATCATGAATTCACTGGTAAACCTGGCCAGTCGATTATTGTATTTGAGTGTAAAAACACAGACTGCACTAGGTACAGGTATAAAAACAGGCATTTTATTAACATACAGACAAGAACACTTTTTTTACACCATTTGTTCTTGCAATTCCACCCGTCCTACATCTGACATAAAGTAGGCTGCAAATTGGTCCCTCATTTGGCAGACTTTAACAGAAGACCTGAGAGGGTGCTGAGTGAACTCAGGCAATGGGTTAGGAGCTGCATCATCAAGTTCAAAGTTTGGGTGCTCTTTAGACATCACAAAATGATGTAGCACCACAAAGGCCTTCAACACTTCATCCACTATTTCCAGTTTCAGATGAATGGCTGTGCCGAGAATGCGCCATATGGAAACAAGTATACCGAAGGCACACTCTACATTTCTTCTGGCCCTGGGCAGCCTGTAATTAAATATTTTTTTGTTGTGGTCCAAGTCACGGATGGAGTAGGGTTTGAGCAGGTGTTGGCACATCTGGAATGCCTCATCCCCAACCATGACAAATGGCTGTGGCGGACCTTCGGTGTGGGGAAGAGGCCGTGGCATGGGGAAATTGACCTGGTTTCCATACAACCTCCGGCCCATGTCTGAGTTCTTAAAAGCCTGTGAGTCATTTCCACGGCCAAATGCCCCAATGTCCACTGCAACAAACATACAGTCTGCATCCGCAATGGCCATGAGAACTGTAGAGAAGTACTTTTTGTAGCTGTAGTACTCCGAGCCTGTTCTTTTGGGTTTGATGATCCGGATGTGTTTCCCATCAACTTCTCCCAAACAGTTGGGGAAATTGCAGGTTGTCCAGAATTTTTCAGCTTTTCTAGCCACTTTTCTGTGGTGGGCAGGGGCATAATTTCTGGACAGAGAACATTCCACAATGCCCGGCAGGTGTCCACAACAATTCCTGACAAGGTGGAGATACCAATCCGGTGCTGGAAGTGGAGTGAAGAGAGGCTCTCTCCAGTAGCAAGGAAACTGAGAAAGAAAAAATATTTATGTTATTGTATATGTTTTTTTAAAACATTTAGCTAAAGAGAAAAAAAAGGAAATGGCATACAAATAATTCTGCAGGTCTTTGTTTACTAGATGGCAGAACAATAATTCTGGCAGCTTTGGAATACTACATGGCAGACCAAATAAAATGATGAAGACATTGGTTTAGCAATATTTCGTACCGTAATGTCACCAGGAGTTTTTCCTCCGGAGGAATCGCCCGACAGAGCTGTGTGTCCTGTCTCCGGATGAATTGTTGGACCCGACCAAGTAAATCCCTGAAGCTTTCTTGGGACATCCGGGTATAGTCCATAAATTTCTCGGGGTTTGCTTGCAACTCGCTATAGAGGGTGTGGTACACTCCACGGCTCTCCAGGAGTTCAACAATGGGATGTACCCACAAACGCCGCCGGTGCCGTTTTCGCTGTCTCTCTCCCTTTCTTCATGGCAAGCAACTGCATAAGCCTGAGCCATCTTGATGTCCAGATCCAAGTTGAAGTGGAAACTCTTCCAGCGCAGATCCATGTTCACAGAGGCAAATGCAAGCAAATGTGAAGAATGGTTTACAACAGACTCTATATAAAGATTTCCCATAACACACGCCCACTGGTGTCCCATTGGTTGAGTCTGTTGCAAGAATTTTTCAAGGATTTTACTCCTGTGAAATGCGCTGAAAAAATGCAAACGTATGCAAAAACGCTTAAAATCAAATCAAGCGCTGCGTTTTTTGTCGTAATGCGCACGCTTATGCGACTAAATATCGCAGCGTTTACAAGCGTTTGCACGTGTTTTTTTAATGCGTTTTATGTGCGCTCGATACGCAGCGCAAAAAAACGCAAGTGTGAAAGTAGCCTCAGAGGCTCAACATCTCAAATCTCCTATAACTACTGAGGAATTGACCCATACAGTAAAATATCTCAAAAGCGGAAAAGCTCCGGAACCCGATGGTCTATCCACAATAAATTATAAAAAAAATATTGAAATTCTCCTTCCATATATCAGCAAATTTTGCAATTCTATTCTCCAGGGTAACCAGATGTCACCTGAATTGTACACAGCCCAAATAACGGTCATACCGAAACATAAACAAGATCCACAATTAACTAAAAATTATAGGCCAATTTCTTTGCTAAATTTAGATTGAAACATTTTCATGTCTATATTAGCACACAGAATCAATGCTTGCTTACATCCCTCATTACCCCAGTTCCGCTACCACCCTCTGCTACTCATCCCACGTTTGAGGTGCACTCCGTCCGTATCTATTCCCCCTCCAACCTCCAGCTGGCTATCATCTACCGCCCCCCAGAACTAGCCATCTCCACATTTCTCGACCACTTCACCACCTGGCTACTTCATTTCCTTTCTACTGACATCCCCACTATCATCATGGGTGACTTCAACATCCCCATTGACACTCCCACCTCTGCTGCCTCTAAACCTCCTTCGGCCTCACTCAATGGTCCTCCACGGCCACTCACAAAGATGGCCACACGCTGGACCTTATCTTCACGCATCTCTGTTCCCTTACTAATCTCATTAACTCATCCCTCCCCCTGTCTGACCACACCCTACTGACATTCTCTTCCCTCTCCTAGTGCCCAACCCCCACTCCACAAACTCACTCACCCTCGCAGAAATCTCAAAAACCTCAATTTACACTCTTGAGTTCTTTCTCCCTCTTACAGACATAGCTTCCTTACATGACACAGATGCTGCTGCCACTTTATATAACACCACAATAACTTGTACAATCAACAGGCAACCCTCATCCCTTGTAGACCGTGAGCCCTCGCGAGCAGGGTCCTCTCTCCCTCTGTACTTGTGTGTGCCTTGTATTGCTCATGTTTACTGTACTTGTCTATATATGTCCCTTTTTCACATGTAAAGCGCCATGGAATAAATGGTGCTATAAAAATGAATAATAATAACCCTGGCTGACCAGCCTGACCAAAGAACTGAGACGGGCATCCAGGGTTGTTGAGTGGAGATGGAAGAGATCCGGTTCGGCTGAGCACTTTTTAACGCATACAAGCAGTCCTTCGCCAGCTTCAAGTCCATGCTCACTGCCGCAAAACAAAATTACTTCTCATCTTTCATATCCTCCCTGTCTTACAACTCTAAACAGCTTTTCAACACTTTCAATTCTCTCCTCCGTCCCCAGCACCTCCTCCCTCTCGTCTCATTTCTGCTGAAGATTTTGCCTCTTTCTTTAACCCCTTACTGCCAGATTACAGAATAGTACGTCATCTGGCAGTATCCCCCGCTTTGAGGTGGGCTCCGCCCGGTGGTCGGCGCTCATAGCAATGCAGTATATCTGCTACATATGGGCGATCTGCTCATCGCCCATATGTAGTAGTGCCGATCGAGCCTCCTATGGAGGCTATTGAAGCATGCCAAAAGTAAAAGAAAAAAGTTTAAAAATAAAAAAAATAAAAAAACATAAAAGTTTAAATCACCCTCCTTTCGTCCCAATCAAAATAAAATAAATAAAAAAATCACACATACACATATTTGGCATGGCCGCGTTCAGAATTGCCCAATCTATCAATAAAAAAAGGATTAACCCGATCGCTAAACGGCGTAGTGAGAAAAAAAATCAAAACGCCAGAATTAAGTTTTCTTGGTCGCCACGACATTGCATTAAAATGCAATAACGGGCGATCAAAAGAACATCACTGCGCAAAAGTGGTGTCATTAAAAACATCAGCTCGGCACGCAAAAAATGAGCCCTCACCTGGCCCCAGATCACGAAAAATGGAGACACTACGGGTCTCGGAAAATGGCGCTTTTTTTTTTTGCAAACTTTGGAATTTTTTTTCACCACTTAGCTATAAGAGAACCTAGACATGTTTGGTGTCTATGAACTCGTAATGACCTGGATAATCATAATGGCAGGTTAGTTTTAGCATTTAGTGAACCTAGCAAAAAAGCCAAACAAAAAACAAGTGTGAGATTGCACTTTTTTTTGCAATTTCACCGCACTTGGAATTTTTTATTATTTTCGAGTACACTACATGGTAAAACCAATGGTGTTGTTCAAAAGTACAACTCGTCCCGCAAAAAATAAGCCCTCACATGGCCATATTGAAGGAAAACTAAAAAAGTTATGGCTCTGGAAAGAAGGGGAGCGAAAACGCAATACTGAAAAAAGCTCCGGGGGTTAATCAGAAGATCGATAACATCAGATAAAGCTTTTGCCTGCAGCCCCCGATGCCCCTCCTCCTAACTGCTCAGCCCTGTTCTTCCAAAACCAGGTTCTCCACCATGACAGAAGATCAGCTCTCCACCCTTTTGTCAAGATCCCATCTCACCACTTGCACGCTTGACCAGCTTCTCCTCTATGCCTCAAAACTACTGGAACAGCATGTGCATCTTGAACTGTCCTCCCACCTCTCCTTCCTCTTTGACCGGTTACAATCTGGCTTCCGACCGCATCACTCAAGTAAAACTGCCCTAACTAAAGTCACCAATGACCTACTAACCACCAAGAGCAAGCAACACTACTCTGCCCTCCTCCTGGCCCTGTCTTCTGCCTTTGACACTGTGGACCATTCCCTCTTGTTACAGATTCTCTCATCTCTTAGCATCACAGATTTGGCCCTATCCTGGATCTCATTGTATCTAACAGACTGAACATTCAGTGTCTCCCTCTCCCACACCACCTCCTCACCTTGCTCCCTGTCAGTCAGTGTTCCCCAAGGCTCAGTTCTAGGATCCCTACTCTTCTCCATTTACACTTTCGGCCTGGGACAGCTCATAGAATCCCACAGTTTGCAGTATCATCTCTACGCCGATGACACGCAGATCTACCTATCTGGACCTGACATAACCTCCTTGCTGAACAAAATCTCACAATGTCTGTCCGCTATTTCATCTTTCTTTTCTGCTCGCTTTCTAAAACTGAACATGGACAAAACAGAATTCATCATCTTCCCCCATCTCACTCCACCCCTCCACTGGACCTAACCATCAATGTCAATGGCTGCTCACTTTCCCCAGTCCCGCATGCTCGGTGCCTCGGGGTGATCCTCGAACTGCCCTCTCTTTCAAGCCACATATCCAAGCCTTTGCCTCCTCCTGCCAATTCCAACTCAAAAATATTTCCCGGTTCCGTACATTCCTTGACCATGGAACTGCAAAAACACTTGTGCACGCCCTCATCATCTCTCACCTTGACTATTGCAACCTCCTACTCTCTGGCCTCCCCTCTAGCACTCTTGTACCACTCCAATCTATCCTAAACTCTGCTGCCCGACTAATCCACCTGTCTGCTCGTTAGTCCCCAGCCTCTCCTCTCTGCCAAGCCCTTCACTGGCTTTCTATTGTCCAGAGACTCCAGTTCAAACCCTAACTATGACATACAAAGCCATCCACAACCTGTCTCCTTCATACATCTGTGACATGGTCTCCCGGTACTTACCTACATGCAACCTTTCATCCTCTCATGATCTCCTTCTCTACTCCCCTCTTATCTCTTCTTCACACAACCACATACAAGACTTCTCCGATGCTTCCCCCCATACTCTGGAACTCTCTACCCCAACACATCAGACTTTCGCCTACCACGGAAACTTTCAAAAGGAACCTTAAGACCCATCTCTTCCGACAAGCTTACAACCTGCAGTGATCTTCAGTCTAATGAACCGCCACACGACCAGCTCTACCCTCTCCTAGTGTATCCTCACTCATCCCCTGTAGACTGTGAGCCCTTCGTGGGCAGGGTCCTCTCTCCCTCTGTACTTGTGTGCGCCTTGTATTGCTCATGTTTATTGTACTTGTCTATGTATGCACATGCAAAGCGCCATGGAATAAATGGCGCTATAAAAATGAATACTAATAATAATAATAATTCATCCTGACCAAGTAGGCTTGCTCCCTCATAGACAAGTCCCAGACAACATATGGGAGAATTTAAATATGATTCACTCAGCAAATCAAAACAAAACCTCCTAATGCTCCTAGCCCTAGATATAGAGAAGGCTTTTGATTCCATCTCCTGGCCTTTATTATTTGAAAATCTTTTGGCTTATGGCTTTCCACATGACCTGATAAATCTCTACAACTTTTATACAATTCTCCTACTGCCTATTTAAAATTACCCATCACAAAATCTCAACCCATTAAGGGTGCCCCTTATCGCTTGCCTTATTCGCATTGGTGATGGAGCCCTTAGCTGAAGCTATACAGACACACCCTGGTATTAGGAGATATAGTTTGGCTAATGATAAGGATGAGTACAAGGTGAGTTTGTTTGCAGACGACCTGCTGACTGTCTCACAACCTATCATATCATTACCTAACCTTTTTAAGATTATCCATTCTTTTGAGAGAATTTCTGGTCTAAAAATTAATGCAGAAAAGTCAGAAGCAATGTTCATTAATACACCTGCTTCGGCACAAGATCACTTTATTTCCCAATTCAAGTTCACCAAAAAATAGGGATTTTTGTGTACTCACTGTAAAATCCTTTCCTCCGAGACGCTCATCGGGGGACGCAGACCATGGATGTTATGCTGCTGCCACTAGGAGGACACTAAGCAAATACATAGAAAAGTTAACTCCTCCTCGTGCACTATACACCCTCTGCTGGCTCTATCCTGAACCAGTTTGGTGCTAAAGCATTAGGAGCTCACAGATAGCAAACAAAAAATGCAACATGTCAAAAGAACAAAGGACAGCCCCAAAGCCAACAGGGTGGATGCTGTGTTCCACAATGAGTGTCTGTGAGAAAAGGATTTTACGGTGAGGACATAAAAATCCCTATTTCTCCTTCGCCTCATTGGGGGACACAGACCATGGGACGTCCCAAAGCAGTCCATGGGTGGGAAACAGCATGACTGCTGAAACGTTATGTACCCAATGATTAATCTGGCATACAGATGCGCTACTGTTGATTGCGGAATTTGTCTGCCAAGGGCAGCATCTGAAGAGTCTTAAGAATTAATGTTGTAATGCTTAACTAACGTGAGAAAACTCGACCAAGTTTCAGCCTTGCAAACTTGCTGTACCGACGCCCGGAGCTGCATGGCCCAGGACGCCCCCACTGACCGAGTGGAGTTTACCTTGAGGTTCGCAGGGATAGGCGACCTCTGACACGGTAAGCTTCTTGAATTGGAGAGCGGATATATCTGGTTACTGTAGCTTTAAAAACAGGTAGGCCTTTTCTGTGTCACTCTGGAAACATGAATAGGGAATCAGAGTTGCAGAAAGGCGGTATTCTGGAAATGTATTTCCTGAGTGCTCTCACCGAATCCAAAGTGTGGAGAGCCTTTTCAGTACGATGAACCGGAGCTAGGCAGAACGAGGGCAAGACTATGTTCTCATTGAGATGAAAAGAAGAAACGACCTTAGGCAAGAAGGCCAGAGATGTCCTCAACACCACCTTGCCCTGTTGAAAAGACCAGAATGGAGGTTTGCAAGAGCAAGCTGTCAATTCAGAGATCCGAGTGATGGCTGTTACAGCCACAAGGGAACTTTCCAAGAAAGAATAGTGAGTGATGCGTCCTGTAGGAGTTCGGGCCTTTTGTAAGGCACCTGAGAGCAGATTAAGATCCGAAGGCTCCAAAGGCATCTTGTAGGGAGAAACAACGTGTGACACTCCCTGTATGAAGGTCTCAACCTGAGATTTGGAAGCTAGCTTTTGCTGGAACAGGACGGATAGGGCTGAAACTTGGCATTTGAGAAGACAGTGCTAGCGTTGAATCTAATCCTGCTTGGAGACAACTCCAAAATGGACAAAATAGAAAACACAAGTGATGAACATCCGTAGTTTTTTTTTTTCCACCAAGAGAAAAAAAAAAGTCCTTCCAAATACGATGGTAAATACACATGGAGGAAGGTTTCCGAGTGTTGATCATGGGGGATGCTTGTAGCGAGAAACTATAAGAAAACTCGGCACTCAACTTAAGTAAATGGTGGTTATATTTATTGTAGTCGGTGATGCCAAACGTTTCGGTCCTCAAGGACCTTCAACAGTGACTGTACAAAAAATAATGGTGAGTAAATTAAAACTTATGTTGCAAAGGCTAAATAAAGTATAAACACGTGGTCTTGAGGGTTAATATTGCAAAGAAAGGACATAGAAGAAGGCACAATAATGGTTCAGTCGTTTCAATGTTATACAGGATGTGAAAACTGCACGTACCGTGAATCACAATTCAGATGTAGTTATAAAGCCAGAGCCAATCTGTTCGCCTAAACTGACCTGAAAAAATGGTGGTAGTGGCACAAGTGAAAAAAAGAGAGTACGATGGGTGGATGGTTACAGTGAAGTCTCATATGCTTACCCCAAACCAGCTAGGGAAATGCGGTAAACCACCGCTCATTAGTCGAGTGCTGTGGAGTGATATATTACAGAGACGTATATCAGGACGAGAGTTTAAGGTCTGTATATCGTGGTATCAGTGTGTACATACCATGCAAAACAGATGCTGGGGTTTAATACGGGTACAGACTGCTTTCTCTGGTCTGTAGTTGTAAAGAAGGTACAGATTTATATATCATATCATGCATATGGTCCCACCAGATTTGAAGAAAATGTTACCTAAAGGAGGATTACCGAAAGTATAGGTTGCATATACCTAGGTAGAGGTATGTGTTGCTGCCTGTAAGAATATAAGCATAGATGTGAGCAAAGTGCGGCTGTGATCGGTGCTGGGCGCAGGAACGATGTGTCTTACCCTGTATCAGGAATATCGCGGTATCCACCGCTGGATAGAGGCAGGCAGCAATGGGTATGTTGCCGGCTTTTAATGGGGAAGCGAGTGTGACACTTCCTGGTTCCGGATAGAAGCGTGTCACCGGAAGTGACGTGCCCGGAAGTGAGATCTGCGTTCCAAATGCGTTCCAGTGACGTATGTGGGAGGTGTGCTTTGCCAATTGGAGCATGCTCAGAAGAGAAAAGGCAGTAACAATTGCTGAAATAAGTCTAAGAGGTGGTGATATCAAACGGAGGTGATTGAAGTGCCCAAACAAATTCTCTGGGGTCAGTATAGGCGGCTCTGGGGGAAAAAGAAACCATACAGTTAGGAGACAAGTAGTTATTTAAGTAAAAGACAAAATATCATAATCCCGATTGAGACCTTTGGGGGTTAATGTTTCTAAGGTGTGTATCCAGTATGATTCTCTTTTTTTGAGCAGAGAGATCCGGTCTCCACCACGTCTTAAAGGGGGTATGTGGTCGATCACCTGGAACTTTAATTGAGAGATGGTGTGTCCCTTAGAGTGAAAGTGATGTGGTACAGGAAGGAGTAAGTTAGTACACCGTATCGTTGATTTGTGTTTCGAGATTCTTTCCCTCACAGGGAGGGTGGTCTCTCCGATGTATAACAAACCACATGGACACTTAATTAAGTATACCACATAAGATGTCTCACAGGTGAAAAATTGTTTAATGTGAAACATTTTGCCAGTGTGTGGATGGTAGAAACGGTCGCCTTTTAGAACGTTGCTGCACTGGGCGCAATGGAGGCATGGGTAGGTCCCCATTTTGGGGCGAGTTAGGAATCTTTGTCTCTCAATTGATGATGGTCCAATGTCTGCCCGAATGAGGTGGTTTCTGAGATTCGGTGGTCTTTTGAAACAAGGCATAAATGGCTCTTTGAATTCAGGGATATTCGGGTGGGCTGTCGCTAGAAGATGCCAGTGTCGCTTGATTGTTTTGTGGAGTAGGAAAGCAAAGGGGTGATATGTGTGGATGAAGGGGATACGTTTCTGATTCGTATTCAGACGTGTGCTTGATACATGATTCATGGATTCTCCTAGGAGTGAGGGTGGGTAACCTCTCCTAGAGAATTTGGAGGTCATTTCCTGTGTGCGGGTAGTTCGCAGGGTATCATTTGTCACTATTCGTTTAACCCTCTGATATTGGCTGATGGGAATGGATTTTTTAACTGAAGAGGGATGAAAGCTAGAAAAATGTAAGATGCTATTCCTGTCAGTAGGCTTGACATATAGGTCTGTTGTGATGGCGCCATTGGCATCCTTAATGACCATTGTGTCCAAAAAATTAATTTGGTTGAAGTCATGCGTCATGGTGAAGGTAATGCCTGGCCAAGTAGAATTAAGGAAAAGAAGGAATTCTTGAAGGGATTCCAACGTGCCTCCCCACAGACAAAAGACATCATCTATGAATCGTTTCCAAAGGATAACGTGTTGGAGATATAGCGAATGTTTATAGATATGGGTGGACTCAAAGTCCGCCATGTACGTGTTGGCGTACGGGGGGGCCACGTTGGATCCCATGGCTGTGCCGCGTATTTGTAGATAATATGTATTTTGGAACAGAAAGAAGTTGTTAAATAGGACGAGGGAAAGTAGTTCAATGACCAGATTGACCTGGTCCTCTGTCAAACCCTTTGTTGTAAGTAGATGGTGTACTGAGTTGATCCCATCGATGTGAGGGATGGACGTGTAGAGATCCCTCACATCCATTGTGACTAAAATAGCGTTTGTTGGGATATGTTGTAGTTTATGAATTTCATTGAGGAAATCACCCGTGTCTAACAAAAATGAAGGAGAGGAGTGTGTGAGAGGTGTTAGAATTTTTTCAAGGTATTTTGCAATGGGGGACAGTACAGAGTTGGTGGAGGCCACTATGGGTCTCCCTGGTGGATTTTGTAGGTTCTTATGGACTTTTGGTAAAGTGTAGAACACAGGGGTGATGGGATTTTTATTGCGAAGATAATCGCCCGTTTTGGAATCAAGAATCCCTAATTCAGTGTATTTGGAGATGATAGTTTCGATTTTAGACTGGATCTCACTGGTCGGGTCTCTAGGTAATTTATGATAGATGGAAGAGTCTAATAATTGTCTATTGATCTCAGATATATAAGAAGACTTATCCATGACTACCAGGGCTCCGCCTTTGTCTGCGGGTTTGAATATTAGTGTATCATCATCTTGGAGAGATTTTAAGGCCTGTGTTTCTATTTGGGACATGTTAGGTGGGTAAAAGAGTTTCCCTTGTTCGATGTCTTTCCGTAATTGCAGAAAAGATGATTGGAAAAAACCTATAAATGTCTCTACCGCATGTGAGCCATGTGGAGGACGGAATAAGCTCTTATTACGGAGGCCTAGGTTCAGTATGGACAGTGTGTTGTGGGGAGCCCCTGAGGGGGGATTAACTGTATCTGCAGAAGAAAAATATACTTTAAGTCGTAGTGTCCGGAAAAAGCGCTGTAAGTCCATGTCCAGATCGAAGGTCTTGTATTTGTATGCTGGACAAAAGGATAAACCTTTTTGAAGTACTTGATGTTCGGCTATGCCCAGGGATCTAGAGGAGATGTTAATTACCAACGACTCTGTACCTGTGAGCGGGTGACCCGCATCTGGTCCGTGTTGTTTCTTGTGTCTTGAACTCCGTCTGGTCTTCTTCTTGAAAATCGACGTCGCTGTCCTAAAAAAGGAGCTGGTGGGGGACCAAAGGATCCTCGTTCCTGTTCGGACCCTGATGTAGAATAATCTGTCGATGAACGCTGACCTCGTGTAGGTTGTCGTCTGAAGGAGGAGTTGTCCTGCCATTTGTAGACCCTGTTGGACTCGTAATCAGCTGTATCCCTGGAGAATTTGTTTCTTTTACGGCTCTCAGTGTCCCTGGCGTGTTGATCGATGCGTCCCTGTATCTGGGTCTTCAGTGTCTGCAGTTCCTCAGGGGTGCCGGTTGTGGCTAACTGGGTCTCTATATTCTGGATGGCTGCTGTATTGATCTCAATGGCTTTGTGCAGGTGTTCTAGCGTTAGAGTCATGAGATCAAATGAACATTTGTTAAGAATTTGTTCGTATCGCACACAAAAATCTGGGGAGTCGTGAAATAGTGTGGGGCGAAGTGGTACACGCAAGCCCCTTGGTATTCTCTTTACCCGTAGATACTCCGACAGGGTGGCACTGTGCAATCTAAGATTAACTTGGTGCCTAAGTGCTTTCTCTAAATCACGTCCCCGTGTCTCGCGGGGTGGTGCCTTAAGGAAATCGCTAGAGAAACGAGACTGAGCCAATATTGCTGAGGTTTCTTCTGGGTTATAGGAGAAGGTAGTAGACGTCATGCCCACTGTTGGCGTGCCACACGTTAAGGGGAGATACTATATGTAAGAGAATGAACGTGTGCACTGCAGTATGTGGAGGTGCCAGAGTAGGTGCCCAAACCAAATGTTGTATAAGAAAACTCGGCACTCAACTTAAGTAAATGGTGGTTATATTTATTGTAGTCGGTGATGCCAAACGTTTCGGTCCTCAAGGACCTTCAACAGTGACTGTACAAAAAATAATGGTGAGTAAATTAAAACTTATGTTGCAAAGGCTAAATAAAGTATAAACACGTGGTCTTGAGGGTTAATATTGCAAAGAAAGGACATAGAAGAAGGCACAATAATGGTTCAGTCGTTTCAATGTTATACAGGATGTGAAAACTGCACGTACCGTGAATCACAATTCAGATGTAGTTATAAAGCCAGAGCCAATCTGTTCGCCTAAACTGACCTGAAAAAATGGTGGTAGTGGCACAAGTGAAAAAAAGAGAGTACGATGGGTGGATGGTTACAGTGAAGTCTCATATGCTTACCCCAAACCAGCTAGGGAAATGCGGTAAACCACCGCTCATTAGTCGAGTGCTGTGGAGTGATATATTACAGAGACGTATATCAGGACGAGAGTTTAAGGTCTGTATATCGTGGTATCAGTGTGTACATACCATGCAAAACTGATGCTGGGGTTTAATACGGGTACAGACTGCTTTCTCTGGTCTGTAGTTGTAAAGAAGGTACAGATTTATATATCATATCATGCATATGGTCCCACCAGATTTGAAGAAAATGTTACCTAAAGGAGGATTACCGAAAGTATAGGTTGCATATACCTAGGTAGAGGTATGTGTTGCTGCCTGTAAGAATATAAGCATAGATGTGAGCAAAGTGCGGCTGTGATCGGTGCTGGGCGCAGGAACGATGTGTCTTACCCTGTATCAGGAATATCGCGGTATCCACCGCTGGATAGAGGCAGGCAGCAATGGGTATGTTGCCGGCTTTTAATGGGGAAGCGAGTGTGACACTTCCTGGTTCCGGATAGAAGCGTGTCACCGGAAGTGACGTGCCCGGAAGTGAGATCTGCGTTCCAAATGCGTTCCAGTGACGTATGTGGGAGGTGTGCTTTGCCAATTGGAGCATGCTCAGAAGAGAAAAGGCAGTAACAATTGCTGAAATAAGTCTAAGAGGTGGTGATATCAAACGGAGGTGATTGAAGTGCCCAAACAAATTCTCTGGGGTCAGTATAGGCGGCTCTGGGGGAAAAAGAAACCATACAGTTAGGAGACAAGTAGTTATTTAAGTAAAAGACAAAATATCATAATCCCGATTGAGACCTTTGGGGGTTAATGTTTCTAAGGTGTGTATCCAGTATGATTCTCTCTAAAGCATTAGGAGCTCACAGATAGCAAACAAAAAATGCAACATGTCAAAAGAACAAAGGACAGCCCCAAAGCCAACAGGGTGGGTGCTGTGTTCCACAATGAGTGTCTGTGAGAAAAGGATTTTACGGTGAGGACATAAAAATCCCTATTTCTCCTTCGCCTCATTGGGGGACACAGACCATGGGACGTCCCAAAGCAGTCCATGGGTGGGAAACAGCATGACTGCTGAAACGTTATGTACCCAATGATTAATCTGGCATACAGATGCGCTACTGTTGATTGCGGAATTTGTCTGCCAAGGGCAGCATCTGAAGAGTCTTAAGAATTAATGTTGTAATGCTTAACTAACGTGAGAAAACTCGACCAAGTTTCAGCCTTGCAAACTTGCTGTACCGACGCCCGGAGCTGCATGGCCCAGGACGCCCCCACTGACCGAGTGGAGTTTACCTTGAGGTTCGCAGGGATAGGCGACCTCTGACACGGTAAGCTTCTTGAATTGGAGAGCGGATATATCTGGTTACTGTAGCTTTAAAAGCAGGTAGGCCTTTTCTGTGTCACTCTGGAAACATGAATAGGGAATCAGAGTTGCAGAAAGGCGGTATTCTGGAAATGTATTTCCTGAGTGCTCTCACCGAATCCAAAGTGTGGAGAGCCTTTTCAGTACGATGAACCGGAGCTAGGCAGAACGAGGGCAAGACTATGTTCTCATTGAGATGAAAAGAAGAAACGACCTTAGGCAAGAAGGCCAGAGATGTCCTCAACACCACCTTGCCCTGTTGAAAAGACCAGAATGGAGGTTTGCAAGAGCAAGCTGTCAATTCAGAGATCCGAGTGATGGCTGTTACAGCCACAAGGGAACTTTCCAAGAAAGAATAGTGAGTGATGCGTCCTGTAGGAGTTCGGGCCTTTTGTAAGGCACCTGAGAGCAGATTAAGATCCGAAGGCTCCAAAGGCATCTTGTAGGGAGAAACAACGTGTGACACTCCCTGTATGAAGGTCTCAACCTGAGATTTGGAAGCTAGCTTTTGCTGGAACAGGACGGATAGGGCTGAAACTTGGCATTTGAGAAGACAGTGCTAGCGTTGAATCTAATCCTGCTTGGAGACAACTCCAAAATGGACAAAATAGAAAACACAAGTGATGAACATCCATAGTTTTTTTTTTTCCACCAAGAGAAAAAAAAAAGTCCTTCCAAATACGATGGTAAATACACATGGAGGAAGGTTTCCGAGTGTTGATCATGGGGGACGCTTGTAGCGAGAAACTAGTCTGGGCTAGGAGCCAGGATTCAATGGCCTAGCCGTGAACCTCAGGACTCTCGAGTTCTGGCGGAAAATGGGCCCGAGAGAGGAGGTCAGGACAGTCCGGTAACCGTCAGGGAACGTCGGCGACTAGTTGCCCTAGTTCCGCGCACACGCTCGGCGTGGCCAGTCTGGTGCGATGAGAAACACAGGAATACATTCTGCCCTGATCTTTTGGATGATCCTTGGGATTAGCGGAAGCGGGCAAAAAAAAGTGTAAGGGATGCGAAACTGATGTCACTGAAGCACCAGAGCATCTGCTCAGATGACTAATGGGTCTTGGGACCGAGTAACGAATGCCGGAACTTTGGCGATTAGCCTGAAGGCTATGAGATCTATATCCGGAGAACCCCAGTTAACAAATGTGCAGAAAAACTTCCGGAGGAACAAACTACTTTCCCGAGGCCATACCTTGACGGCTGAGAAAAAACTGCCTCCCAATTCTCTACTTACGGGAAATGAACTGCCGAGATGACTGAATGGTGTGTCTCGGCCAACCGCAGAATGTGTGCTTCTTTGAGCATCGCTCTTCTGCTCCGTCTGGCCCCGATGCCGATTAATGTACGCCACCACCATGGCATTGTCCGACTGGGTCCGAATGGGACGGCCGGATCTCAAGGATATTAATCGGGAGACGTGATTCCTGAATGGACCAGTGTCTCTGAGCCATGTGGAAATGGAAAATCGCACCCCAACCTAGGAGCCTGGCGTCTGTGGTCACTACCAGCCGGTGAGTTGGAAGGAACGACGTACGTAGACCCAGAGGGGACATTGACGTCCACCACCTGAGAGACTGCCTGATCCGGGAGGACTGTCGAAGCAGTGGCCCAGGGGGGCTGGATTTACGTCCTAAGCCGAAAGCGATGCATGCTGTAGAGGACGGCGATGGAGATGGGAAATGGTACTGGCTCGATCGACGACACCATTTTTCCCAGGACCTGCATGCCGAACCGCAGGGAGAGGGAGTGTGCAAAAGAAAACTTCCGGGCTCCCCGGAACAGCGTCAAGATCTTTCCTGGAAGAATTACCAACCCTCGGGGAAGTGTCCAAGATCAACCCCTAAAAAAAGGGAAGATTTGCTGGGATGGGGAGGAGAGGATTTGTCTAGGTTCACTAGCCATCCGAGACGAGAGAGAAAGAGAGAGAGTCCACCGCAACACTGACACTCTCCGCAGTGGCCTGGGGGGAAGAACCCTTGATGAGGGGGTCGTCTAGGAAGGGTAGACTCAACACGCCCAGAGAGTGCAGAATTGACATGGCAGCCGCCATGACCCTGGTGAACACTCTGGGACAGCGGCAATGCTGAAGGGCAATGCCGTGAGCTGAAAAAGTCAGTCTCCGATAGACCTGAGAAGCTTGGAATGTGAAGATATGCGTCATTGATGTTGAAAGACGCGAGGTATTCTCGTTTCCAACGAGGTGAAAACAGAACGGAGGGAATCCATTCTGAAATTACGCACTTTGACAAACTTGTTTAACAGCTTCAGATCTAAGATGGGGCTCATGGTTCCGTCCTTCATTGGGACTACGAATAGGTTTGAGTAAAACACCTCTGAACCTTTCGGTGTGAGGACATGGGACGATGACTCCATTGTTGCGGAGAGCGTATATGGCTTGATAAAATGGAACTGCATGCGCCTCTGACATCGGAAGATGCGACTGGAAGAAAGTGATGGAGGGGGAGATGCGATTTCTATCTTGTATCCGGAGGACACCCGGTCTCTGACCCATTGGTCTTGAACGGGAAGAGTTACCCTTGGGTCCCGACCGGGAGGTCCTGTTTCTCCAAGAATGAGCGGCCGTGAAGAAATTTGTGAATCCCTATCCCAGCGCGGGGGACGGCCAGTTGCAGATGACCAACTGGAGGTAATGCAAAAAAGGCCGGCAGCAAATTTGGCATAGATTCTGAAAAAAGGCCGACTGGGCCTTAGCTAACGGAGGAATTTGCTTGTTCCTCTAGTAGGATCCAAGATAATTTGGTCCAATTTATCCCCAAACAAGTGCCTGCTCTGATAAGGCGGGGAGGTTAGAAATTTCTTGTAAGCGGAGTCTGTTCCCCACTCTAGGGGACATAGGGCTCTCCTGATGGTAACTGCAAGTGCGGCACAGTTAGCCGCAACTAGGGAGGCATGCACAACGAAAAACCCTGGCCAGGGCAATCTGGTAACATGAGACTGAACGCATCAGGGGGTAGGTTAATGTCTCAAACAATCTTAGCTAGAGCCACTACACGGGCTACCATAGGTCTGGCCACCATGTGGCAGCAAAGGAGGGTACTGGCAGCCTCAAAGACTGACCAAGCAAGAGTGTTTATCTAGTGATCAGTGGGGTTTCTCATGGACGAGCCGTCAGGCAGAGACAGGAGAGATTTGGAAGTGAGCAGTGGTATAGGTGGATCCACTTCGGGGGGGTCAGTCTACTCCTTTCTTAGAGTAGCAATCATCCCGCCTTGTAAAAGGGTACCTGGCTTCCAGGGTTTATGCCCTGTGAACCGCTTGTCCGGGCAACTTCTAACAATGTCCCTAAAATCAGGGGGTTGGCCAAAACCTTGTGAGGACATTCGGTGTGATCCGGGCTAGTACCGGGTGCTTCGTATATGTTCAGAACTTTATTAACGGCATCAATGAGAGGATCTAGAGACTCCTAGTACTCTGGCGAGACCAGGTCAACAGCCACATCAGGCTCGTATTGAGAGACGAGTTCGCTGCACTCCCTGGTGAGGGGAATCGTGAAGCAGAGTCTGAGGATGCTGAGGCACGAGAGTGTATGACAGGACGTTTCCTAGAAGATTGCCAATCTAATGCAGCTGAGAAACATAGAGACGCCCAACACTTGTTTAGAAAAAGTAGGCGGTAATGCAAACAAATAAGCCGCTGTAGCAATCAATATTCCACTCCATGTATAATATTAGAACAGGAGAACAAACGGAGTACTGGATTCAATATAATATGAAAAGTAACAAAATTTATTAATGAATATACAAAGATTAACAATAAAATTGGCTACATAGCCAGGTCACAGGACAGGCACAGGGGGGAAAAGACATTAGCCCCGTGCACACAAACATCCACAAATAGGATCGCAATGCCAGTAACAACTAATGGTTGGTAAGTCCAAAAGGTAATGGTAAGTTATCTCCATGAGAACATAACCTCATTGTCAACAAATAAGACCCAGTGGGCACAAAGAGTAGGAGAGGCTTACCAGGCGGTGTGTACGGCCCCTGAACAGAGGGTAAAACCCCGTCGCGTGTTTTGCGCTTTCACAGGGTGCTTTCTCAAGGGGATGAGGGATAAAGGGATATACAGGACCTTTTGTATCCATTGTGAGTGGTCACATGTGTGATCATGTGACTTAAATTAGCCAATGAACACCGTAACGTCGGCGCATGTGCTGTGCCACAGCCAGGTCCTCAGCAGTGGAACCAGGCGTCAGGCATCAGAGTGCAAGCGCAGGGAAGGGAGATCCCCTAACGTGTGCCCGAGGTACAAAGACGCAGGGCTCCATGCGAGGCGCACATGGAGGGCACAGCGCGCATGCGCACAACCACGTGAGTATAATACAAGTGCTGATATGAAAAAATAATAATGTAATGCAAATGCAAGCATATATATATATAGAATGTAGGATACAGAAGGAGAAGATCCATGTTGTAATGTTATAACATGCGTCACTAACTATAAATGCATAATATCATTCTCAATTCTATTATAAATAACAAATGACACTTTATCCTATTGTGGTGCATAAACATAACATCAATATATATATAGTCATATGGATAAACATCACACAATAGAAATGGAAGTTGGTCCAATCAAAAGAAGTCTCCCAACGGTCCACGGGACGGAAAATAAAAGATGGCAGAGATCACACGAACCATGATGACATTGAGTCCCGTCAAGTCATTGAAAATCCCCAAAGACCAAACAGAAATAAGACAATACACTAAAAATAAAAAAAAGTTAAAATCAAAGAATAATTAAAAAGAACCCCAACTGAAATGGGAACATTTATAATGAATGCAATAGAGACAAATTACACAAAGAATTATAGAAAGGAGGCAAAGCTCAAGGACTCATTAAGGCCTTTGGGAGTCATAGTGTCCAGGGTGACAATCCATTTGGCCTCCCTCTGGGCTAGCAGCTTTTTATAATTCCCAGCTCTAATCCCCAGATGGACACAGTCAATACCTCTAATCATAAATGTTTTTGCGTCACAGTCATGAAAAGTCCTGAAGTGGCGGAAGATAGTTTTAAGGGTAGAGGGATCGGCCACTGTCTTGGACGGCCGAATGTCCCACACATGCTCACGCACCCTCACACATAGTTCTCTAGACGTAAGACCAACGTATATCATGGAGCAACCACATGTGGCATAGTAGATAATATTGGTGCTACAACATGATGTACGTTGTCTAATCTGGAAATTTTTTGAGCCATCAGAGGATTGGAACGTCGAGCAGCGCAGGACATTTGAGCAAGACAGTGGCCGCAAGGGACAGATCCCACATTTGGGCCTCTGGTTCCAAAGGGGTTGGGAGACACTGGGACATAATGACTCCTCACCAGAAGGTCTCTAAGTTTTTTGGATCTCCTGGAGGTCATTAGTGGAAAGTCACCAATAACCGGACGCAAGGAAGGTTCAGCGCCAAGGACGGCCCAGTGTTTAACCAAAATCTCCCTCATATGGTCCCACTCGTGATTAAAGGTGGAAATAAAGCGAATGTTGTCACCACCATTACTCTTCCTCCCTGCCCATGCCAGCGCGTGGATAAAGTAAATCTTTGCGTGCCATATTTCTAGCCCTGTTGAAGCCCCTCCCTATACATCTGTTGCTGTAACCTCGACTCTGAAAACGGGCCCTCAAGTAATGGGCACGTCTATCAAAACTGTCATCTGTGGAACAGATTTGCCTCATCCTGAGGAATTGACCGACCGGGACGGCTCTAATGGTGGAAGGGTTGTGCGAAGATTTGGTGTGTAATAGCGCATTTACAGAAGTTGGTTTTTTGTATACGTCTGTCTGAATACCATGATTGTCATCAAGATACAGAGAGACGTCCAAAAAAAATCAATAGATTTAGAATCAAATTTATAGGTCAACTTAATTAAATTTGTTGATATTTAGCCACGTCATAAACTCCCCGAGCTGCTGCACAGTCCCATCTCAAAAAAATAAAATATCGTCAATATAGCGGTGCCAGCACAGCACATGGGAGGCAGCTGGCGCGCCCCCGTCGCCAAAAATGAATCTCTCCCAGGAACCCAGGAAGAGATTAGCATAAGAGGGCATACAGGCTGTGCCACACCACAGTAGATAAAAATGATCTTTAAATACAAAAAAATTATGAGTGAGAACAAACTGCAGCAGCTCAAGGAGTAATTCGCACAACGAGCCGCCGAGGTCGGACATCCCCAGGAAGAGGCGAACCGCATCCAAACCTAAAGTGTGGTCGATACAGGTGTATAGGGATTCGACGTCGGCAGTGACAAAAATGGTGTGATTATCCACAAGGACGCCATCGACCCGTGTGAGGACGTCCGTCGTGTCTTTGATGTAAGATTGTAATAATTTGACCAGCGGTCTCAAATAATAATCTAAAAATTTACAAACAGGGTCGCACAATCCCTCGATACCGGACACGATCGGACGCCCCTGGGGGGTCAACGGCGTCCTTGTGGATCTTGGGCAGGAGGTAGAAAGTAGGGGTTTTCAGGGCCCTGACCATCAACCCCTCAAATACAGCCTTACTGATGATATCCTCATCTACAGCACGAATGAGGATACGTTGGAGTGCAAGCGAAGAGGATGTAGGATTGTATGATAGTTTTTCATAAGTATGAGCATTCATCAAACGCTTCTCACTCATACATTGTAACAGGCCAGACCACGATATTCCCCCCTTGTCAGTCGGCTTGAATACGACCCCCGGAATGGATTGTAATTCTGAAATAGCACGGCGTTGCCTAACAGTCAAATTATCGTGTTTACACCTAAAGGATAGTTTTTGAAAAAACGCTTTTCTGAGCAACTTCTATGCCTTTGAACAATGTCCCTAAATTCAGGGAGTTGGCCAAAACATTATGAGGACGTTCGGTGTGATCCGGGCTAGGACCGGGTGCTTCGTCTACTGTTGTGAATACTCTGGAGGCGACTTCTGAGCTGGAGCTCCCTCCAGTGGTTGCTTAGGGTACTGAACTTATTGCTGAATGGCATTCAGCTGGCTCTGAATGGTCTGATATAAGTGACCTGAACTCCCTTCAGCCTTGCCGGTAATCAATTGTTCTTCCTGGTCTTGCTTGGAGCTCAGCTTGCATTCCTGCTCTTTCAGATAAGTGATTTGCTGTTTTTTTTTCCTTTGGTTGGATTTTCCTTGTTTGTTTGCTGCTTACAGTGGACTTCAGCCTGGTCCCCTTTTGGGGCCTGGCGCTGCAATTGTGCTCATTTTGTATTTGCACTTTAGCTCTGTTCCTTTGTCACTTTTTATTTGCTGAATTGCTGTGTGTTACACCAGAGATCTGATTTAGGTGGTAGAGATCGTGTGATCTCAGGTTTTTTGTTAATCAGAAGTGTTGGTATTTTTGTCAGGGTTTTTTTGGGTTGCAGTCAGAATTCTTTCCTATACTTTTCTATCTAGACAGATTGGGCCCCAGCGTTTGCTCATTCTATTTTCTGTCTGTGTCCGTATTTTCTTCTTGTCTAACCTCCATTACATGTTTGGGGGCTTCCTATTTCTTTGGGGGTTCTGCTACGGGGCAGATAGCTTTTATCTTTCTGCCTTTAGGTGTAGCTATCTCTCCGGCTGTGACGAGGTGTCAATGATCACCGTAGGTACGCTCCACGGCTACTTCTAGTGTGGCGGTTAGTTTAGGGTACTGCAATCCAATAGTTTCCAGCCTCTCAGGTGTATTGCTTTTTGCCTATTTTTGCAATTTCTCCTCAGCTACCGAAACACAACAGTATTACCGACATAACTGAGAATTATATGGTACTCACAGAAGGGAAGGATAGTAAAAGGGAAAAAGAAAAAAAAGGGAGTTGTCAGAGATTTTTTTTTCTGTTTTTTGCACTTTTTCCCTCTTTTTCTCTGGGTGCTGAGGGAGATTTTTTTTTTCCCTCAGTGGAGTTTGCACAGTTGTCTGGCCGTGTGGAGCAGCTTGCCACTGAGGTTTGGAGTATTGCTGCCTGCCTTGCTGGGTTGCCGGTTGAGGAAACTAGGATCCCCATGCCAGATTTATTTTTGGGGGATCGGTCTAAATTTCTGAATTTCAAAAATAACTGTAAGTTGTTTTTTGCCTTAAAGCCTAAGTCCTCAGGGAACGCAGCACAGCAGGTTCAAATTGTCATCTCTCTGCTGCACGGCGACCCTCAGGATTGGGCTTTTTCCCTGACACCTGGGGATCCTGTTTTGAATGATGTTGATGTATTTTTTCAGGCTCTGGGGTTATTGTACGATGAAACTAATGTCACTGATCAAGCTGAAAAGACCTTGTTGGCATTAAATCAGGGTCGTGAGGACGCTGAGCTGTACGGTCAGAAATTTCGAAAGTGGGCAGTCCTGACCAAATGGAATGATTATGCTTTGGCAGCCCTTTTTGGGAAGGGTTTGTCAGAAATTGTAAAGGACGTTATGGTGGGATTCCCTGTTCCCTCTGGTCTCAATGATTCTATGTTTTTGGCTATTCAAATTGACAGACGTTTGCGGGAGCGCAGAGGTATGCGTGAGATAGTGTTGCCTTGTGAGCCAGCTCCTGAGGCCATGCAGTGTGATGGAGTGACTTCTGGGGCTCGGCGTCATGAGTTTCGTAAGCGCAATGGGCTATGTTTCTACTGTGGTGACGCTTCCCATACTATTTCTGTCTGCCCTAAGCGGGGAAGACGTTTTGCGCGCTCAGTTGTCTTGGGTAGTGTTCAGACTAAATTTCTATTGACTGTTACCCTGATTTGCTCCCTGTCCACATTTTCGGCTCAGGCTTTTGTTGATTCAGGAACAGCTATTAACCTGATGGATTTTGATTTTGCCAAACGTTGTGGGTTTCCCATGATACCCCTGCGGAAGTATTCCTTTACTGGGCATTGATTCTACCCCTTTGGCGGAGAATAAACCCCAGTTTTCTACTCAGGTGATAATGAGGGTTGAACCAGATCATCAGGAGAGTTGCAAATTTCTGGTGTTGCATAATCTGCATGACATTATTGTACTGGGTTTCCCTTGGTTACAGACTCATAATCGTATTTTGGATTGGAAATCTGTGTCTGTGACCAGTTGGGGCTGCCAATGTGTTAATACTGACACTCCTGTTTTTTCTGCCTCTCCCCAGTCTCAGGATGTCCCTGACTTTTTGACTGATTTTTCTGATGTGTTTAGTGAAAGTAAGACTGCATCCTTACCTCCTCACAGGAGCTATGATTGCGCTATTGAGTTAGTGCCTGGTGGTAAATTTTCTAAAGGTCGCCTTTTTAATTTATCTGTACCTGAACACGATGCTATGCGATCTTATATCAAGGAGTCTTTGGAGAAGGGTCATATCAGACCATCCTCTTCACCCTTGGGCGCAGTTTTTTTCTTTGTGGCCAAAAAGGATGTTTCATTGAGGCTGTGTATTGATTATCGCCTCCTGAATAAGATCAGTTAAATATCAATATCCGTTACCCTTGATTTCTGACCTATTTTTCAGAGTGAAAAGAGCTAGTTGGTTTACCAAGCTTGACCTCAGGGGGGGCGTATAACCTTATTCGCATTAAGCACGGGGGTGAATGGAAGACTGTGTTTAATATCCCAGAGGGGCATTTTGAGTACCTAGTGATGCCTATTGGGCTTACTAATGCCCCTTCCGTCTTCCAATCCTTCATGAATGATATTTTCAGAAATTTTGTGGATAAATTTCTGATCGTTTATTTGGATGATATCTTGATTTTTTCCAACGACTGGGACTCTCATGTGAAACATGTTCGGACTGTGTTCAAGATTTTGAGAGAGAATGCACTGTATGTGAAGGGATTAAAGTGTCTTTATGGCCTACAGAAGGTCTCATTTCTGGGATTCATTTTGTCTCCGTCTGTTATTGAAATGGACCCGGTCAAGGTTCAGGCCATCTGTGATTGGGTTCAACCTACTTCATTGAAGGCTCTTCAGAGATTTTTGGGTTTTGCCAATTTTTATCGTAAATTTATTGGTAATTTCTCCGGTATTGTTAAACTATTGACTGATTTGACCAAAAAGGGTTCCGATGTGGTGAATTGGCCTCCTGAGACAGTTTCTGCGTTTCAGGAACTTAAGCAGAGATTCATTTCTGCTCCTGTTCTAAGGCAGCCTCATGTTTCTCTGCTGTTTCAGGTGGAGGTTGATGCCTCTGAGATTGGGGCAGGTGCCGTTTTGTCCCAAAGGGATCCAGAGACCTCTAAGAGTAACCCTTGTGCCTTTTTCTCTCGAAAATTTTCTCCAACTGAACGTAATTATGACGTGGGTAATCGGGAGTTATTGGCCATGAAGTGGGCCTTTGAAGAGTGGAGACATTGGCTGGAAGGAGCCAAACATCAGGTGGTGGTCCTCACGGACCATAAGAACCTGGTTTATCTCGAATCAGCCAAGCGACTTAATCCTAGACAGGCCAGGTGGGCCTTGTTTTTCACACGTTTTAATTTTGTGGTTTCTTTTCTTCTGGGCACTAAGAATGTTAAGGCGGATGCCCTCTCGAGGAGTTTCTTTGCAGATTCTCCCGAGTTATCTGATCCTGCTGTTATTTTGAAAGAGGGTGTAGTTCTTTCCGCCATCTCGCCCAAATTGAGACTGGCTCTGGAGGGGTGTCAGGAGGATAAACCTGAGCGCTGCCCTGTTGGGAAATTGTTTGTCCCAGACCAGTGGAAGAAGAGTGTGATGTCTGAGATTCATTGTTCCGCGTTGGCTGGTCATCCCGGGATTTTTGGTACCAGAGACTTGGTGATTCGCTCCTTTTGGTGGCCTACTTTGTCTCGTGACGTCAGAGACTTTGTGCAGTCCTGTGGGACTTGCTCTCGTTCCAAGCCTTGCTCTCGTTCTAGTGGTTTGTTAATGCAATTACCTGTACCCAAGAGGCCATGGACCCATATTTCTATGGATTTTATTTCCGACCTCCCTGTCTCTCAGAGAATGACCGTTATCTGGGTAATCTGTGATAGGTTTTCCAAGATGATACATCTTGTGCCATTACCTAAGTTGCCTTCCTCCTCCGAATTGGTGCCTTTGTTCTTTCAGCACGTGGTTCGGTTACATGGCATTCCGGAGAACATTGTGTCTGACAGAGGAGTCCAATTTGTTTCCAGATTTTGGAGGACATTTTGTTCTAAACTTGGTGTTCAGTTATCTTTCTCCTCTGCATTTCACCCTCAGACTAATGGACAAACCGAGAGAACAAACCAGACCTTGGAGACTTATTTGAGATGTTTTGTGTCTGCTGATCAAGATGACTGGGTCTCTTTTTTGCCTTTGGCTGAGTTTGCTCTTAATAATAGGGCTAGCTCTGCCGCCTTGATGTCTCCATTTTTCTGCAATTCTGGGTTTCACCCTCGATTTTCTTCAGGACAGGCGGAGGCTTCTGTCTGTCCGGGGGTTGACTCTATTGTGGAGTGTATGCAGCAGATTTGGGACCAGGTAGTGGAGAGGTTGTCTCTCCTCAAGAGAAGGCCCAGTGGTTTGCCAACCGGCATAGGACTGATGGTCCTCGTTTTAAAGTGGGGGACTTGGTTTGGTTGTCCTCAAGAAATATCCCTATGAAAGTTGCATCTCCAAAATTTAAGCCAAGGTTCATTGGACCTTATAAGATCATGGAAATTATTAATCCTGTTTCCTTCCGTTTGCTTCTTCCAGGGACATTTAAGATCCATAACGTGTTCCACAAGTCCTTATTGAAGAGATTTGTTGAGCCAGTGGTTCCTATGGCTGCGCCTCCCGACCCTCTTTTGGTTGAGGGCAATTTGGAGTATGTGGTTGAGAAAATATTGGATTCTCATTTTGCTAGACGGAAACTCCAGTATTTGGTTAAGTGGAGAGGTTATGGTCAGGAGGACAATTCTTGGGTGTTTGCTTCGGACATCTATGCTGGGAGACTTATCCGTGCCTATGATCGAGCTCATCCTGATCGGCCTGGTTGCGCAGGTGAGGGTTCGGTGACCCCTCCTCAAGGGGGGGGTACTGTTGTGAATACTCTGGAGGCGACTTCTGAGCTGAAGCTCCCTCCGGTGGTTGCTGAGGGTAATGAACTAATTGCTGAATGGCCTTCAGCTGGCTCTGAATGGTCTGATATAAGTGACCTGAACTCCCTTCAGCCTTGCCGGTAATCAATTGTTCTTCCTCGTCTTGCTTGGAGCTCAGCTTGCATTCCTGCTCTCATTCAGATAAGTGATTTGCTGTTTTTTTTTCCTTTGGTTGGATTTTCCTTGTTTGTTTGCTGCTTGCAGTGAACTTCAGCCTGGTCCCCTTTTGGGGCCTGGCGCTGCAATTGTGCTCATTTTGTATTTGCACTTTTGCTCTGTTCCTTTGTCACTTTTTATTTGCTGAATTGCTGTGTGTTACACCAGAGATCTGATTTAGGTGGTAGAGATCGTGTGATCTCAGGTTTTTTGTTAATCAGAAGTGTTGGTATTTTTGTCAGGGTTATTTTGGGTTGCAGTCAGAATTCTTTCCTATACTTTTCTATCTAGACAGATTGGGCCCCAGCGTTTGCTCATTCTATTTTCTGTCTGTGTCCGTATTTTCTTCTTGTCTAACCGCCATTACATGTTTGGGGGCTTCCTATTTCTTTGGGGGTTCTGCTACGGGACAAATAGCTTTTATCTTTCTGCCTTTAGGTGTAGCTATCTCTCCGGCTGTGACGAGGTGTCTAGGATCACCGTAGGTACGCTCCACGGCTACTTTTAGTGTGGCGGTTAGTTTAGGGTACTGCAATCCAATAGTTTCCAGCCTCTCTGGTGTATTGCTCTTTGGCTATTTTTGCAATTTCTCCTCAGCTACCAAAACATAACAGTCTACGTTCAGAACTTTATTATCAATGAGAGGATCTAGAGACTCCAGGTACTCTGGCTAGACCAGGTCTGCGGCCACATCAGGCTCGTATTGAGAGACGAGTTCGCTGCACACCCCTAGTGAGGGGAATCGTGAAGCAGAGTCTGAGGATGCTGAGGCACGAGAGTGTATGACAGGACGTTTTCTAGAAGATTGCCAATCTACTGCAGCTGTCCGGCCCCTGCCTGAGGAAGACTCTCGTGAGGCGAAAGGATCTATAGCCTTGACCAGAGAGGCTATGTATTGTGCCAGAGACGTAGCCATTAGGGCGGACTAGGCCCACTAGGGTCCGCATTAGCAGGGGGCTCCTGTACGCATGGGAAGATGCAGGCTGCGCCAAACGCCTAACGGTGACTGCGTGGTAGTGTGGGCATTACATGCGGTACGATTGATCGCTGCACATTCGTGTTGGAGACATAGGGGGGTGCCGCGCTATGGCGAGCTTAGTGTGAGACATACTCCACTGTGTCTGATATATTGCATCTATCTTGATGCAGCTTAGAGGCTGCTGCAGGTTAAGGGGGGAAGCGCTGTGCACCAGCTTCCCAGGTCCTGAGTCTGTGCCCCACAGAAATAATCTGCGTTGTCGATGCCTGTAGTCACACTGCGCATGTGAGGTATGATTGCATCCCCCGCCTGTATGACAGGTGCGGAAGAGGGGAGCCCAAGAAGACTGCGCTTCTCATTAGGAACGAGAAGCACCAGCCGAAGGCGGCGGAGACAGGGCCAGAGGGCAGGATGTGGCTACAGCGTTGCCCGCTCAGAGCGAGGCGTCTATGCAGTGGGCGAAGCCACCGGAAGGGCGGGGCATGGCCTATGCCGGTCCGAAGCCGGGGGCTAAAGTTTTGGCCGTGGTGGTGTCATGGTAACGGCCGCGGAGAGGGTAGTGCGACGGCGCCAGAGCAACGGCAATGGCGGAGACAGCATGGCGGTGCTGCAAACGCAGTTTTAGCCATTGGAGCCCATGACCCTCTGGGGGCCCGGACATGTAAAAGAACCATTAGAGGGCCCCTTTTTTTTCCCTTTGCCGACCGCAGGAGCTGCTGAGAAGGGATGCAGCAGAGCCAGGTGCATGAAGCAAGGCCGGGTGAGTCAGTGTAGTAGGCCCAGATTGTGCCACAGGCAGCATTCACCAGTGCCTGGTTGTGGGCCGCACAAATCCTCCTCAATCCACCTTCCCTTTGATAGGGAGGTGGAGAGGTCTCGTTCGCCTCCAGTCACCATCCACTTTCGGGCAGTGGTGGTGCAGTGGGGCCGCACGGACGCCGCATGGAGCCTCTGCATGTTACCTAAGGTAATTTTCTTGTCAGGATTGGTGAGGCAGGCTGGAATGTCCGGCTGAAGAACATGGCTCCAGAAGGGGGTACTTGGGGGCGACACCCCATGTTCCCGTCTGTTGGTGATGTGGGGAGAGCGGACCCATTGAAGGAATCCGTCACCCCTAAGGAGAGTCCAGGCTGGCGTTGAGGTTGCAGGAGGGGATACGGGGAGACGACACTCCGAGTGCCCGCCTGTTGATGATTTTGGGAGATCGGGACCTTGAAAGGCCCCGTCGCCCCCTTGAATCCGTTGAAAAAAAGTTAAAAGGTAAAAAATTTAAAAATTAAAATAATAAAGTCGGGGTCTGAAGCCAGACCCTAGTGCCTCCTACACACTAAGCAAGAACTTGTTCAGGATAGAGCCAGCAGAGGGTGTATACTGTAGAAGGAGGAGTTAACTTTTCTATGTATTTGCTTAGTGTCCTCCTAGTGGCAGCAGCATAACACCCATGGTCTGTGTCCCCCAATGAGGTGAAGGAGAAAGAACATTATCTTATTAACTTATTTAGGCATCAACCTTACTGTTAACAGACCATCCCTATATAAGTGGAATTTATAAGTGGAATTTTACCCCGCTGATTCAAAAGCTACATATGGATCTTACTAAATAGCGCTTTCTTTACTTATTCAATCCCGATATCTAGCACAGTATTTGCAAAAATCAGCTCCATGATCTCCAAATTTGTTTGGCAAGGAAAACGTTCTAGAGTATCCATACGTATAATGTTTATTCATAGAAAGCTTGGGGGTCTATCACTTCGCAAAATCATGTGTAAAGAACCCCAAGAAAAAAATATAAAATTTAACCTTTATTGTTAATTTAAAACGGGAAAAAGACAAACACCACACATGTTAAAAAGTGCACACTACATCCACCCTATTAATGTTCCCTAATCTGTTACCTGCCTTGCCGCGGAGGTTGGCACCCTAAGATAGCCCACACGAGATTGTCGCCCCCCGCTCAATGTAGGCTGACCCTGAGATCCTCCAATGCCCCTGCAGTAAGTGAGCCTTATATCTGACACAACATATGAAGATAGTCCCTTCAAAAGGTGGGAAAAATGGCAGTGTATAACTGTATATCAGGTTAGGGAATAGGATTAAAATTCAACGCTTGATATTTGTTAAATGTAAACAGAACATATGACCCCTCACATTAGTCTGAAGATTTTGCTGGTCCCTGCATATCAGCAAATCGACATCATATTGATGTCCCTATGATATATGCATCTTGTTCTATGTGTCTATATTTATGATCAAGTTATCAGACACATGCTCTTAGGGTCACAGTAGGTTAGCCATCAAGGGGCAGAAGGCACCACGTGAAGTGTATATATAGAGTGTCGATTTGCTGATATGCAGGGACCAGTAAAATCTTCAGACTAATGTGAGGGGTCATAGGTTCTGTTTACATTTAACAAATATCAAGCATTGAATTTTAACCCTATTCCCTAACCGGATATACAGCTATACGCTGCCATTTTTCCAACCTTTTGAAGGGACTATCTTCATCTGTTGTGTCAGATATAAGGCTCACTTACTGCAGGGGCATTGGAGGATCCAAGGGTCAGCCTACGTTGAGGGGGGCGCCAATCTCGTGTGGGCTATCATAGGGTGCCAACCTCCGCGGCAAGGCAGGTAACAGATTAGGGAACATTAATAGGGTGGATGTAGTGTGCACTTTTTAACATGTGTGGTGTTTGTCTTTTTCCCGTTTTAAATTAACAATTAAAGGTTAAATTTTATATTTTTTTCTTGGGGTTCTTTACACATGATTTTGCATTTTGAATACTCCATTTATCTTTGTATGATTTATTCTGGGTCTATCATTTCCCAACTTTTCCTTATATTACAAAGCAGCTCAATTAAAACAGTTTCTACAATCTCTAACACACCCAGATGGGTAAATTTAGAATCTTCTTTAGTGGCGCCATTTTCTATTACTGAGCTCATTTGTTCAGCAAATCCGACATATACTAATATAGCGGGAATAGCTCCTTACACTCACTATTCCTTAACTTTGTGGAAAAAATTAAGATTCCGATTTCAACTACAATGAAATGGCCTCTCCTATTTTCTTTATTTCACAATCCCTGGTTTAAAAGTTAAATCTTTCAAATGGTGGCTATTAGTGATGAGCGAGTATACTCGTTGCTTGGGTTTTCCCGAGCATGCTCGGGTGGTCTCCGAGTATTTGGAAGTGCTCGGACATTTAGTTTATGTCACGGCAGCTGCATGATTTGTGACTGCTACACAGCCTGAATACATGTGGGGATTCCCTAACAAACAGGCATTCCCCACATGATTTCAGGTTGTCTAGTAGCCGTAAATCATGCAGCTGCGGCGACAAACTAAATCTTGATGATTTTTGCAACTGCACTTAGGGACACTTTCAAAGTTTTCCCAATTTTTCGGACTGACTGACCTTCATTTCTTAAAGTAATGATGGCCACTCGTTTTTCTTAGCTGCTTTTTTCTTGCCATAATACAAATTCTAACAGTCTATTCAGTAGGACTATCAGCTGTGTATCCACCAGACTTCTGCACAACACAACTGATGGTCCCAACCCCATTTATAAGGCCAGAAATCCCACTTATTAAACCTGACAGGGCACACCTGTGAAGTGAAAACCATTCCCGGTGACTACCTCTTGAAGCGCATCAAGAGAATGCCAAGAGTGTGCAAAGCAGTAATCAAAGCAAAAGGAGGTTACTTTGAAGAACCTAGAATATAAGACATATTTTCAGTTGTTTCACACTTTTTTGTTAAGTATATAATTCCACATGTGTTAATTCATAGTTTTGATGCCTTCAGTGTGAATGTACAATTTTCCTAGTCATGAAAATACAGAAAATTCTTTAAATGAGAAGGTGTGTCCAAACTTTTGGTCTGTACTGTATATGCGGCTGTTAATTTTTGGTGCCATTCCCCTTCTCTGTCCATGTTCCCTACCTTTTACCCCTTCCCCTTTTCTCCTTTTTTCTGTACCCAACTGTTTAAATTGAAAACTTAATAAAAACCTTGAAACTAAAAATGCATGTGTTTTTTACCTGCAGATTTTGTTTTGCATCTAATGTAATTCTATGGAGAAAATCCACACATAAATCTCAGCGTACCCGCAGGAGAAAGTGATATATTGCAGATTTCAAAAACACACCATAAGTCACTACGTAAAAAATAAAACATTGGGCATGAGATTCATATAAATCCATTCACTTCACTATAACTGGAAGACGCTTTTTTTTTGCACCGAAAATATGCACCAAAAACTCATTGTGGGAACCTAAAAGGAGTATTCCCATCTCCAAGATCCTATGTAGTATGCGTTACAATGTTATTAGCAAACACCTCCAATTACAAATGTAGTAGTTTTTCTGATTTGCCATGTCTATTTCCTCATTTGACCACTGTTATAGTGACAGCTAGTTGCTAGTGGATGTAACCATGGATACCTAAGGTCCTGCAATACCTGCACATGAAGAACGAGACATAGGGAATCAGAAGAACTATACTACATTTCTAATTGGAGGTATTAGCTAATATTATTACACCTACTACATATTGGGATAGGATCTTGGAGACGGGAATACCTTTAACCTTACACTGACTTCTTACAGTAGCACCTAAAAAGCCATGGTATAAGGCAGACCAAAGGTCAATGTATGACCTACAGTTGGCATGACAACCATTAGCATCCTGCAATCTCAATGTGGCTGATGGGGTGAGAAAGGGAGCACCTTAACTCTCACAACCCTTTAAATGCTAACTATCACTATTGATCACAGCATTTATTTGGTTAAAGAACCTGTCGGCTGTTACTGCAGGAGCTCCGCTGTCAGTTATAGCTGCAGACACCACACAGTGCGTAGGGGCGACACATGGACGCTACCATTGTGTACACAAAGGGGACAGCAGTTTGCAGGGGATCACTGTTGTACCATATGGGCTGGGTCAAAGCAGCTCTATTTGCAGGTGTACAGGAGAGTAGCAGACGGGTGACTATATGCATGTCTGTGGTGGATGATTAGCTGTGAATGGGAGGATTTTTACTATCTCCAACATCGGCGCAGAGGAGTGGGCAGGATTATGGGCATGGGGAGCAGTGTATATTCATTTTGCATTTACATATGCTTGACTAGGAGATGCACAGCTGTGAGTTTTCTGGTATTTACAGCAAAAAAGTGGAGACGCTAGAATAATAAACATTACATATTCTGAAAGGTTTGCCCAAGCCCTAATTAAGGATACCAGCAGTACAGTGCTAAAAGAAAATCTCCTGACAGATTCCCTTTGAGCCAATATCCTGGCACAGGTCGTGCAGGCACAGCTCCTGTGCCCGTTTGATTAACATGACGTACTTGTATGTCACGTGTTGGGAAAGTCTTTCCCTCTATGACTTCTCAAAATGTTCTGTTCTCTGTGGGAGTGTGGTAGTTCTTATTGGTGTAAATCTCCTCCAGACTGAAGTCCTCTTTCGGCAACCGGACTAGTTTTGAGAGACCCAGCGTTATCAGCTTCTCCTTCGGTCGCTGCGTCCACTTCCTTATCTGGGATGTTAGACACTTTGCTCTCTTTGGAAGACGATCGATTTTCTGGACTCTTGAAGGCAGAATCTGCTGATACCTGGTGCTCAACCCCACTGAGTTATATGTTGGGAAAGGTTTAAACAAGTTATCACCTATCCAAGAGGTAGCTCAGATATTGATCAATGGGGGTTCGACTGCTGGATCCTGCACAGATAGGGCACTTTTATCAGCATTAGAACTGTGGAGCTGTGTATGCCCGACAACCCCTCCATTCATTCTCCATGGGGCTGCCGGAAAAAGCAAAGGGCAGTAGTTGGCAGCCCCGTAGGTAATGAGTGGAGCAGCAGTCAATCATGCACACTTCTGCGCCATACTAACAGGGATTATAGTGCCCCATTCGGCTGATCAGTGTCTGTCTCAGCGGTTGGACCTATACAAATTACTAAATTGGTACCTACCCGGTGAAGAGATGATAACTTATTTTCACTGGAACACCTCTTTAAGTCTCTGGTATTGTGTTACAAAGTAATGAATTATTGATTTTTATTTAGTAGAGTTAAGCCCCGTCACACACAGCGATCTTGCTAGCGAGATCGCTGCTGAGTCACTAGTTTTGTGAAGCAACAGCGATCTCCCCAGCGATATCGCTGTGTGACATTCAGCAACGATCAGCCCCCCTGCTGGGTATTGCTGATCGTCGCTGAATGTCCTGGACATTTTTTTGATCGTTGGTCTCACGCATCGCTGCGTGTGGCAGGCGGGAGACCAGCGATCAGCTGGTAACCAAGGTACACATCGGGTTTCCAGGCGCGGGGCTGTGCCTGGAAACCCGATGTGTACGTTGGATACCAGCGCGCTGCTGCAGGGGAGCTGGTAACCAAGGTACACATCGGGTTTCCAGGCACCGCGCAGTGCCTGGAAACCCGATGTGTACCTTGGTTACCAACTCCCTGCATCAGCGGGCTGGTATCCAACGTACACTGCGGGTTACTAAGCGATGTTACCCGCAGTGTCGCTGTCCTGATCGCTGCCTGAGCTGCCTGTTTGGCAGCTCAGCAGCGATCATGTAGCGACACACCAGCGATCCTGACAACTGCATATCGTTGTCGGGATCGCTGGTGTGTCGCTATGTGTGACGGGGCCCTTAGAGTCCTCTTATCTCCCTACAGACACGAAGACAGATTACAAACAGCTAGCAAATTGCAGTTTTAAATATTAAAGTGGTCGACCAAGATTAAAATAAAGGGTGTGCCTTTCCCAAAACCACCCCCTTGTACTGGGTATGCCTGGAATTGCAGCTCAGCCTGCTTGTTAATGAACGGTGTTAGAAAACATAACTGCTTTTTCTCAAAAACAGCGCACGTGCCCATGGGTTGTGTCTAGTTCCACCACTTAACTCAGCTGGGGAGCTACATCACCACAACCTGGGGACATGTGTGACACTGTTTATAGAAGAAAGCCATTTATTTATATTCTTGTGCACCCTCCTTAATTATGTATTTGCTTTATTAGTGGTTCAGTGAACACAAACGAGCAAAATGTCAAAGCTTTAAAACATGTTGAATTACCTTTACTACCCAACTTAAGTAGAAATTTTGTAGTACCAAAATCAGCAGATAAGAGGTAAGTTATCATACAATCCCTAGCTTATTAATCATCTGCTTTTCACTTTAGGCCACCCTCACCCGCACAACTAGAATATATATATATATATACACATTAATTAAAAAGAGGCAAAAGTCAAAATAGTTTAGTAGTTTCTATTTTTTTTCTAAATTTGGTTGGCACAAAAGTAACATGCTAAGCGACAGATCCTATCTTATTTTGGCAACCAAACAAGCTAAAAATTGCACTGAAAGTGAAGTGAAAATATCAGAATTTTCCCCACTGTTAAAAATAATCCACTTGTACTTTGCTGAATTTTGAAGTGTTTTCAAATCTTTCCTGATCCCCAAATTAGTCCATAGCAGCAAACACAAGAGATTCCAAAATGTCTTCTTGCAGTTTTGTGTCTATGTTGAGGAACAACAGAAAGTCATTCACTCTGTTCTCAACACCATGGGTGGGTTTTCACTGTCTTCATCTAGTCGAAGGGCATGGGTTTCATCTTCTAAGCTGGTCCCTCCAACAGCTCCAAGCTCATCAGAAAAGGCTGTGAAAATATGAAAAACACTTTTTTAAGTACTCATTTTGAATTGCATACGTGTATGTTTTTAGTTATGTCCAAAAACATGATATTCAGACCCACCGAAACATACAGTTAAAGCAAATCTGTCACCAGTTTTTTACTACCCAATCTGAGTGCGGCAAAATGTAGAGACAGAGACCCTGATTGCAGCAATATATCACTTACTAGGCGGCTTATTGTCATTTTTATGAAATCACTGTTTTATCAGCAGGAGATTATCACTAGAGACTAGTAAACCTACTGCCAAGTATTCCAACCAGATCCCCATCGCTGATTGGCAGTTTTCTTCTGCATAATGTAGCTGCCAATCAGTGGAGTGGGTGGGTTATACAGAGCTCAGCATTCAGAGAACTGCTACAGCTACAGCAGATAAAACAGATTTTAAAACTGAAGCCACCAGTAAATTAGGTGATCCTTCACTGTAATCAGGGTCTCTGCCCCGACATCACGCTACTCTTAGATGGGGTAACAAATCCACTTTACAGGGGCTGTCTAGGCTAAATATAATGCCGTCTAAAAACGACTCTCCTGAAAATAATGAGCTATCCCATACTCACCTGCTGCTTCCCGCTGTGGAAAAAAGTTAACTGATTAGCTGCCAAATAGTTGACTGCTAATATGTTTAATCTACAATGGAGAAGTAAAATAAAAAAATAAGCAGCACTATTGCATTGTGTGTCCAATACAACTTCTTTAACCTATTCAAGCCCAAGCCTGTTTTCACCTTCCTGACCAGGCCAAAGTTTACAATTCTGACCATTGTCACTTTATGAGGTAGAAGCTCTGGAACACTACAACGGATCCCAGTAATTCTGAGACTGTTTTTTCATGACACTGTTTTATTTGTGAAAGTATCGGAAACTTGGTGAAAATTTTACAATTTTCAAACTTTTCAGTTTTATGCCCTTAACCCCTTTACCCCCGAGGGTGGTTTGTTAATGACCGGGCCAATTTTTACAATTGTCCCTTTATGAGGTTATAACTCTGGAACGCTTTAACAGATCTTGGCGATTCTAAGAATGTTTTTTCGTGACATATTGTACTTCACATTAGTTGTAAAAAATTTCGATTTAACTTGCGTTTGTGTAAAAAATGAAAATTTGGTGAAAGTCTGGAAAATTTTGCAATTTTCAAACTGAATTTTTATGCCCTTAAATCTGAGTAATATGTCACACAAAATAGTTCATAAATAACATTTCCCACATGTCTACTTTACATCAGCACAATTTTTGAAACAAATTTTTTTGTTAGGAAGTTATAAGGGTTAAAAGTTGACCAGCGATTTCTCATTTTTACAGCAAAATTTACAAAACCATTTATTTTAGGGACCACCTCACATTTGAAGTCACTTTGAGGGGTCTAAATGGCAGAAAATACCCCAAAGTGACATTCTAAAAACTGCACCCCTCAAGGTACTCAAAAACACATTCAAGAAGTTTATTAACCCTTCAGATGCTACACAGGAATGAATGGAAATGAACATTTTACTTTTTTTTCACTAAAAGGTAACTTTAGACTAATTTTTTTTTATTTTCACAAGGGAAAAAGGAGAAATTGGACCACAAAAGTTGTTGTGCAATTTGTCCTGGGTATGCTGATACCCCATGTGTGGGCGGGAACCACTGTTTGGGCGCATGGCAGAGCTCGGAAGGGAAGGAGCGCCGTTTGACTTTTTCAAACCAAAATTGGCTGGAATTGAGATCGGACGTCATGTCGTGTTTGGAGAGTCCCTGATGTGCCTAAATAGTGGAAAACCCCACAAGTGGCCCCATTTTGGAAACTAGACCCCCCAAGGAACTTATCTAGATGAGTGGTGAGCACTTTGAACCCCCAAGTGTTTCACTAAAGTTTACAACGTAGAGCTGTGAAAATAAAAAATAATTTTTTTTCCACAAAAATGATCTTTTAGCCCCAATTTTTTTTATTCTTACAAAGTTAACAAGAGAAACTGGACCACAAAAGTTGTTGTGCAATTTGTTCTGAGTACGCTGGTACCCCATATGTGGGAGAAACCTACTGTTTGGGCACACGTCGGGGCTCGGAAGGGAAGTAGTGACATTTTAGAATGCAGACTTTGATGGAATTTTCTGCGGGCGTCATGTTGCATTTGCAGAGCCCCTGATGTGCCTAAACAGTAGAAACTCCCCACAAGTGACCCGATTTTGGAAACTAGACCCCCCAAGGAACTTATCTAGATGTATGGTGAGAACTTTGAATCCCCAAGTGTTTCACTAAAGTTTATAATGCAGAACCGTGAAAATAAAAAAATCATTTTTTTTCCAGAAAAATTATTTTTTAGCCCCAATTTTTTACTTTTGCAAGGGTAACAGGAGACATTGGATCCCAAGGAACTTATCTAGATGTGCCTAAACAGTGGCAATGCCCAACAAGTGCCACCTTTTTGGAACTAATCTGTTTCCTGTTATGTAAATTTTATAAGGTAGTGGCATACGTCAGTTGTGTAGTGTTCGTCAAGTTGTCATACGTCAGTTGTGTCGTGATCGTCAGGTTGTCATACGTCAGTTGTGTAGTGTTCGTCAGGTTGTCATGGCAGCTGTGTAGTGTTCGCCAGGTTGTCATACGTCAGTTGGGTAGTGTTCGTCAGGTTGTCATGGCAGTTGTGTAGTGTTCGTCAGGTTGTCATACTTCAATTATGTAAGTCAGAAATGAATTTATTTTAATCTCTTTTTATTATTTTCAAAGAAAGAAATACAACTCAATATATAGTCATACATTAACCGAAGCAGTACACAATATGCAAACATGATGGACTGTACAATCCACTTTTTCTAATATACATGAAATAATTTAGAAGAAGCTCCAACTTGTAGACTGTTATTAGAACTCACATAAAAAATATAAACCTTAAAGACCCCTAGCGGATCTACGTATCAATAGGACATATACAAGACGTACGTACTAAATAAAACACACAATAAAAGAAAAAAAAAGGGGGAGGAAGAAGAGGGAGGGGGATGGGGGGAGGATGGGGGGTTGAGAAAGAAATGAATTTAGTAGGGGGCATGGTGATGTAAGTGAGCCGAGAGGACACGCTGATAAGGAGCTCCTCACATCCTGTTAATTATCCTGCCAGTCTAGCAATTTCACGGGTGATTACCTGCACGCATCGTATTCCCCTGGACCCCAGGAGTCATCTGGTGCCCGGAGACACGTGATTTATAGCTCCAGTGAGCAGAGCTCTGAGGGAGTGCCGAGAGGGATGCGAGGCCTGAGGAGGACGGCAGCCATCTTAGCTGTGTGCTCCGTCAGGAAGGAGACACAACACTGCAGATCCTAGACCTGGGGGAGCAGCGCAACTTTTTTATAGGAGGTATAGAAGGGGAGATGCGGTGAGAGCTCTGAAAAATGAGCCCTGCACTCCCTTACTAACATTTAGCTGCCCCCCTGGTGCTAACTCTCCGGCCGTCTCGGGAGTCTGCGATCCCTGCTGCTGACCTCCTGACCTACAGGATCGTAAATTATTCTCAGCCTGCTGCAGCAGTCAAAGTTTCCCTAAAGTGAACTTTCTGTAGCCATCTGTACTCCCCCCACATTGTGTAGTCAAACGAGCACATACATACATACCGTATATTCTCTAATAGAGGTGCTTCTGCTCCTGGAAAAGTGGACTTTCTCATTATACATTCGTTAAACTTGCCATACTTCATCACTATTAATCATGAATCGCTCAAAGGGGTCAAGCATGGCAGACAAATTAAAGGAATTTGCAAGGTCTGACCCTTCTGATAATGCACGTTCTCTTAGAAACACTTCCAAAACTGGAGATCAGCGTAAAAACTAAGCCGCTGATGGTGTGGAGGGTGGCGCCACCGAGGATCTAACTGTAAGGCAGGCATCCGAGCAGTTAATGCAGGCAATTTCCCTGACCAGAACATCTTTGACCGGGAAAATAGAGGACGTGCACTCTGAGGTGGGGCGTCTCCGGCAGGATCTGCAGGCCATGAGAGGGGGCACATTATGATGATGGAGACGAGGGTATCTCACTTAGAGGACAACTCTTCCACCCATAGAGGCCAGATTAACCAAGGTGTCTGGCTCTATAAATGCTTGGAAACATAAGGCGGATGATCTGGAAAATAGACTACACCGCAATAACATTCGAATCATTGGTTTGCCGGAGCGATCGGAAGGTCAGCAGCCTGAGCAGTTCCTTGAAAGTTGGCTTAAGGACACTCTGGGTGATGGATTCTCCTCTACATTCTCTGTGGAAAGTGCTCATAGGGTCCCTACAAGACCACTCCCTCCGGGCGCTCCACCTAGACCCTTTCTGGCGAGAATTCTTAATTTTAAGGACAGGGATGCTATATTGCGTATGGCGCGGCAAAGAAGTCCCATCAAATTTAACAACGTCACAAATTCAATATTCCCTGACTTTTCCATGGAACTCCAGAAGCAAAGGGCACAATTCACGGAGATCAAGAAGCAGCTTCGAGGAAAGAATGTTCTTTACTCCATGATTTATCCAGCTCGTCTCCGAATTGTCCATGAAGGTTCTTCTGTATTTTTTACGGATCCGGCTGAGGCATCTGAATGGCTACAGTCCCATCTGGGGTCTTGTGAAAAGGAGTCATGATATATGTGCGGGTATTTGGAATTCTCCTACTGGTTACAAGATTGGAGCTCTTTTCACTAGCGTCCGAATCAACAACAATACCGGACGCTGTTTTCAGTGAGGGTATCCCCCTGTCTACCTCACGATAGGAGCACAGGATTTTGCTCCTCCATTTTTGGAATCTTTTTTGTTTTTTACAGGAGCTTGGGACTATGCTCCTCTTTGAGCTTTATTTTGTTTTTTCTTGTTTCACTATTGTTGGTTGATGTTTATATAGGTACTGCTGCCAAGATATTAATTATGCTGCCTGTAAGGTTCAGTCTGCGCAACACAATATACCATACTAGGACAAATGACCATGGGGTCTGAATTAATATGCATGACTTGGAATGTGAGAGGTCTTGGGTCTCCCCGAAAGAGAATTAAGTTTTTTCCCCAGATTAAACGTCATCGTCCTCACATTGTGGCCTTGGTTGAAACACACTTGACCAGAGATTCGGCTCGTTATGTGCAGAAACCATTGATACAATGGTCCATACATGAATTTCACACCAGTTACTCTAGAGGGGTTTCTTTGTTAATCCATAAGGACACTAGATGGGAGGTCAAGGAGGCTCGGAAAGACCCTGAGAGGCGCTTTGTTTTCGTGCATGCGTAGATAGATTTAAAAGACTACGTCATAATGTGTGTCTATAACCCACCCCCAGCCAATATATCAGTTGTCAAAAAGGCGGTAAGCTTTGCCTTAAATTATCCAGATGCACTAGTTATGTGCATGGGGGATTTTAACCTAGTCATGGATAACGGTCTGGATAGACTTAGACTAGATGATGGAGTACCCGGGATAGCCTGCTCTCCATCTCCGCTATCACTGCTCATTGAGGGCAGTGGTTGGCTGGATTTATGGAGGATACGTCATCCTGACGTGAGAATATACCTGTCACTCGTCCATTAGACGCACTCTATCTCGTATAGATTATATATTTGGTTCCAGCAACTTGGCAATGTGGGTGGGGGATGTGGAACATGGGAACAGGGGCATCTCAGATCACAGCCCTATAAATACTTACACTTAGATTTGGGCAAAGGAGTCGTAATCTATTTTGGAAGCTGAACCCATTTTGGCTGAAATTGATAGGCCCCAATAACAGAACTCTAGACCAATTAGACTGCTTCATTTCCTCCCACCCTGAACCCCAGAATATTAACTTGTTTTGGGACGCCCTTAAAGCGTATCTAAGGGGATGTTTGTCTTCCACAATTTTCTATATTAAACGGGTGACATCTAGGGAAGATGAGGAGATGGAAAAGCGATTGAGTGATTCGGAAGCAAATTATATAGCTAATCAAACAAATGAAAATAGAAGTGAATGGCTAAGCTCCCATAGATTATATACTCAATATATGGATACCAAATCTAAATGTAAATTTTTTACTCGTCAGTCATATTTTGAATTAGGAAATCAGTCCAGTAAGTTATTGGCATTTATGGTGCGCCAACACAACGCATCTAATACCATACTTCAAATTCGGAAACTAGATAACTCGATAGTAACCTCAACGGGTGATATACTCCAGAGTTTCCATGAATATTATAAAACGTTATATAGTTCCAGAGGGGGTTTTAGCACTTCGGACTGCCTTGAATATTTATGAGACGTAAAATTTCCCACACTGAGTCCCGCTCAACAAGCCTTTCTGGATGCAGACTTCACAATAGAGGAAATAAATGAAGCCATAACGGATATGGCCTCTGGGAAGGAGCCTGGCCCGGATGGATTTCCCATAGAAATGTACAGGAAATATTGGGATGTTTTGGCACCACTCCTTCTGAGAGTGTTTCAGAGGACCTGGGAGGAAGGTTCTTTACCAGACTCCTTTTATGAGGCAAATATAATAGTGCTTAGGAAGGAGGGAAAGGATCCTCTTGAATGTGGATCATATCGCCCCATATCGTTGGTAAATGTGGACTATAAGATCTTCACTAAAATCCTGGCCACTAGATTAAATTCGGTGATACTAGAAATAATACATCCGGACCAGATCGATTTCATGCCCGGGAAAAATACATCTATTAATATTAGGAGAGTTCAGTCAGTGGTCCAGTACAGTTCCCTAGTGCCAGATAATGAATGGCCTTGGTGTCGCTGGATGCGGCTATGGCTTTCGATTCTTTTGAGTGGTCCTTTTTATCTGCATGCTTACAAAAATATGAATTTGGTTCCAAATTTAGGAAGTGGATATGCGCGATGTACATGAAACCAAAAGCCCGAATAATAATAAATAACTCTGTATCCGAATCGTTCTCTTTGGCAAGAGGAACACGCCAAGGTTGCCCACTTTCCCCGGCCCTTTTCGCACTTGCAATCGAAGCGTTGGCAATCCGTATAAGATCCACTCCAGTCATTAAAGGCATAGAAATAGCGGGCCGTTTAGATACCACTGGCTTATATGCCGATGATATGGTGATATTTATGGACAAAGCAGAAGAAACACTACCCCATGTGATTGCTACTATAGACAAATTTAGTAATTATTCGGGATTATACATAAATTGGGATAAATCCGACTTGATGCCTCTCTCCCTAGGTCCAATGGATCACCTTGAAACGTTATCCCCATTGCCTGTTAACTTTAAGTACCTGGGAATAAATATTTCAAAATATAGCAAACTAGACTTAAAAATAAATATATTCTCCTGTTAGATCCTGTTAAACTTAAATTTGCTATCTGGGTAAATTGCCATTATCTGTCTCCGGACTTATTAATCTGATTAAAATGATCCTACTCCCCAAATTCAGTTACTCCCTCCAACATAGTGCAGTACTGATCCCTAAATCTTTTTTTTCAGGATTAAATTAATCTCATCCTTTATATGGGGGAAGACTAGACCTAAACTCAAACTGTCTACCTTACATAGGTCTAAACAGTTGGGCGGGGCGGCACTGCCGGATTTCTTTTTATATTACTTGGCCGGGCAGATCAAAGCTCTGAGTAGATGGATGCTGAATAATTGTTTGCCTAACTAGGAGAGTCATCTGGCTCATGCTGCAGGGACTGATTGCTTGTTGGGGTTTTTAGAAGTAGACAAACCTAATGTCTCTGGGTTATTACCCTTACTCCGGTTGGCACGGTCAGTCTGGAGACAACTTAAACGAGTGGTTCGCTTTGTTGACGTTATAGCTGAAATGCCATTATGGAATAATTCCTGTTTCCCGATGCTATTAAACCAACTGTCCACTCAATTGTGGATCTCATATAATATTTCCTCGATTAAAGATTTATATGATCACAATGTACTAATGTCCATTGAACAAATGCAGATTAAACACGGTGTCCCAAGGTCACAATTTTTTCGATACCTACAGCTTAGATCAGCAATTCAATCATATCTGCGTAACAGAAATATGACACAAGCAATATCATCCTTCCCTTTGATAGGGATTCTCAAATCACAAGGCCCCCAGGGCTTATTTCTACCCTATATACTTATATGTTGTCCGCGGGCTCTGACTCTGCTTTATCGTCAGTAAGGGAGAGATGGAGGTCTCTAATTCCAGATATTCAAAATGAAGATTGGAAGAGATCCTTGGTTCTCCAATCGGGGTGTCTCCATCAGCCAATAACAAAATGACTCAAATGTATATAGTGCACCAGTCTTATCTGACCCCACTACGGCTATTTAGGATGGGGTGGTCCCAATCCTCAGAATGTTTAAGATGTCATACAATGGATCCAGATTTCATACATATGGTGTGGGGATGCCCAACTATTCTATCTTTTTGGAGCGAGGTGACCTCGCTGTTAACCTCCCTCATAGGCACTCCTGTTCCTCTCACTCCATTGGTATGTCTATTTGGTGTGCTGGAGGAAGAGATATGGGGACACCACGTCAGAATTCTTCTGCGGGAGACACTTTTTTTTAGCCAGGAAAATATTGGCCCTATGCTGGATGGGTAATCAGCATCCTTCTCTTAGAGCTTGGATTGAACTGGTAAATTCAATTATACCATACGAGCGGAAACTATACCAGAACAGAGGTTGCTTGGGGAAGTTTAATAAGATCTGGGATGTCTGGAATGCATCTCACCTCACTATAACAGCGCGTAGATAGTGATTTGTTATTAGCATAATAGCTGTAGAGAAAATATATTGGCTTATACTTTATAGGTTTATAATGTCATCAGTGCTATGGAAGTTGTTTTGGCAGCAGGGTAGGAAGTTAGATATGTTGGTTGTAATGTATCATTCTGAGTTATGCATGGCCAAGCATTTGTATAGATGAATAACGGGTTCTTGTAACTACTCCTAGATTATCCATAGGCCTCGCAAGAGAATGAGGACCTGTGGAACTGAAATCTGTACTAATAACTCAATATGCAAGCTTGTTGGTTTTCTCCCTTTACAGATATTATGATAATTGTGTATACATTGCACTGGCTATTTACAAAATGTGTTTATCTGTTTGTTGTTGTCTAATAAACGAATAAAAAAAAAATGAATTTAGTAGTGTATGGAGGTGTGGTACAGTCTAAAGCATTCTTACATACACAAACCAGGTTTATTGGGACAGGTGTCGCATTGATAAATTGTGTCCTTGCGTATTCCCTTTTGTAACATACTCAGCACCTTTTTTGCGACTAACCCCTTTATCCAGTTTGAGGGACCTCCCCGAGAAATGTTGACCTGGTACGATACGAACACCTTCAGTTCCAGAAGTACTGGGGCCCACTCCTTCCTGAGTGCCAAACATCAGGTCCTTGACCACTATCTCCTGGAACTGAAGGTAAGACGTATCGGTGTGGCCTGCACATCGTGACAGCAGGAAAGTGTTGAGCATTGCCATCTGTACGATGTGCACGGTCAGCTTCTTGTACCACACTTTAGCCTTTCTCAAAGCACTGTACTGCTGGAGGAGTTGATCAGAGAGATCAACGCACCCCATGTTTTTGTTGTACCCAAGTACACAGTCCGGTTTGCTGACCTTTGCAGAGGTACCTCGTACAGTGTCGAGGGCGCTGCCAACACAATGTATGGTCAAGAAAAATACATCACTCTTGTCCTTGACGACCAGCAGGTAGTCGCTACATTGGGCTCTGCTGTCACCCCTTCTGAGCATCTGCCCAATTAGCGTTTTTGGGAGGCCTCTCTGATTTTTGCGGACAGTACCACAGGCTAAGGTACGCAGAAAGGGACTTAGAGTGGGATGCTGGTATAAAAGTTATCCGTGTAGAGGTGATAACCTTTATCCAGCAGTGGGTGCACCAAATCCCACACAATTTTCCCACTCACTCCCAGGACAGGGGGACACTCAGGGGGTTCAATCCGGGTGTCCTTCCCTTCATAAAGTCTAAACCTGTGGGTGTACCCTGAGATACGCTTATAGAGTTTAATTCCGTACCTGGCACTGTTACTAGGCATGTACTGATGGAATTTGATCCTCCCCTTAAAACAAATTGAGGACTCATTCACGCAGATGTCCCTTTGGGGCAAGTACACTTCAGCAAGCTTTTAGTTGAAGTGTTCAATGACCGGCCGAACTTTGAACAGACGGTCAAAGTTGGGGCCATCTCGTGGTGGACACTGTGCATTATCGGTATAATGCAGGAATTTGTGAATGGGCTGAAAACGTGTCCGGGCCATGACCATTAGGAACACTGGTGTGTTGTATAAAACATCAACACTCCAATATTGCCGAAGTTCTGGCTTCTTCAGGATCCCCATGTGAAGGACCAGGCCCCAAAACGGCACCATTTCAACTACGTCTACAGGACACCAGTTAGAAAATGATGAACCGGGGTTTTGTTCCAAAAACTGCTGAGCATACAAATTAGTTTGGCCCACCGTGAGGTTAACAAAATCCTCAGAGAAAAACACTTTGAAAAAGTCTAGTTCAGTGAGGCCAGTGGTGTCAAACTTGATTCCTGATTCTGCCACAAAATCAGGAATCAGTGGCTCATAATTTTTGGGGGGCGAGGTCCATACGGCGTCGGTAATGGGGTGCGCTAGTTCATCTTCTGGAATGGTGGATGCTGCTTCAACTTCTGTCCTGGGACGTCTGTGTGGCGGTTCAGCAGGATCTGAGGAGGAAGATGATGACAAATCTGAAAAGTAAAGAAATGTGGGATCCTCTCCCTCGTTATCAGTGTAGGAGGCAAGGAAAGCATGTACCTTCACTGAAGAGCGTTGTTGTTACGAACGGGACATTTTTATTTAATGAATATGGTGATTGAGTCAGTACTTTAATTGTTTGTGTGTGTGTGGGGGGGATAGTGATTGGGGTAAACTTATTTGTCTGAAAAGAAAAAGCTAAAAGAAAAAAGCAACCATGGAGAAAAAAATGTCAGTGAAAAGAAAAGTGTAAAACACCAGACACTAGCTCTGATGAGTGAACTGCGTCACTTATCAAAGTTCGGCGGCTGCTGGATGTGAGCACGGGGTGGCGCAAAGGAGGGTAAAAAGAGGAAAGGGGAAGGGAGGAAGGTGGGAGGGGAATTGGGGTGGATGAAGAGAGATTGGGCAGGGATCAAAACACTTCGGATATGTGCACACGTTGCAGATTTGCCTGCAGAATTTTCTGCACAGAACCCGCACCTCTTGGCAGAAAACGCAGGTGCTTTTTTTTACGTGTTTTGTCATGCGTTTTTGTAAGCTAAATAAAGATATGTTATTTAACAAAAAAAGGTTTGTGATGTCATTTCTTGTCCAACCTCCTCTTTTACATTTGTCCAACCCACACTCCATTACCAACACAGATAGACAGATAGATAAATAGGGGATAGATAGATAGATGACAGATATTAGATAGATTACAGATAGATAGATATATAGATAAATATTAGATAGATAATAGATATTAGATAGATAAATAGATAGATGATAGATAGTAGATGGATAAATAGCTAGATAGGGGATAGATAGATACATAGATATTGAATAGATAAATAAAATAGTACATAAATAAAGACACACAAAATCTTCAAGCAATATCTTTAATTTAAAAAAAAAAAAAAGGAAAAAAATGGCATGGGCTCCGCGCAATTTTCTGCGCCAGAGGGGGGAAAACCGACGGCAGGGGCCAATATTTGTAGCCTGGAAAGGGGTTAATACCCATGGAGTTTCCCAGGCTATGAATATCAGCCCAAAGCTAGTCTTTACTGGGTATTAAAATAGGAAGACCCCAGAAAAAAAAATGAAGTGGGGCCCCCCTATAATTTATAGCGAGAATGGCTATGTAGACAACTGCCGGCTGATATTCATAGCCTAGGAAGGGGCCATGGGTATTGGTGCCCCCCTGGCTAAAAATACCAGCACCCAGCCTTCCAGAATTGGCGCATCTGTACGATGCGCCACTTCCGGCACTTAGCCCCTCTCTTTCCATGCTGTGGAATATGGGGTAATAAGGGGTTAATGTCACCTTGCTATTGTAAGGTGACATTAAGCCAGGTTAATAATAGAGAGGCGTCAATAAGACGCCTATACATTTTTAATCTTATAGTTTGAAAGGGTTAAAAAACACACACATAAGAATAAAGTATTTTAATGAAATAAAACACAACACGGTTTTCATATTTTTATTGCACGCCCAGATCCAAGCGACGCCCTCGGTCTCCTATAATAAAAAGTAAAAAAAAAAACAACTGTATACTCCCTGTCCGACGCAGTCCAATTAATAACGAGTGTCCCACAACGATTTCTCCTACAGAACAGTGACATTGGGTGATGTCACTGCTTTATAGGGCCTCCCATTGATGAACTGACAGGAGACAATGGCTCCTGCAGTGCATCACTGAGGTTACCTGAGTTCAGGCTCTCACGTTATGGCAATGCTGCGTGGAAATTTTCTCACCCAGAATTGCCGGTGAGAGAATGAACTTAAGTGACCTCTCATTCTCTCCCGGCGGCGGAGGGATACACACTGCGGAGGATTACCTCCACTGTCAGTTCATCGCGGAGGCCGTGTAGAGCACTGACATCGCCCGATGTCAGTGTTCTACACCGGAGATTGTCGTGGGACACTCGTTAATAACTGGACTACGGCAGAAAGGTAATGTATAGGTTGTTTTATTATTTTATTTTTATTAGGAGACGAGGGCATCGGGATTAGGTGATTGGTAAGTATGTGCTCTATGTTATGTGTTGTATGTTATATGTTCGGTTTTTTTTTTACATTCAACACCTTAGCCAGATGATGGGACTACTACTGTCCCATTATTGGCTAATGTGTCACTCACTGTCAGTGTAGCAGGCATAGCCTGATGGGACTAGTAGTCCATCGTACGATGCCTGCATACACACACACATACATACACACAGGCCCGCAGACCCCCACACAGCCCTGCAGACCCCAGCACATACACAGATCACGCAGACACCTGCACACACCACACACAGTCACCGCCAGGGTGGATTGATTTAAATCACGCCGATTTAAATCAACGATTTAAATCATGATTTAAATCAAATGATTTTTTTCTATTTAAATCAGATCGATTTAAATCGTGATTTTAATCATGATTTAAATCACTGATTTAAATCAAAAGATTTTTTTTAATATAAATCACGATTAAAATCTAAAACTTTCAATCATTGTTCAATTAACTCCACACTTCTAGCTTGGTTTCACTTTCTGTAGCTTGGTTTCAGTTTCTTTTTCCATTCAGTTGACATGCCCAAACTTGTTGGATAGTCAGTCAGCAGTACTTGGCTGTAGTAACAATCAAACTTCAGAAGTGATCTGCGTGAGCCATGGCAGGTCGTAAGAGAGACCCTATTTGGGTTCATTTTGTTGAGATGCCAGCAGAGCTTGGAAAGAAAGGTGGGAGAGCAAAGTGCAAATACTGTCAAAAGGATATCCAAGGACTTGTTTGCCGTTTGAAATCACATTATGAAAACTGCAACCAGAAGGGAAATGAAGATGTTGATAGTGATACAACTAATGTCAATGAACCCCCACAGCTTCTTATGCACCAGGACCCTAGCACTAGTGGTAAGTCTGGCAATTACAACCTATTTTAACAGACGTTTTACTGGGATGGTTAAAGTCTATGAAAAGAAAAATTTCTAGCACTAGTTCTGGAGTATAGAATTTAAATTTATGTTAAGGCAATATTTCACAGAAGATTAACGTTAAGTAAAAATAAAAGAGTGTGTATACGCCTATTTTTTTTTTTTATTGTAGGCTACAATTCACTTTTGAAGTCTGCCAAATTGACCATTTTTTTAAAAAAACATTTTTAAAACTTTTGTGACATAATTTTTTTCAGTTGCTCTGATATTACTAGTATTACAGCAACTTCACCGGAAACTTGAGTAGCATAACTTTTGAGACAGCCCTTATAGGACGAGGACCATTACATTGTTCAAAAAGTTTGTTTCAAAATATTTTCGTTATATTTCTTCAAATACGCAGTCGAATTATATTTTTAATTACTGTGCTTTCAGGGTTCAATATGGCTTGTGCTGCACGTGACAATCAATATCTGGGTACAACTTCAACAAAGCAGCCCAACAAAAAACTTTGCGTGCAAAGTGTAGAAAAATTCCTCTTAAAGACTACGACGAGCCAGAAAGAACATTTTGATGAATTAATTGCTAAATTCATATTTGCATCCAATTCTTCTTTCCGACTAGTTGAACACCCATTGTTTGTACAAATGATCGAAGGAATAAGACCAGGCTACAAACCACCAAGTAGATTTGATATCTCAGGAAAACATCTTCAGGCTGTATACGACAAAGAAAGAGCGGCTTGTACAAAATATTTGAAAGACAAAGTGGCTCGCCAATACTAACCATGACATTGTGGCAACTGTGCTGAAATTGAAGTGTGAATCTGCACCATTTCAAAAATACATGTTTGCAGATAACGTCATTAATGAACTAAAACCACTGGACTGGTGGAAGTCGCAATCACTTGTTCTTCCAGCGAAGATAATAAATGTAGCTACTCAGCTACTGACTGCATCGGCTTCATCGGCAGGAGTAGAGAGATTTTCTTCATTTGGTTTTGTGCACACAACAGTCCGAAACCGCTTAGGAACTGCTAAAGCAGGACAACTAGTTTTCCTATTAAAAGTCCTAAATAAACAGTAGGCTTAAAGGACTGATGTATTCACTGAAGATGTTTGCTTACTTCAAACGTTAGAGATAGGCTATTGTTAAAAAGTACTTACTCTCTGTAGTTCAATTCTGATTGTTTAATAGTGCAAATAAAAATTATTAGGTTTTATAATCATCAACTGTTTTAATATTTTTATTTGTGTAAAATAATTTGATTTGCAAAAAGACAAAGTTTTGCTTGTGTACAACTTGATTAAAAAATCCTATTTAAATCAAAAAAATCCGATTTAAATCAAAAAAATCCGATTTAAATAAAAAAAATCCGATTTTTTTGATTTTTTTTAAAAAATCATGATTTTTATCCACCCTGGTCACCGCCCACACACTATACATGCATTCAATACACACTCTCCGCCCACACACTTCCCTCCTCCAGATCTGCAGCGTTTCACCCGCAGCAAAACCGCAGATTTTTTTTTAAACCTGCGGTTTTGCTGCGGAAGTGATTGACTCAATGCAAGTCAATGGGTGCAGAAACGCTGCAGTTCCGGACAAAGAATTGACATGCTGCAGAAAATAAAATGCTGAAAATCAGTACGTTTTTTTCCGCAGCATGTGCACAGTAAACCTACGTTTCCCATAGAATTACATTGGCTGTGCACTGTGCTGCGGGTTGGATGCGTTTCTGCACGTTCAAAAATGCTGTGGAAACGCATCTAAACCCGCAACGTGTGCACACACCCTTACACTTGTTGTCTCTCTTCTTTCTTCTATCTTGTCTTCTTTCTTCTCTGTTCTGTCCTTCTTTCTTCAGCAGGGATTGTGGTGTCACAGGCTTCTGTGGCACCACAAGGTCCAGCACAGCAGCAAATCCTGTAGCGTGACCGCTCTGCAGGAATCCTCAGCTAGTGTAAGGACCTGCAGAACAGTCAGACAAGTCACAGAGCGGTCATACCGCTGCTGTGCCCTCTCATTGGTGCGATCGATGATGACATTGATCACACCAGTCAGAGCTGGCCCTGGTGATGCTGGCGTTGCCAGGCAACAGCCTAGGATTGGAGCTCATAGCGCGATCACACTGGGACTGTAACCTATGATTGGCGCGATTGATGTGATCGGGCCAATCAGCGGGTCCAGGCCTAGGATCAGTGCTCTTACAGCTTACACCGCTGTGCAGGCTGTGGCCTGCGATTGGCGTGATCGATGTAATCGTCGATCGTGCCAGGGTCTGTTCCGGCGATGCCTGGCATTGCCAGGCACAAGCCTAGAATCGGTGCTCAATCCTAGGCTGGGACATCACTGTTTCAGGCAATCTGATAGCCTGAAACAATAAAAAATGCTGCGATTGGCTGTTCAGAACTGAACAGCCAATCACAGCGATCGTGGGTGCGGGAGGGCAGCGACACCCCCCAGGATGATGGCACCATCTACCCACAGGTAAGATGGCGCCGGAATTTTAATGTGATCACCGCAACTTTTGATGCAGTATCGCATTAAAAAAATTACGTAACATTTCCCAGAGAAGCATTGCAGCTTAAAAGTCTCCTCACCTTGGCATGTCAGGCTTGACATGTCACTCTCCAAAAGGAGAAACGTTATGCCTTGGATCCTTTTACAAATATACCTTTGATCAATGTGGCCAAAGAGTTCTATTTTAACCTCATTGGTCCCCAAGACTTGTTTCCGAAATGCACTAGCCTTGTATAGATGTTCTTTTGCATAAGTCTGATGCGGAATTTAATGTTGGGGACACGGGAGGGGTTTTCTCCTGATGACTCTTCCATGAAGGCCATATTTGTGCAGATGTGTCTGAACAGTAGAACAATGTACCACAATTCCAGAGTCTGCCAATCTTTCTGAAGGTCTTTTGCAGTCAAACAGGGGTTCTGATTTTCCTCTACAGCAATTCTACGAGCAGCAGAGCAGCAGTCACTGAAATTTTGCTAGGTCTTCCAGACCTTATCTTGACCTTCACTATTCCTGTTAACTGCCATTTTTTAATTACATTTCAAACTGAGGAAAGGGGAACTTGAAAACACTTTGCTATCTTCTTGTGGCCTTCTCCTGGTTTGTGGGCCTCCACCAGTTTCAGAGTGCTATGTAGCTCCTTAGAAGAAACCATAGATGCTGTTTTTTGGCACAAGGTTAGAGGAGGCTGTGTGTTTATAAAGCTGGGAAATTTGCACCAACATGCCTTTCCCAATGATGATGGGGAAACTAGCCATAACCCTTACAAGCTAATTAAGGTCTGAAACCTTGGCCAAAGTTAGCTGAGCACACAAATCTCCAAGGGTGCACAAACTTTTGAATTGGCCTATTTTCCTTTTTTGTAATTTTTAAAATGTGAAAAATGACAATATACATTTTTTCCTAAAGTACAAAGGACGTGTGTTAGGGTCTGCGTAAAGCACCAAAAATATAAATAAAGGGTGCGTTCGCAGCCCGGGGTCCACCGTGCAGGCAGTGCCTGCTGCTAGTAAGATGGCAGTATAGGCGCACTCTGTTACTTCACAGAGTCGCAAACATAGATGCTGTGGCACTATATGGCAGTATAAGCGAACTCTGTTACACCACAAAGTCGCTGAGGTAATGACGCAGAGATAGAGACTGTGTCCTGTTAACACCACAGGAGTACACAGATAACTGCTGTGCGGATAGCAGTCCGTGAATCATGCAGTCAGCAACGCAAACACGCAACTCCTCACCGGAGTAGCCGGTATTCTAGATGCTATTTCAGCCAAGCTCTGAACACGTGCATACAAATGCCGGTATTCTAGGGGCTTATTTCAGCCGAGCCCTAACCACATGCGTGCATGATCATACTGGCGCAAAGCACATAACACAATTGACACTAGCACATGGCCGTGCGGCTGTGCAACCCTTTTATAGCAGCAGCAACTGCAAGACCTTCCTGGAAGAACCAATGGAAGCCTGCCCCAGAACTCAAGCAGGTTCAGGACCTTCCAGGAGAACCAATAGGAGTCGCTGCAGTAGCTGAGCATGTGACCCCTGATCTCCTATGAGAGATCTTACCCTGGGCATGCTCAGAAAGGAAAACACAGGACTTAGTCCCAACTGAGGCTACTTTCACACTTGCGTTTTTTAGCGCTGCGCATCGTGCGCTATCGGTCGCATGCGCAATGTTCCCCTATCATTAACATGGCGGGCGCAGGGTCTAGCGCTTGCACGCGCTCATTAGCATTTGGCGTGCGCTGCGCATTTTCCAGGTGTGCGCCCAGACGCGCTAGTCGCTACATGTTGACAATAGGAGTCACTGGTGAAAAAGGATTTTTTAGCAAAAAATAGTAAATATTTATATAAATTGTATAAAAAGTAACACAAGATCATATGAAAAAGACATAAGAAACACATACATAGGACGAATGCATATGCAGGGGAATGCGTTCCTGTTAATATCAAGTGACATTAATAACAGTGGCAGTGGAATAAACAAATGGTAGCCCCAAACAGGGAGTCATATGGAGCACCTCCCGCAGTGGGAAAAAGAAATGCGGTGCTGTAGCTACCTACATGTTAACCACAAAGTGCCTGAACATGCTTCAAAAAAAAAAAAAAAGTCACAAACATTGGTATATATTCAGGTCAGCAATAGACTGTGCAGCGCTGCCTAATTCAGCAAGAAGCCATGCTCACCAATACGGGGTGACTGCATTCCTGTGTTACTTTTGTATTGGTGAGCATGGCTTCTTGCTGAATTAGTCAGCGCTGCACAGTCTATTGCTGACCTGAATATATACCAATGTTTGTGACTTTTTTTTTTTTTTGAAGCATGTTCAGGCACTTTGTGGTTAACATGTAGGTAGCTACAGCACCGCATTTCTTTTTCCCACTGCGGGAGGTGCTCCATATGACTCCCTGTTTGGGGCTACCATTTGTTTATTCCACTGCCACTGTTATTAATGTCACTTGATATTAACAGGAACGCATTCCCCCTGCATATGCATCCGTCCTATGTATGTGTTTCTTATGTCTTTTTCATATGATCTTGTGTTACTTTTTATACGATTTATATAAATAAAAATTTACTATTTTTTGCTAAAAAATCCTTTTTCACCAGTGACTCCTATTTTCTCCTTTATGTCATTATGCTATTATGAGTGGTGATTTCTGGTCACACACATGTGTGGTGTGACCCACATATATTCTACCAATGCGGCTGTATTTGGTTAAATTAGTCGCTACATGTTGCATTTTTTTTTCAGCACACCAATTTAAAAAGGCGTGTGCGCCGCACCTATAAATATCATTGCCGTCTATGTGGGCGCTGGCGTGCGCGTGGCTGTGCGCTTGTCAGCGCTTGTGCGCGCACGCGATTTTTTAGTAAACAATGTCTAGACACTTGTCCAAGCACCCCCTAGACAAGATACATTGTTTGTGAGGAGTGTAGATATAGGATTGTAGATAAAGGAAGGTGTCAGTGCCACACAGACCCCTACTCAGACTGCCTGGAGACTGCATGCTGATAAAGAGACCTGAAGATACAGCCTGGATCCCTATAAAAGGCCTGCAAACAGCGTGCACCATACTACACTGCCTGGATACTGCCTGGAGACACATCGCCTGGACCCCAAGTACAGCGTGGACCATAAAACTGACTGGAGACAGTGCGCCTGGACTCAAGACCGATCCAAAGTGCAAGAATGTGAGTATTCTTTAACCAAATGACTGCCTGTCCTTTACAATGTAATATGTGCTCATGTTATTTTATTTTTTTTTTTGCAGCATGTCTTCTGGATCACAATATTCCCCATCCCGGCAAGAACTGGCCGAAGCAGAGCGTGATGTGAGTATCTTCCTGCCTTTGGGTAAGTATAGCTGCTGAATCTACAAATGGCTAAAATTTGTGTTCCTTTTTCAGACATCATCGTCGGACACGGACATTGAGGAGTCACAGCAGGAGCAGTCGCAGCCGAGTCAAGTCCCGGTGGCGAGACGGAATGTAAGTATCTAGCCTTTGAATGTCAATTTCTTTTGTACTCCTATCGTTATTTTCTTTTAAAAAAATATACAAGATTGTAATTTTTATTTTGTTTCTTCTAGGTTCCACAACGGGACGACGACCTGTATGTGGACAACGAGGCCCTCATCTGCCAGGTCCATGAGCGTGTCCCGTTGTGGGACAGCCGTGATCCGCAGTACAAGGACAATGTGGTGACCCGGCGGCTATGGAACGAGGTGGCCGCAGCGTTGATGGAGGGCTGGGACAGCGCCTCTCCAAACCTCAAAAAGGCGTTTAGTAAGTATTTTCATTCTCTGTAATGCCGCAGTCACTCTTGTTCCTGATGGCACTGATGGGTTTGCTGGCAGATATATTCTACCAGCAAACCCAACAGTGTCATCTGGTTCAACAGTGACTGCCCTGTGTATGCTATTGCTATGTGTTGTACATTCTATTGAGTTTTTTATTGCTGCAGTCACTCTTGTTCCTCATGGTACTGTTTTGTTTGCTGCCAGATATATTCTACCATCAAACACAACAGTGCCATGTGGTTCAACAGTGACTATCCTGTGGATTCTTGATCTATGTGTTGTGCATTCTATTGAGTTTTTTATTGCAGCAGTCACTCTTGTTCCTCATGGTACTGTTTTGTTTGCTGCCAGATATATTCTACCATCAAACACAACAGTGTCATGTGGTTCAACAGTGACTATCCTGTGGATTCTAGATCTATGTGTTGTGCATTCTATTGAGTTTTTTATTGCAGCAGTCACTCTTGTTCCTCATGGTACTGTTTTGTTTGCTGCCAGATATATTCTACCATCAAACACAACAGTGTCATGTGGTTCAACAGTGACTATCCTGTGGATTCTTGATCTATGTGTTGTGCATTCTATTGAGTTTTTTATTGCCGCAGTCACTCTTGTTCCTCATGGTACTGTTTTGTTTGCTGCCAGATATATTCTACCATCAAACACAACAGTGTCATGTGGTTCAACAGTGACTATCCTGTGGATTCTTGATCTATGTGTTGTGCATTATATTGAGTTTTTTATTGCTGCAGTCACTCTTGTTCCTCATGGTACTGTTTTGTTTGCTGCCAGATATATTCTACCATCAAACACAACAGTGTCATGTGGTTCAACAGTGACTATCCTGTGGATTCTTGAGCTATGTGTTGTGCATTCTATTGAGTTTTTTATTGCTGCAGTCACTCTTGTTCCTCATGGTACTGTTTTGTTTGCTGCCAGATATATTGTACCAGCAAACACAACAGTGTCATGTGGTTCAACAGTGACTATCCTGTGGATTCTTGAGCTATGTGTTGTGCATTCTATTAAGTTTTTTATTGCAGCAGTCACTCTTGCTTCATCATGGTAGTTTTGTTTGCTGCCAGATATATTGTACCATCAAACACAACAGTGTCATGTGGTTCAAACAGTGACTATCCTGTGGATTCTTGAGCTATGTGTTGTGCATTCTATTGAGTTTTTTATTGCCGCAGTCACTCTTGTTCCTCATGGTACTGTTTTGTTTGCTGCCAGATATATTGTACCATCAAACACAACAGTGTCATGTGGTTCAACAGTGACTATCCTGTGGATTCTTGAGCTATGTGTTGTGCATTCTATTGAGTTTTTTATTGCCACAGTCACTCTTGTTCCTCATGGTACTGTTTTGTTTGCTGCCAGATATATTCTACCATCAAACACAACAGTGTCATGTGGTTCAACAGTGACTATCCTGTGGATTCTTGAGCTATGTGTTGTGCATTCTATTGAGTTTTTTATTGCTGCAGTCACTCTTGTTCCTCATGGTACTGTTTTGTTTGCTGCCAGATATATTCTACCATCAAACACAACAGTGTCATGTGGTTCAACAGTGACTATCCTGTGGATTCTTGATCTATGTGTTGTGCATTCTATTGAGTTTTTTATTGCCGCAGTCACTCTTGTTCCTCATGGTACTGTTTTGTTTGCTGCCAGATATATTCTACCATCAAACACAACAGTGTCATGTGGTTCAACAGTGACTATCCTGTGGATTCTTGATCTATGTGTTGTGCATTCTATTGAGTTTTTTATTGCCGCAGTCACTCTTGTTCCTCAAGGTACTGTTTTGTTTGCTGCCAGATATATTGTACCATCAAACACAACCGTGTCATGTGGTTCAACAGTGACTATCCTGTGCATTGTATAGCTTTTTATAATGCTGCATTGACAGTTTGACATTTTCATTCAGGTATGTGTGTTGAGACTGATTTTGCCCTGACTGCATTGTATAATTTTTTTTTTTTCCTCAACAGTGAACAAAGTCCGCACACGATGGCGCTCGATGAAGGACCGCTTCAACACTGATGTTCGAGCAGAGGGACAGGTTCGTAGTGGTTCAGCAGCAAGGCCCAGAAGGAAATATCGCTACTATCGTGAGTTGGCGTTCCTGAGACCGGTCCTTGCCAGCAGAGCGTAATTTTTTTTTATTTTCTTTTAATTTTTTTTTTTTTTTTTTCTACAGCTGATGCTTCTTGTTAATGCATTATAGTAATGTTTTGGTTTTCTTTCCACAGCACCTGGAGCAGCACCATGCAGCCTGTCCCTGAAGCGGTCCTTCCTCGGACGACCTTGGACCCGTCCCAGCCATCCGACAGCCTGGAAGCAACTTGCAGGTCAGCAACACGGACAGCTGGTGACCAGGAAGCTGGTCCATCAGGTCTTCCCCTCTCCCAGGTCTCTGCCACTGGTTATGCGGGCACTTCCCGCCAGCGCAAGGGCCATGGAGAGGAATGTCTTGCCCGAGTTCATGCACTTGAGCGAGGCCTTTCATGGCAATATCAAGTCGCTGGCAGGCACAGTTGGAAGCGTTTTTTCACTGATGGAACGGGGTTTTACCCACATGGATCACCGCTTCAACAGTGTCGAACAGCGTCTTGATCGCCTGGAGGCCGACCTCAACAGACCAGCGCACAGGGTGGATAAAAATCATGATTTTTTTAAAAAAATCAAAAAAATCGGATTTTTTTGATTTAAATCGGATTTTTTTGATTTAAATAGGATTTTTTAATCAAGTTGTACACAAGCAAAACTTTGTCTTTTTGCAAATCAAATTATTTTACACAAATAAAAATATTAAAACAGTTGATATTATGAAACCTAATAATTTTTATTTGCACTATTAAACAATCAGAATTGAACTACAGAGAGTAAGTACTTTTTAACAATAGCCTATCTCTAACGTTTGAGATATCAAATCTACTTGGTGGTTTGTAGCCTGGTCTTATTCCTTCGATCATTTGTACAAACAATGGGTGTTCAGCTAGTCGGAAAGAAGAATTGGTTGCAAATATGAATTTAGCAATTAATTCATCAAAATGTTCTTTCTGGCTCGTCGTAGTCTTTAAGAGGAATTTTTCTACACTTTGCACGCAAAGTTTTTTGTTGGGCTGCTTTGTTGAAGCTGTACCCAGATATTGATTGTCACGTGCAGCACAAGCCATATTTGACCCTGAAAGCACAGTAATTAAAAATATAATTCGACTGCGTATTTGAAGAAATATAACGAAAATATTTTGAAACAAACTTTTTGAACAATGTAATGGTCCTCGTCCTATAAGGTCTGTCTCAAAAGTTATGCTACTCAAGTTTCCAGTGAAGTTGCTGTAATACTAGTAATATCAGAGCAACTGAAAAAAATTGTCACAAAAGTTTTAAAAATGTTTTTTTAAAAAAATGGTCAATTTGGCAGACTTCAAAAGTGAATTGTAGCCTACAATAAAAAAAAAATAGGCGTATACACACTCTTTTATTTTTACTTAACGTTAATCTTCTGTGAAATATTGCCTTAACATAAATTTAAATTCTATACTCCAGAACTAGTGCTAGAAATTTTTCTTTTCATAGACTTTAACCATCCCAGTAAAATGTCTGTTAAAATAGGTTGTAATTGCCAGACTTACCAGTAGTGCTAGGGTCCTGGTGCATAAGAAGCTGTGGGGGTTCATTGACATTAGTTGTATCACTATCAACATCTTCATTTCCCTTCTGGTTGCAGTTTTCATAATGTGATTTCAAACGGCAAACAAGTCCTTGGATATCCTTTTGACAGTATTTGCACTTTGCTCTCCCACCTTTCTTTCCAAGCTCTGCTGGCATCTCAACAAAATGAACCCAAATAGGGTCTCTCTTACGACCTGCCATGGCTCACGCAGATCACTTCTGAAGTTTGATTGTTACTACAGCCAAGTACTGCTGACTGACTATCCAACAAGTTTGGGCATGTCAACTGAATGGAAAAAGAAACTGAAACCAAGCTACAGAAAGTGAAACCAAGCTAGAAGTGTGGAGTTAATTGAACAATGATTGAAAGTTTTAGATTTTAGTCGTGATTTATATTAAAAAAATCTTTTGATTTAAATCAGTGATTTAAATCATGATTAAAATCACGATTTAAATCGATCTGATTTAAATAGAAAAAAATCATTTGATTTAAATCATGATTTAAATCGTTGATTTAAATCGGCGTGATTTAAATCAATCCACCCTGCCAGCGCACCATTTTTTCAGTAAAATTGAACGGGGCATTGCGGAACACCTTAGTCCTGAGCAACAGCTGAGTGTGTTGCAGGCCTGCAACACTGCTTACTTGCAGGCTATGCAGCAGAATCGGTACGTGCAGCAGTCAGTGGTTGCATATCCAACAGTGCCACCACTGACTCGACACACATCCCTACCGACTTCTGCTGCATACCACTGCACGGCCACCAGCATTCCGAGTCACCACTACACCACCACAAGTCCGAGTACTGTTGGACACTCCACCATCGCTACCACCATGGCAAGCTCTGCTCCTGTGTGGAGCAACACCACCACAGACACTGGTCCACAGTCATGGACTCAAGCCACCGCAGTACCTGCTTGGGCCACCGCACCCACTTCTCCTTCTAGGAGTACTGCCAGCAGTCAGCAACAATTTATGGCCACCACACTCACTTCTCCTTCTAGGAGTACTGCCAGCAGTCTGCAACAATTTATGGCCACCGCACCCACTTCTCCTTCTAGGAGTACCGCCACCAGTCGGCAACAATTTACGGCCACAGCACCCACTGATCCTAGGAGTACTGCCACCAGTCAGCAACAATCTATTTCAACCGCACCCACTTCTCCTTCTAGGAATACCGCCACCATTCAGCAGCAATTTAGGAGCACAGCTCCCAGTTCTCCTCCTTGGAACACCGCCACCACTTGTGCTACTCAGAGCACTGCCAACACTTCCACCGCCACTGCCACCACCGAGCATGAGAGGGGTGACCCACATTCACTCTTTTTTGGGTCAAGGCCACGGTCAACAAGCTCAAGGCGGACACAGAGAAGTCGGTCCATGCATGGTACTCCTGTCCCCAAGAAGAAAAAAAGCAAAACTTTGTTGGTCCATCCACCCTCTCCTCCTAATGTGTCTCAAACTGCCTCTACTTCGATGTCTGATCTTCCTTCACCCACTACTTTTGTTGCCCCTTCCCCTCGAACCCCTTCATCGCTTTCCAGCCCTCTTCATCTCTGCACACCCCCAGAGTATCCAAATCTCCACCAAAACGTCAGTCGCAATAAAAAACTTTTTTTTATCTGTACAAATCACATTTCTCTACAACTTCTGTGGCAGTGACAATACGATGGTCATGTTGGACACAAATTGTACTAATCTGATTTTTCTATAACTTCTGGGGCTGTGACAATACCAATGGCATGTTGTACACATATTGTACTAATCTGATTTTTCTATAACTTCTGGGGCAGTGACAATACGATGGTCATGTTGGACACAAATTGTACTAATCTGATTTTTCTATAACTTCTGGGGCTGTGACAATACCAATGGCATGTTGTACACATATTGTACTAATCTGATTTTTCTATAACTTCTGGGGCAGTGACAATACGATGGTCATGTTGGACACAAATTGTACTAATCTGATTTTTCTATAACTTCTGGGGCAGTGACAATACCAATGGCATGTTGCACACATATTGTACTAATCTGATTTTTCTATAACTTCTGTGGCAGTGACAATACGATGGTCATGTTGGACACAAATTGTACTAATCTGATTTTTCTATAACTTCTGGGGCAGTGACAATACCAATGGCATGTTGTACACATATTGTACTAATCTGATTTTTCTATAACTTCTGGGGCAGTGACAATACGATGGTCATGTTGGACACAAATTGTACTAATCTGATTTTTCTATAACTTCTGGGGCAGTGACAATACGATGGTCATGTTGGACACAAATTGTACTAATCTGATTTTTCTATAACTTCTGGGCAGTGACAATACCAATGGCATGTTGTACACATCTATTGTACTTATAATCTGATTTTCTTATACATCTTTTCTTATTGGGGCAGTGACAATACAATGGCATGTTGACACATATTGTACTAATCTGATTTTATTGTATAACTTTCTGGGGCAGTGACAATACCAATGGCATTTGTACACATATTGTACTAATCTGATTTTTCTATAACTTCTGGGGCAGTGACAATACCAATGGCATGTTGTACACATATTGTATTAATCTGATTTTTCTATAACTTCTGGGCAGTGACAATACGATGGTCATGTTGGACACAAATTGTACTAATCTGATTTTTCTATAACTTCTGGGGCAGTGACAATATGATGGTCATGTTGGACACAAATTGTACTAATCTGATTTTTCTATAACTTCTGGGGCAGTGACAATACGATGGTCATGTTGGACACAAATTGTACTAATCTGATTTTTCTATAACTTCTGGGGCAGTGACAATACCAATGGCATGTTGTACACATATTGTACTAATCTGATTTTTCTATAACTTCTGGGGCAGTGACAATACCAATGGCATGTTGTACACATATTGTACTAATCTGATTTTTCTATAACTTCTGGGGCAGTAACAATACCAATGGCATGTTGTATACATATTGTACTAATCTGATTTTTCTATACCTTCTGGGGCAGTGACAATACGATGGTCATGTTGGACACAAATTGTACTAATCTGATTTTTCTATAACTTCTGGGGCAGTGACAATCCAGTGGTCATGTTATACACAATAAATGTACTAATCTGATCTATCCAAAACATTTGTGTGAATATAAATATTGTTTTCTTTTGTACTAAAAAAATGTAATAATGTGATCTATACAAATGTCATCCAAAACCTCATTGCCAATTAAAATGTGGTTTTCCTGTTGTACAAAATAAATGTGCCAATCTTCTTTTAGTAATTTTGGTTTGCTTTGTGTTTATTTCGCCGCCTACACACTGCGCCGTACACTTTGCGTTTTTGACTACACATAACTCCAGGAATGACACGTTTGTGTATTTCATGGAGATATGTTTACTCCAAAACACAAATATATGACTTGTATTTTCACCACCAGTCTGTCTGTCTGCTAATATTGCACAGACTGAATAGAGGATGGTGTTGAGTGCAAGGCATATCTATTAAACCTTGCCAGATATCATAAAAAGTGAAATGAGTCTGGTGTGTTTTTGACATTATTTCACTTTGTGATACAAGGCCATGTATTCTAGATATAGCTTGTAATTGAGCACATCCTCTATTCAGTGTGTGTTGAAGAAACTGAGGAGATGATGGTGAAAATACACTTTAATAATATGTACAATACCCCTTTAGACCTCTATGTATCATTAACTATGATCACTACACATGGGCAGGTGAATAGACATGAGTTTTAACCAGCAGGGCCCGTTGCTTTCAGTCTTGCATTTAAATTTGAACGAGACATAACTGATAGCGATGCTTCGTCTGTTTAGAACTACATGTGTTTACTCACTGCCCAGGCCTGATACATTCTGAAGTGAGGATGCGTTATTTGGGGCATCACCACTTCAGCATGACACCAGGCATTGGTATTGAACAAGATGTCTAATATTTATTATCTCTGCGTTCCAAATCAAGTCACAGTGATGAAAATACAAATTATATTTATAGTCACATGGTCAGGAATAAAAATTTACAGATGCTTGTGCATCCCCAAATCAATCTTTGAAACGGCAGGCCAGGTGACACAAATATTTGTTGTGTTATCTCCACCGTCACTGAAAATGGAAGCAAAACTGGAGAGATAATAAAGGTCATACAACTTGTGTGCATGTATAGTTAACTACCTAGTCAGGATTACAAATAAATTCATGATGCACCCAAAAATATGCATCATGAATTCACTGGTAAACCTGGCCATTTCATAATTGTTTTTGACTTTAAAAACAGAGACTGCACGTGGTACAGGTATAAACAGAGGTATTTTATTAACATACAGACAAAAAGGTATTTTATTGACATACAGACAAGAACATTATTTTACACCATTTGATCTTGCCATTCCACCCGTCCTACATCTGAGATGAAGTAGGCCGCAAATTGGTCTCTCACTTGGCTGACTTCAACAGAAGACCTGAGAGGGTGCTGAGTGAACTCAGGCAATGGTTAGGAGCTGCATCATCAAGTTCAAAGTTTGGGTGCTCTTTCGCCATGACAAAGTTGTGTAGCACCACACAGGCCTTCACAACTTCATCCACTGTTTGCACTTTCAGATGAATGGCTGTGCCCAGAATGCGCCATCTGGAAACCAGTATACCGAAGGCACACTCTACAGTTCTTCTTGCCCTGGTCAGCCTGTAATTGAAAATTTTTTTGTTGTGGTCCAAGTCCCGGCTGGAGTAGGGTTTAAGCAGGTGTTGGCTCATCTGGAATGCCTCATCCCCAACCATTACAAATGGCATTGGTGGACCTTCGGTGTGGGGAAGAGGCCGTGGCATGGGAAATTAAACTGGTTTCCATACAACCTCCGTCCCATGTCCGAGTTCTTAAACGCCTGTGAGTCATTTCCATGGCCAAATGCCCCAATGTCCACTGCAACAAACATACAGTCTGCATCCGCAATGGTCATGAGAACTGTAGAGAAGTACTTTTTGTAATTGTAGTACTCCGAGCCTGTTCTTTTAGGTTTGATGATGTGGATGTGTTTCCCATGAACTGCTCCCAAACAGTTGGGGAAATTGCAGGTTGTCCAGAATTTTCCGGCTATTTCTAGCCACTTTTCTGTGGTGGGCAGGGGCATAAATTCCGGACAGAGAACAGTCCACAATGCCCGGCAGGTGTCAACAACAATTCCTGACAACGTGGAGATACCAATCCGGTACTGGAAGTGAAGTGAAGACAGGCTCTCTCCAGTAGCAAGGAATCTAGAGAAAGAAAAAAAAATATTATTGTATATGTTTTTTTAAAACATTAATAAAAAAAAAATGGCATAAAAATAATTCTGCAGGTCTTTGTTTATTAGATGGCAGAAAAATAATTCTGTCATCTTTGGAATAGTACATGGCATAAGTAATACAATGATGCAGGCATTGGTTTCTCAATAATACGTACCGTAATGTCACCAGGAGTCCTTTCTCTGGAGGAATCGCCCGACTGAGCTGTGTGTCCTGTCTCCTGATTAATTGTTGGACCCGAGCAAGTAAATCCATGAAGGTTTGTTGTGACATCCGGGTGTAGTCGGTAAATTTCTCGGGGTTTGACTGCAGCTCACTGTAGAGGGTGTGATACGCTCCACGGCTCTCCCGGAGTTCTACAATGGGATATAACCACAAACGCCGCCGCTGCCGTCTCCGATGTCTCTCTCTCTCCCTTTCTTCATGGCAAGCAACGGCATAAGCCTGAGCCATAGCAATGTCCAGATCGAGGTTGAAGTGGAAAGTCTTCATAAGCAGATCCATGTTCACCAAGGCAAATGCAAGCAAATGTAAAAAAGGGCTGTGAACAGGCTCTATATAAATATTTTAAATAAGACACGCCCACTGGTGTCCCATTGGTGGGTTCTGTAGCAAGAATTTTTCAAGGATTTTCATCATGTGAAATGCACAGAAAAAACGCAAACGCATACAAAAATGCTTGAAATCGCATACAATCGCTGCGTTTTTTTTAAAAGCAATGCGCACTCTTCGACTGCAAAATATCGCTGCGATTACACGCGTTTGCACACGTTTTTTTCATGCGTTTTATGTGCGCTCGATACGCAGCGCTAAAAAACGCAAGTGTGAAAGTAGCCTGAGTCTGCTTGCCGCTGACCTGCACTGGTTACAGTGGCAGGACCTGGAGAGGCAGCAGTCATCCTCTGCACAGCACTAGACTGAGCGAGACGCTGGGACCGACGACTCTGCTGAGCAGGTTCCACTGCGGCCGGAGACGGATGGGAGACTGCAGCGGGGATAGCTCGAGATTCCCCTTGTGCAGAAGCGGGAACTCGACCCCTAACATTACCCCCCTCCCTAGGGCCCCCCTCCTTTGGGCCTCACTACGCTCAAAGGCAGCAATGAGCTGCGGAGCATGAATGCGCTCAACAGGCTCCCAGGACCTATCCTCAGGCCCATAAACCCTCCAATCCACCAAATAAAACTTTTTGCCCCATACCACCTTGCACCCTACAATAGCGTTCACCTCGTGATCGTCCGTAGACTAACCCTATGTCCCGGCAAATGACTCAGAGAACCGGGACATGACCACGGGTTTCAAGAGGGACACATGAAAGGTGTCGGAGATACCCAGGCGTGGTGGAAGGGCCAAGCGGTATACCACAGGGTTAACCTGCTCGAGGACTTTGAAGGGACCCAGGTAACGGGGTGCCAACTTGGTGGACTCCACTCGCAGCCTGATGTTACGGGCGGAGAGCTACACCAAGTCACCGGGAGCAAATGTCGGAGCGGGGCGCCGATGTGCGTCGCGGAGGACCTCATCCTCTCCTTGGAGGCCTGAATGGCATCCTGAGTATGGTCCCAAATGTTCCGTGCCTCCACAGTCTAGTCTGCCACCCTGGAGTCGGTGGAAGACACGGGCATAGGCACAGGAACTCGCAGATGCTGACCGTAATTAAGGAGGAATGGTGTCTGTCCAGTGGAGTCTGCCACGGCGTTGTTCAACGCAAACTCTGCCCACGGTAACAAAGATGCTCTCATTCTGCCTGGCAGAGACAAAGTGTCGCAGATATGTGACCAAGGTCTGGTTGGCCCTCTCTACCAACCCATTAGTCTCGGGATGATATGCTGAAGAGAGATTTAACTCTATACTGAGTAGACGACAAAGCTCTCTCCATAACCGAGACGCAAACTGGGGACATCGGTCACTAACAATTTAGTCCGACATGCCGTGTAGACGAAAGATATGTCTTATGAACAACGCAGCCAGGGCCCGTGCAGAAGGTAACCGTGGTAACGGCACCAGGTGCACCATTTTGGAAATATGTTGGTGATCACCCAAATGATGGTGCAACCCCGAGACTTGGGTAAGCCCACCACAAAGTCCATTCCAACCATTTCCCAGGGCCTGTCTGCCACCGGCAAAGGGTAAAGTAACCCAGCTGGCCGTTGTCGAGGAGACTTATTCTTGGCGCAGGAGATGCACGCCCGAACATAATCCCCAACATCACGGACCATATGCGGCCACCAGTACATCCTCGCCAGCAGCTCAGATGTCCTTTTGGTCCCAAAATATACACCCACCCTGGACGAATGAGCCCAAGAGAGAACCTCCGGTCGCAAATTGGGTGGTACAAAAGTCTTGCCCGGAGGTACAGACTCTAGCGAAACCGGAACTACGGTTCTCAGGCTCTCAGAAGGGACAATAAGCCGACGGATCGAGAGAGAGCGTCAGCCCGAATGTTCTTCTCTCCCGAGAGATAATGGAGGGTAAAGTGAAATCGGGAGAAAAACAAGGACCATCTGGCCTGATGAGAATTTAGCCGCTGGGCTGTTTGTAAGTATACCAAATTCTTGTGATCCGTAAAGACTTGGAAGGGAAAGCGAGCCCCCTCCAACAGATGTCTCCACTCAGAGAAAGCCAACTTCATTGCTAGCAACTCCCTGTCCCCGATGGAATAATTCCTCTCCGCTGGTGAAAAGGTCTTGGAAAAGAAGAAGCAAGGATGCTTCTGACCTTGAGCATCCTTTTAAAAGAGGACTGCTCCAGCATCAACGGATGAGGCATCCACCTCCAATATGAATGGCTTGACAACATCAGGGCGGTGTAGGATGGGAGCGCTAGCAAAATGAGACTTAATTGAGGTGAAAGTCTTAGAGACTTCTTCGGACCACAATTTTGGATTTGCTCCCTTCTTGGTGAGGGCTACCAAGGGAGCTACCAAAGTTGAGAAATGGGGAATGAACTGGCGATAGTAATTAATGAACCCCATAAAGCGCTGCACCGCTTTAAGAGAATGGGGTTCTTGCCAGTCCATCACAGCCTGTAGTTTGGTAGGATCCATAGCCAATCCCTGGGCGGAGATGATATAGCCCAGGAATGGTAAAGACTCCTGCTCAAACACGCATTTCTCCAACTTTGCATAAAGGGAATTTGCCCGCAAGAGGTCGAAGACTCTGCAGACATCTCTCCGGTGGGAGTCAATATCTAGAGAGAAGATGAGAATATCATCCAGATAGACTACGACTGAGGTGGAAAGCATATCCCAGAAGATGTCATTAACAAAGTCTTGGAAAACGGCTGGGGCATTACAGAGCCCGAGGGGCATCACCAGATATTCATAGTGCCCATCCATGGTATTAAAAGCCGTCTTCCATTCGTCCCCCTCGCGGATGCGAATCAGGTTATAAGCACCCTGCAGGTCTAATTTGGTAAATACCCTTGCTCCCCGGAGCCTATCAAAGAGCTCAGAAATCAGAGGCAGCGGGTATTTATTCTTAACGGTGATGGCGTTAAGACCCCTTTAATCTATGCAGGGACGTAATTCTCCGTTCTTCTTCTGCACAAAGAAGAACCCTGCCCCAGCAGGTGACACTCACTTCCTAATGAACCCTCTTGCCAGATTCTCCTGAATGTATTGGGACATAGCCTCCGTCTCCGGGAGAGAGAGAGAGGATAGACCCGTCCCCGGGGAGGTTCTGCTCAAGGCAAGAGGTCAATAGGACAGTCATAGGGGCGGTGAGGCGGAAGCGTCTCCGCAGCCTTTTTGGAGAACACGTCTACATAGGACCAATAACACTTGGGTAGGGAAGTGAGATCTGCAGGTATCCCTGTAGTAGCAACCTGAAAACTCTCCCTCACACATCTACCTCTACAAGACTCACTCCAACCCCGTATCTTCCCAGAGGACCACTCAATATGTGGGGAGTGAAGACGAAGCCAGGGTACTCCCAGCAGAGCCTCATCTATACCGTCAGAAAGATAAGGAAGAGATAATCTCCTGATAGGAAGGAGACATAGCTAATGTGAGAGGGATCGTCTGATGTGTGATCTGTGAGGGCAGTATGGATCCATTCACCACTCGAACAGTCACCGGTTTGGCGAGCATCACCTGAGGTATTGTGTGGCGGAGAGCGAAAGAAGAGGACATAAAGATCCCCTCTGCTCCAGAATCCACACAAAGCTCAACTGTTAGAGTGGATGGACCAAAAGAGATTGTCCCTTTAAAGGACAGCTTGGAGGCAAATGCCGCTGACTCCAGTGAACCTCCTCTCATAGTCACTAGACGCGATCGTGTTCCCGATCGCTGGGGACATCTATTGGTATAATGTCCTAACTGCTGACAATTGTTACAAACCACGGAGACTCGAGCGGGCCGAGACTTGGGTCCCGCTCGAACAACCTCCATGGCCTCCGGGTAGTCGGGCGCCTGAATGGGAGATTCTAGAGGTTTGGCAAAGGTGGGAGCCAGCAGAAACCTCCGTCTACACTGGGCCCGCTCCAACCTCCGCTCGTGAAAACGAAGGTCGATGCGGGTAGATATAGAGATAAGCTTCTCCAGTGAGACAGGAATCTCCCTGGTGGCCAAGGCGTCCTTTACATGGTCAGCCAGACCTCTCCAGTATACAGGTATAAGGACCTTATCTGGCCACTCGAACTCGGAGGCCAGAGTCTGAAATTGGACTGAAAACTGACTGACCAAGCTCGAACCCTGTGACATTGCCAGCAGTCGGAGCGCCGAATCGTGGGTGACCGGAGGGCCTAAAAAGACCTTTTTAAGAGCCTTCAGAAACCGAGGAGCACTCTGCACCACGCGATTCGTCGCGCTCACACAGCGGCGTTGCCATTCCAACGCTCTGTCCGACAGAAGTGACACTATGAAACCCACTTGTGCCCGCTCTGTGGGAAAACGTGCAGCCAGAAGCTCGAGCTGTATAGAGCACTGACGCACGAATCCCCGACAATGTTTGCTGTCACCAGAAAACTTGTCTGGAAGCGGGAGATGGGACAAGGTCGGAGCAGAGGTGTTGGAGGACAAACTGGCTGCCGCTGCGCTAGCAGCCTGAACGGCGACTGCGGTCACATCCACAGCTGAGGTTGTGCGCTCGACAGCCGCCAACCTACCCTCCAGCTGCCGGATGAACTCCGTAGGCGCTGGTCGTCCGCCATTTTACTAGCCAGACCCTGGCGCTAGTGTACTGTTAACACCACAGGAGTACACAGATAACTGCTGTGCGGATAGCAGTCCGTGATCATGCAGTCAGCAACGCAAACATGCAACTCCTCACCAGAGTAGCCGGTATTCTAGAGGCTATTTCAGCCAAACCCTGAACACGTGCATACAAATCTCCTCACCGGAGGTGCCGGTATTCTAGGGGCTTATTTCAGCCGAGCCCTAACCACATGCGGTCATGATCATACTGGCGCAAAGCGCATAACACAATTGACACTAGCGCATGGCCGTGCGGCTGTGCAACCCTTTTATAGCAGCAGCAACTGCAAGACCTTCCTGAAAGAACCAATGGCAGCCTGCCCCAGAACTCAAGCAGGTTCAGGACCTTCCAGGAGAACCAATAGGAGTCGCTGCAGTAGCTGAGCATGTGACCTCTGATCTCCTATGAGAGATCTTACCCTGGGCATGCTCAGAAAGGAAAACACAGGACTTCGTCCCAACTGAGTCTGCCTGCCGCTGACCTGCACTGGTTACAATGGCAGGACCTGGAGAGGCAGCAGTCATCCTCTGCACAGCACTAGACTGAGCGAGACGCTGGACCGACGTCTCTGCTGAGCAGGTTCCACTGCGGCCGGAGACGGATGGGAGACCGCAGCGGGTATAGCTCGAGATTCCCCTTGTGCAGAAGCGGGAACTCGACCCCTAACAATGTGTTTTATCTTTAACTTTACGCCTTTTAGAGATCATTTCATCTTCAACTTGCTTAACTGTTCACAATAACAGTAATTTTGACCAGGGGTGCTCGCAATTTTACATACAATGATATGTATAGTACACCAGATCAAGAAAAGAAAATTAACATACATAAGTTTAAAAATTTACAAAATTCATGCATTACATGATCTGCTGCTTAACCAATTCAAGATTGGGCTGTTTTTTTTCTTGCTTGAATAATCACATGATTTTTACATATTTTTTTCATCATACACAGACCTTACTTGTTATGCTATTTTCAGACTTTTTTTTTTTTTACAGATATCAGGAAATATTGGTGGTAAAATAAAGGAAATAACAGCCTTTCACAAATTTTTTATGACCATAAAGAACCACTTAAATACATTGTACAGTTTGCTCTCCTTTTCGTAACAATTATTTTTATATATTGAATATATATAAAAATTTTTAAAGAGGCAGGGTTAGCAACATTTTTTGGATTAGCAACATTTTTTTTTGTTTTTTTTTAAAGGGAATCTGTCACCTCATTTGTTGCATATAAGATGCGGCCACCGCCATTAGGGGCTTATCTACAGCATTCTGGAACGCTGTAGATAAGCCCCTGATGTAACCTGAAAGATAAGAAAAACAAGTTAGACAATACTCACCCGGGGGGTGGGTGTCGCAGGTCCGGGGCCTCCCATCTTCATGCGATGATGTCCTCTTCCTCTCCTGCGCAGACGTACTGATTTGCCCTGTTGAGGGCAGAGTAAAGTACTGCAGTGCGCAGGCACTGGGCCTCTCTAACATTTCCTGGCGCCTGCGGACTGCAGTACTTTGCTCTGCCCTCAACAGGGCAGAGAATAACGCCTGTGCAGGAGCCGCGACAGAAGCAAGGAAGAGGACGTCATTGCATGAAGATGGGAGGTGCCGGACCCGGACCCGCGACACCAAGTGGACCAGACCGCCCCCCCCCCTCGAGTGAGTATAATCTAACTTGTTTTTCTTATCTTTCAGGTTACATCAGGGGCTTATCTACAGCATTATAGAATGCTGTAGATAAGCCGCTCATGGCGGTGGCCGCATCTTATATGCAATAAATGAGGTGACAGATTCACTTTAAACTACTTTTTATTTTATTTTCCCCAGTAACTGGGTCTGGCAGCCATCTCCCCTCTCCCACATGATGGTATACAGCTGCTATTCTATGCAGTCACATTTTAAAACATCAATGCAGAGTAGAACAAGGATTGCCCAGACATTTTAAGTCTATGAGTGTTTCGCACGTAGTTAACGAAAATAAATCATGTGCATGCTTGAAATAGCGTCTTACCATGACTTGTTGGTGATGTTGAGTAGGTATCTTTTGTGGATACAGCACTATAGTTCTTTGAAACAAATGGTCTATCATGTGATGCAGACTCTAAAATTTCATTGGCAGGTTCCATGCTTCCATCTAACCTATTTAGAAAAAAATATAGTAACATTGCAAAACTACAACAAAACTACAAGACAATAGCACTTTTTCCAAATTTTAGCCTCATATACATTTTTCTGCCTTTCTCACGACAATACTGAACTGTTTGGTTCCCTTATGTTGTTTTTTTCCTCCTCTTCCCCATACAGTTTATAAGGTACCATTCAGACAATGTTCACATGGAAATGCTGCCGCACTCGGATAGAACAGTGGTTCATTAAAATCAATCTTGCAATTCAATGTGCAACTTGAGACACTACTTTAGTTTGATTCTTGAAGAAGTCTCCCTGAAGTCAATGAATCCAAGGAAAATTAAATGACCTAGATCAGGGTTTCCCAACTCCAGTCCTCAAGGCCCACCAACAGGTCATGTTTTCAGGATTTCCTTTGTATTGCACAGGCACAGGTGATGCAATTATCACCTGGGCAATACTAAGGAAAGCCTGACAACATGACCTGTTGGTGGGCCTTGAGGACTGGAGTTGGGGAATCCTGACCTAGATCACAACTTAGATAAAAAAAAATATATTTTTATTAAAAATAATACATTATATTCCAAATCCATATGGTCTTTCATGGCATTTTATTCTTTTATATACCGTATCTACTCGAGTATAAGCCGACCCCCTAATTTTGCCACAAAAAACTGGGAAAACTTATTGACTCGAGTATAAGCCTAGGGTGGAAAATGCAGAAGCCACTGGTAAATTTAAAAAATAAAAATAGATGCCAATGAAAGTAAAATTAATTGAGACATCAATAGGTTAAATGTTTTTGAACATCCATATTTAATCAGGAGCACCATATAATGCTCCATACAGTTCATGTTAGGCCGCATAAGATGCTCCATACAAAATACGCCCCATATAATGCAGCACAAAGGTTATTAATGGCCCCATAAGATGCTCCATAGAATATGCCCCATATGCTGCTCCATAAAGGTTGTGGCCCAATAAGATGCTCCACAGAATATGCCTCATATGCTGCTCCAGAAAGGTTATGGCCCCATATGCTGCTCCATAAAGGTTATGGCCCCATAAGATGCTCCATAGAATATGCCCCATATGCTGCTGCGAATTAAAAAAAAAAAAAAAAAAAAAAAGACATACCGTATATACTCGTGTATAAGCCGAGATTTTCAGCACCTTTTTTCGTGCTGAAAATGCCCCCTCGGCTTATAGACGAGTCATAGGGCAGAAACCAGCGGGGGAGGGGATGCCGCGGCAGGAGCCGGTGGCTGGGATCATACTCACCCCTCCCCGTGCCATCACTGAGCGTCCCTGCAATCCTGCAGCTCTCCCCATCTTCCTGCAGCTCTTCAGCACTGAGCGGTGACGTAATACCCGCTCATTAAGGTCATGTAATATGGACTGACGCCACTCCCATGGGCGTCACCTCCATATTCGTGGCCTTAATGAGCGGTATTACATCACCGCTCAGTGCTGGAGAGAGCTGCAGGAAGATGGGGAGAGCTGCAGGATTGCAGGGACGCTCAGCGATGGCACGGGGAGGGGTGAGTATGATGGAGGAGAGGACAAGGAGCACGGAACAGGACGGGGGGGGAGAACGGTGGACGGGGGAAGCATAGAGGAGGACGGGGAAGCATGGAACAGGACGGGGGGGGGGAGATCGGTGGACGGGGGAAGCATAGAGGAGGACGGGGAAGCATAGAGGAGGACGGGGGAGAACGGAGGACGGGGGAAGCATGGAGCAGGATAGGGGAGGATGGAGGGCACAGCGGAGGACGGAGCAGGAGGGGGGAGTACAGAGGAGAATGGGGGAGCACAGAGCTGGATGGGGGAGCAAGGAGCAGGACGGGGGCAGCACAGAGCAGGAGGGCAGTTTATACACCCGGCTTATACATGAGTCAATAATTTTTCCCAGTTTTTTGTGGCAAAATTAGGGGGGTCGGCTTATACACGGGTCGGCTTATACACTAGTATATACGGTACTCACCTCTCATCGATGGGGGCCAGGTGCCGGTGTCCTGAGCAGGCGGGGACACCGATGCGCTATGGGGGCCAGTTGCCGGTGTCACCGCTGGCTCAGGCCCCCGGCACTTGCGATATTCACCTGTCCCCGTTCCACCGCTGCGCGTGCACTAACCACATCATCGCTCAGAGGACACGGAGGACAGAGCGGCGCGCGGCGGTGGAACGGGGACAGGTGAATATAGCATGGCTCCCCCCCGTCATACTCACCCCCTCCTGGTGCGTCTCTGCAGCCCCTGCTTTTCCCATGGTCTCCGGTGCCACAGCTCTTCCTTCCTTCAGCGGTCACGTGGTACCGCTCATTAAAGTCATGAATATGTGCATATTCATGACTTTAATGAGCGGTACCACGTGACCGCTGAACACAGGCGCCGGAGACCATGGGAGAAGCAGGGGGGCTGCAGAGACCATGCCAGGAGGGGGTGAGTATATGTGACAGCTGCGCTCCCCCTCCCTGCCGACCACTGGTATATGACTCGAGTTTTCAGCCCTAAAAAATGGGCTGAAAATCTCGGCTTATACTCGAGTATATATGGTACGTTCATTTCAAGTGCTCCTATCTAAATAGATTTTTTTTTGTCTTGGCACTGTGGAGATTTTTTGCTTATGAATGGTATCAATTGCCACGTTTAAAAGGGCATGACCCCTTTCAACAAACTTTTGCCTATAGGCTCAGTTATGTGTAAGAATAACAACAAACTGGTTTTATTTACCATTCCTAGGTCCAGCACTGTTTCTCTACTGCTGCCTGGTCTCTGCAGATTAGTTGCAGTGTTGATTTCACGTGACACGATGGCAGCCAATCACTAAACTAAGCAGCTTGTGCTGTGTACATCGCGGGAGCCGATGAGCTAAATGACTGGGGGCAGCATTCTCGACATGACACCACCACTGCACCTGATTAACAGAGAACATGGGCAGCAGCAAAGCAGCACTGAACCCAGGTTGTGCAAGTAATTTGCAGTTATTTTATGTAACTGAACTAATAAGTATTAATAATTATTAAGTATTAATAAGAATTAATAAGTTTGCTTAAAGGGAACAACTACTTTAATCCCTCCATCCCCAAGTCTGTTTTCACCTTCCTGATGGGCCAATGTTTTCAATTCTGACCAATGTCACTTTATGTGGTTATAACTCGGAACACTTCAATGGATCCCGGTGATTCTGAGATTTTTTTTTTCGTGACATATTGTACTTCAGGATAGTGGTACATTTTGGTCAATATGATTTGCGTGTATTTATGAAAACATCAAAAACTAGACAAAAACTTACAATTTTCAAATTTTGAATTTTTATGCTTTAACCCCTTCACCCCCAAGCCTGTTTTCACCTTCATGACCAAACCAAATTTTACAATTCTGACCAATGTCACTTTATGAGGTAATAACTCTGGAACGCTTCAATGGATCCCACTGATTCTGAAATTGATTTTCTGTGACATATTGTACTTCATGATAGTGGCAAAATTTGTTCAATATGACTTGCATTTATTTGTGAAAGTATTGGAAATTGAGCAAATTTTGAAAATTTCATAATTTTCAAACTTAATTTTTATGCCCTTAAACCAGAAAGTTACCGTATTTTGTGAATTATAAGAAGCATCCCAAATTTTGAGGTGGAAAACAGGAAAAATAAAATTTTTAAATAAAATGATGGTGAGCCTTATAATCCATTTTAACAGTAGCTTACTTGGGGAGGCGGCGACGGCGGAGAGGGGACATATGAGCAAGAGGGTTACTGCTTCAGGAGGTCAGCGGCGGGAGTCGGGCGAAGCTGCGGGCCCTGTCCTCTCAGAAGGGTTGCTGATTCAGGAGGTCAGAAGCGGTGGCAAGAGGAGTTTGGTGATGCTGCGAGCCCTGTCCTCTCAGGAGGGTCGCTGATTCAAGAGGTCGGCGGCGGCAGGAGTTGGGTGATGCTGAGGGCCCTATCCTCTCAGAAGATGTTGGCGTCAGTGAGTGGAGGTCCCCCTTCTACCGTTCACAATCCAGAAGTGGTCATCAGGAAGATGGCCGCCGGAGGCGGCACATGCACAGACCGAGATCTCGGGAAGATAAAGCAGCCATTTTCCTGAAGCCCAATGCAAGCATTTTTACGGGCACCAACATCTACAGTATATTAATAATAAAAGAATCAAAAGTGAAAGTGTAGGCCCCTTAAAGAATTGTGAGGAAAGAATGGTTGTAGATGACGAGGAAAAAGCTAATATATTAAACACCTTCTTCACCACGGTGGAAAATAAAATGCTAGGTGAAATACAGAGACACAAAGGAAACCCTATATTAAGTGTCACCAATCTAACCCAAGAAGAGGTGCGAAACCGGCTAAATAAGATTAAAATAGATAAATCTCCGGGTCCGGATGGCATACACCCATAAGTACTAAGAGAACTAAGTAATGTAATAGACAAACCATTATTTCTTATATTTAGGGACTCCATAGCGACAGGGTCTGTTCCACAGGACTGGCGCAGAGCAAATATGGTACCAATCTTCAAAAAGGGTTCTAAAAGTGAATCTGGAAATTATAGGCCAGTAAGACTAACCTGTATTGTTGGTAAAATATTTGAAGGGTTTCTGAGGGATGTTATTCTGGATTATCTCAATGAGAATAACTGCTTAACTCCATATCAGCATGGGTTTATGAGGAATCGCTCCTGTCAAACCAATCTAATCAGTTTTTATGGTAGAGGTAAGCTATAGAATGGACCAAGGTGAGTCATTGGACGTGGTATATCTTGAATTTTCCAAAGCGTTTGATACCGTGCCACACAAGAGGTTGGTACACAAAATGTGAATGCTGGGTCTGGGGTCTATTGTCTAAATGGGTAAGTAACTGGCTTAGAGATAAAAAGCAGAGGGTGGTTATAAATGGTATATTCTCTAACTGGGTCACTGTGACCAGTGGGGTACCGCAGAAGTCGGTGTTGGGACCTATTCTCTTCAACATATTTATTAACGATCTGGTAGAAGGTTTACACAGTAAAATATCGATATTTGCAGATGATACAAAACTATGTAAAGCAATCAATACAAGAGAAGATAGTATTCTGCTACAGATGGATCTGGATAAGTTGGAAACTTAGGCCGAAAGGTGGCAGATGTGATTTATCATTGATAAATGGAAGGTTATACACATGGAGAAGGAATCATATCACCATTACACACTGAACGGGAAACCATTGGGTAAATCTGACATGGAGAAGGACTTGGGGATCCTAGTTAATGATAAACTTACCTGGAGCAGTCAGTGCCAGGCAGCGGCTGCCAAGGCAAACAGGATCAATTCAAAGGAGGGCAACAAAATTAATTAAGGGGATGGGGGAACTACAATACCCAGAGAGATTAGCAAAATTAGGATTATTTAGTCTAGAAAAAAAGATGACTGAGGGGCGCTCTAAAAATCATGTATAAGTATATAAGGGGACAATACAAACATGTCTCCGAGGATCTGTTTATACCAAGGGGGCATTCTCTGCGTCTGGAGGAGAGAAGGATTTTCCACCAACATAGAAGAGGATTCTTTACTGTTAGGGCAGTGAGAATCTGGAATTCCTTGCCTGAGGTGATGGCAAACTCAGTTGAGGGGTTCAAGAGAGGCCTGGATGTCTTCCTGGAGTGTAACAATATTGTATCTTACAGTTATTAGGTTCTTTAGAAGGACGTAGATCTGGGGATTTATTTTGACGGAATATAGGCTGAACTTGATGGACAAATGTCTTTTTTCGGCCTTGCTAACTATGTTACTATCTTCTGAGTGTATAGGGCCTGCAGCATCGCCCCACTACTCCTGCCGCCGCCGACCTCCTAAATCAGTGACTCTGGCTCCTGTGACCCTGAGCCACCGCCCCCCCAGGTAAGATACCTTTGGATTATAAGACGCATCCCCTTTTTCTTCTAAAATTTTTTGGGAAAATAGTGTGCCCTATAATACGAAAAATACAGTATATCACAAAAAAGTTAACAAAATATATTTACCACATGCCTACTTCACATCAGCACAATTTCTGAAACTTTTTTTGTTAGGAAGGTAGGAGGGTTAGAAGTTTATCAGCAATTTCTAATTTTTCCAACACAATTTACAAAACCATTATTTTTTTTTTAGAGACCACTTCACATTTGAAGTGACTCTGAGTGTCCTACAGTCCTGCTCCTCATTATTGGCACCCATGAAGTCTAAGTACATAATAAGGAATATCTCCTGAAAAAAATGAATCAAGTGAAACAGTTTTTTTTGTATAGAGCACTTGTGTTAAACACAAAAGAGCAAATGATAAACAGTAATTTAAAACAAGAAACAATAGGAGCGAAAAACAGAAAAACCTAAAGCTTGCTGTGACACTGGTATTGGCAACCTTTACATTAAATTAGTATGGATTCACATTTTGACTCGCCTGTGGTAAATCACAAATGAGAATCAACTGTGATTGTCGGTGCCCATGTGACATGAATGAGCCCATTAATGATGACTTCAGTGTTTTAAAGGGCCACATGGAAGGTCCTGTTCCATTGTCACAATGATGAAGACAAAGAAGCTGTCTAAGGACATCAGAACTGCTATTATTAGCAAACCCAAGACTTACAAAGGGTATAAGGTCAACTCCAAAGACCTTGGTTTCCCAGTTTCAACAGTGTGCAATGTTATTAAGAAGTTTGCCTTGGAACCATCAGGAACTTCCCTGTACATGGGGGAAAGAGGAAAATTGACAAGAGATGTCTTCAAAGGTTGGTGCGAATGGTGGAAAAAACACCACGCCAAACATTCAAAGACCAAAGGCCAACCTGGAACAGTCTGTGGTCATGGTTTAAACAAGTACCATATGCCGCACACTAATCCAAGCAGACATTTATGAGAGAAGGCCAAGGAAGAAACCATTGCTGAAGAAAAGTCAGAAAAAGGAACGACTGATCTTTGCCAAAGAGTACCTTGACAAACCACAATCCTTCTGGAAAAATGTTCTGTGGACAGATTAAATAAAAATAGAGCTTTTTGGCAATGCAAAGCAACAGTTTGTTTACGCAATGAAGCTTATAAGGAAAAGAACACCCCAACAACAGTTAAGCATGGTGGAGGATCAATAATGCTGTGAGGTTGCTTTGCTGTGTCTGGTACTGGAGGCCTTGACGGTATCACAGCAATCATGAAATCAGAGAATTATTAAAAGATTTTAGAGTGAAATCTCCTACCTACTTTAAGAAAACTTGGTTTGAGTTGGAGATCATGGGACCTCCAGTAGGAAAAGGACCCAAAGCACACATCTAAAAGTACACAGGAATGATTGAAAAAGAAAAAATAGACTGTTTTAAAATGGCTAGCAATGAGTCATCACCTCAATCCCATTGGAAATCTTTGGGGTGAGCTGAAATCTGTTATTGGGAAAAAACCCTGGAAACATTCAAGAGTTTGAACAAACTGCAAAAGAAAAGTGGAAGAAAATACCAGCTGAGAAGAACAAGGAGCTTATTGATGGCTACAAGAAATGTTTGGAGGCTGTCATCAATGCTAATGGGTGTGCAACCAAGTATTAATTAGGGGTGCCTTTATTGCTGCACATGCTGTTTATTCTGTTCCTTCTTTGAAATTGCAACATGCAAGTTGAAAAACAATGTTTGAGGCTAAGTTCACACGTTGCGGAATTGCCGCGGAAAATTTCCGCGGCAATCCCGCACTTCTCCCGCAGGAAATACGCACGTTTTTTTATGCTGATTCCGCCAGAATATAGCGTTTTGCAAGCGTAATTAGCTTGCAAATGCTAGCGTTTCCTAGCGATCTTAGCATCACTTGGAAAACTGTTGACAGGTTGGTCACACGAGTCAAACATAGTGTTGACAAGTGTGACAACTTTTTACTATTGATGCCGCCTATGTCGCATCAATAGTAAAAAGATCTAATGTAAAATAATAAAAAAAATAATAATAATGATATTCTCACCTTCGGCGGCCCCGCAGCCTTCCCGCGGCCCCGCAGCCTTCCCGCCTTCAGCGACGCTCCCGGCAACTCGGTCCCAAGGATGCTTTGCGACAATCACACGATGACGTAGCATCTCGCGAGAACCGCTATGCATCTGGGTGATTCTCGCAAAGGACTCTTGGGACCGGAAGTTACCGGGAGCGTCGCTGAAGGCGGGAAGGCTGCGGGGGCCGCGGGAAGGCTGGGGGGCCGCCGGAAGGTGAGAATATCATTATTTTTTATTTTAATTATTGTTTTACCAGGATATGGTACCAGGGTCTGGAGGAGTCTCCTCTCCTCAGACCCTGGGTACCACCGCACATGAACCGCTTACATTCCGCAAAATTAATGAACATGTTGCTATTTTTTCCGCAAAGCGTTTTTTTCGCGGAAAAAAACGCAACATGTGGCCAAAACATGCGGAATCAATTAACATGTATAGGATGCTTAATGCTTGCGTTTTATCGCGTTTTTACGCGGAAAACCGCGGAAAAACCGCGAAAAAAACGCAATTATTCCTGATCGGTGCACTTAGCCTTATTGTTGGACCACTAATTAAAAAATCCTGAGGATATAACTTTGGTACATTTTCATTTATTTCTGAAGATATTGTACAAGCTATGAAAAAAATGAAGGTTGCCAGTAACGATGAGCAGGACTGTATGTGACAGAAAATACCAAAAGTGACACCATTCTAAAAACTGCACTCCTCAAGGAGCTCAAAACCACATTCAAGAAGTTTATTAACGCCTCATGTGCTTCACATGAACTAAAGCAATGTGGAAGGAAAAAATTTTAATTTTACTTTTTCCAACAAAAATACGGATTTTTGTGTTACTCACCGTAAAATCCTTTTCTCCGAGACGCTCATTGGGGGACACAGGACTGTGGATGTACAGTCATGGCCAAAAGTTTTGAGAATGACACAAATATTAATTTTTACAAAGTCTACTGCTTCACTTTTTCTAATGGCAATTTGCATATACTCCAGAATGTTATAAAGAGTGATCAGCTTAACAGCAATTACTTGCAAAGTCAATATTTGGCTAGAAAATAAACTTTATCCTCCAAAACACATTTCAAAATCATTGCAGCCCTGCCTTAAAAGGACCAGCTAACCTCTTTTCAGTGATTGCTCCATTAATACAGGTGTGGGTGTTGATGAGGACATGGCTGGAGATCAATCTGTCATGATTAAGTAAGAATGACACCACTGGACACTCTAAAAGGAGGCTGGTGCTTGGCATCATTGTTTCTCTTCTGTTAACCATGGTTATCTCTAAAGAAACACGTGCAGTCATCATTGCAATGCAAAAAAATGGCCTAACAGGGAAGAGTATCGCAGCTAGAAAGATTGCACCTCAGTCAACAATCTATCGCATCATCAAGAACTTCAAGGAGAGAGGTTCCATTGTTGCCAAAAAGGCTTCAGGGCGCCCAAGAAAGACCAGCAAGCGCCAGGACCGTCTCTTAAAAGTGTTTCAGCTGCGGGATCGGGCTACCAGCAGTGCAGAGCTTGCTCAGGAATGGCAGCAGGCAGGTGTGAGTGCATCTGCACGCACTGTGAGGCGGAGACTCTTGGAGCAAGGCCTGGTCTCAAGGAGGGCAGCAAAGAAGCCACTTCTCTCCAGAAAAAACATCATGGACAGACTGATATTCTGCAAAAGGTACAGGAGGTGGACTGCTGAGGACTGGGGTAAAGTTATTTTCTCTGATGAATCCCCTTTTCGATTGTTTGGGACATCAGGAAAACACCTCATTCGGAGAAGACAAGGTGAGCGCTACCACCAGTCTTGTCTCATGCCAACTGTTAAGCATCCTGAAACCATTCATGTGTGGGGTTGCTTCTCAGCCAAGGGAATCGGCTCTCTCACAGTCTTGCCTAAAAACACAGCCATGAATAAAGAATGGTACCAGAATGTCTTCCAAGAGCAACTTCTCCCAACCCTCCAAGAGCAGTTTGGCGATCAACAATGACTTTTCCAGCATGATGGAGCACCTTGCCATAAAGCAAAGGTGATAACTAAATGGCTCAGGGAAAAAAACATAGAGATTTTGGGTCCATGGCCTGGAAACTCCCCAGATCTTAATCCCATTGAGAACTTGTGGTCAATCATCAAGAGACGGGTGGACAAACAAAAACCTAAAAATTCTGACAAAATGAAAGCATTGATTGTGCAAGAGTGGACTGCTATCAGTCAGGATTGGTCCAGAAGTTGATTGAGAGCATGCCAGGGAGAATTGCAGAGGTCCTGAAGAAGAAGGGTCAACACTGCAAATATTGACTTGCTGCATTAACTCATTCTAACTGTCAATATAAGCTTTTGTTACTCATATGTTTGCAATTATTATATTTGTGTCTGTGATAAAAACATCTGTCAAACACACATAAAAACCAGAGGGCAGCAGATCATGTGAAAATATAATATTTGTGTCATTCTCAAAACTTTTGGCCATGACTGTATGCTACTGCCGCTAGGAGGCTGACACTAAGTATAAAAAAAGGTTAGCTCCTCCTCCGCCGTATACACCTCGACACTGGCCGCAGGCGAACCCAGTTTAGTGCAAAAAGCAGTAGGAGGACAAAAAGTAAATCAGTGTTAACACAGGTACAATATATCCAGAAATAAACCCACCGGAACATACAAAAATAGAATTAACACAAAAACGAAGCCATCTGGCTATTAGGGTGGGTGCTGTGTCCCCCAATGAGCGTCTCGGAGAAAAGGATTTTACGGTGAGTAACACAAAAATCCGTATTTCTCCTTCGTCTCATTGGGGGACACAGGACTGTGGGACGTCCCAAAGCAGTCCCTTGGGTGGGAAACCGACTACACAGTAAAAGCCGTGACCAGGCATTGCCTATAGGTGCACTACCGCGCCCTGAAGAATCCTTCTACCCAGACTTGCATCCGCTGAAGCCTGAGTATGGATATTATAATGTTTAGAGAAAGTATGCAGACTGGACCAGGTTGCCGCCTTATAAACCTGTTCCGCTGAAGCCTGATGCCGAAGAGCCCAGGAGGCACCCATCGCTCTGGTGGAGTGAGCCCTGATTCCTGCGGGGACCACAGCGCCTCTGATGCAGTAGGCCTCCTGAATGGTTGACCGTATCCATCTGGCCAAAGTTGATCTTGAGGCAGCGAGTCACTTCCTGCGACCCTCGGGGATGCCGAAAGGATGCCGTCCGAGATACATATCTCCTGAGTGCTTGTGACGGGGTATGCGGCAGAGCAAGAAGAGACCACCGGGCTAAGAACAATCCAACGGGATTTATTGAGGCAGGCAGCATATCAAATCAAATATCCATGTTATTCCTGATGTCCATAATAAGTCCAAAATCACAGACCGACGTGAGGTCTTGCCGCAGCTAAGAGCCCTCACCCTTTTTCTCTAGAGATCTCCCAACTGGGGTTGAGCATTCCGATACCGAAACCCGGTTCCGATACCTGAAATCCAATGTAAGTCTATGGGAACAAAATATCGGAATTAAAAATATTCCGATATTTTGTTCCCATAGACTTACATTGGATTTCAGGTATCGGAACCGGGTTTCGGTATCGGAATGCTCAACCCTACTCCCAACACAACACTGGTCACGCATACGTCCCTTGTCTTGGGCTACTGGGAACAGCCCAAGGGTAGGGGAGGAGAGGTTCCCATCTCCTAGTCAATGGTTTGGTCCATTGCATGGCTCCGAGATGTCTATATGAATGTGTATTGTGAGTTCTCCCCGGCTTAGGAGAACAATGGGGAGTCCTTTAGCTGTGTTGACATAAGCCTAAGTTAAATGATGATGAAGGAACAAAGTTATACAGAAATGCAGGACAGGGCAAACTATGTATCATGACAATTTCTTCCCCTCCAATTTTGTGTACATACGAGGGACCTCTACAGGTCGCTTGTTAAGTACACACAGGCAGGGCTGACCGGACTCAGGGCTCCTCCTACCTTGACAGTCCATCTGCATTTTGGTGTTGGCTGCCTCTCCTATAGTGTATGGCAAAGTTATAGGGCTGCAGAGCCAGGCTCCATCGTAGTAGGCGTCCATTGTCCCCAGAAGCTCTGTTCAGCCAGGTGAGGGGATTGTGATCAGTAACCACAGAGAATTCTCGTCCATACAGATACGGCTTTAGTTTCCGGAGGGCCCATACTATAGCCAGACATTCTTTTTCCACAGTTGCATAGGCCACTTCTCGGTCCAGCAGTTTCCTGCTGAGGTAGGCGACGGGGTGCTCGTCCCCCGCTGCATTCACCTGGCTGAGTACAGCTCCCAATCCATAAGCAGAGGCGTCCGTCTGCACAATGAATCGCCTCTTATAGTCTGGAGCAGCCAGAACAGGGTCACAGACCAGGGAGTCCTTCAGCCGGTTAAAAGCCTCCTCACAGGCTGGAGTCCAGATTACCAGCTTGGGCATCGTTTTCTTGGTCAGGTCGGTAAGAAGCTTGGCCACAGTGCGGCTGTGTCGGCCTCATTTCCATGGATGAGTTGTAGGCGTTCCCATTTGCTGCTCTCTTGGCTTGACTTCTGGTTACCGCACCGACAAAGTGGCAATGCAGATGTCCCACACCATTTCCTAAAAGAACGTCTGCAGGGAGGCCGCTCATCACACCGACCACGCATTGTTTGGCCCCAAAGCCATAATCCAGGGTCACCCTCGTTCTTGGAATATATCTCTGGGTGCCTCCAGCCAATACAATGGCAATTCCTGGTCCCTTTTGAATTGCTTCTGGCTGAAGTACTCGGGGATCGGCTATGGTGAGAAAAGCCCCAGTGTCACGGAAGCCAACAACTTTTTGGCCATCCAGCACGACCTCCTGTAGATGTTGGTGCTGAAGGGCAGAAGAACAGGTGGCTGGGGCTCGCACCCCATAGACTCCTGGTATGGGAGCCAGGGTATCGGAGTCACTTGGCAAGTCATCAGGGACTGAATCCAGCTCTTCTCCTGGTGAGAGTGTCTGTAGATAATGAACCGGCAAAGGCGGTCTGTAGCCGTCCTGTCTCCGAACACCTGGACATTGAAATTGCAGATGTCCAGGCTGCCCACATCTATAACATCTGCGCTCTGGGACTCTTCCCCCACGTCGTAGTCCCGAAGGTGGAGCAGGTCTGTAGCCGTCCTGTCTCCGAACACCTGGACATTGAAATTGCAGATGTCCAGGCTGCCCACATCTATAACATCTGCGCTCTGGGACTCTTCCCCCACGTTGTAGTCCCGAAGGTGGAGCAGGAGTAATGCGAGGCCTAGTCACACGAAGATCACCATGAGTTGATGGTCTATTGGGATGGTGAATATGGGAGGCCGAAGGACCAGGTGCCGCCATCGTCGGGGGGCTGGTAGTTCTTTTCTCACTGAGTAGTAGTTTTTTCCATTGAGGCTTGATGGTGAGAGCCTCATCCGCTAGAGCTGCAGCTTCCTCCACAGTGGCTGGTCTCCTTTCACGCACCCATTCCCGGATCTCAGCAGGGCACTTGAAGTAAAACTGCTCTTTCAAGATGACCTGGAGGAAGGCCCCCCAAGTTAAGGCCTCCTCTCCCTCCAGCCAGCGATGACATATTTGTTTGAGTCTGTGGGCATACATCTTGAAGGACACCTCCTCATCACAGGCCAAAGTACGAAACTGGATCCTATACGTGTCTGGGGTCACCGCATAGTGTTCTAGAACAGTCCGTTTAATGTCTGCATACTCACAGTCCCCCCGAGGGTCCATAGCTCTATAGGCTGCGGCAGCGCCACCCTCTAAGAGCCCCACCAGATGTCGTACTCGCTCTCTTTCTGGGACTTCCATTAATCGACACTGATGCTCAAAGTCCTGGAAGAAGCCCTCAATGTCACCTGCAGCCTCCTGGAACGGCTTGAAATCTTTGCGGGACACTCTGGGGAGTTCCCTCATGGTGGGTGCTGGGGTTACAGTCTGTCTGGAGCTTCTAGCTGCTTCCAAAGCTATCTGCCTCTCCAGCAATGCCATCTCCTTAGCTCCTCGCATGACCTCCATCTTATAGTCTATGGAGACCTCCTCTCCCATCATTGCCATCTCCCCCTCGTACCACACAGCCCACTGACTTTTTTAGGTATTTACCTCTGCCTGTAGCCTTTCCTCCATTTGCTGTGGAGGTGCTTCCTCAGTGTCCTCTTGCAGGCGAACTCCTTCCAAAGCCTCAGTTAGCTGCTCCTTGGAGAGTCCCTTGTAGCTGACCCCAAGTTCACGGGCCTTTGTTTGTACGCTCCCCACAGTCCAGTTCTTGTACTCTGAGGCTCTGGTTCCAGAAGTTGATGGGCCGTTGTCCTCCATTCGTTCTGCTCTGATCCCACCGCTGCCAACCAGTTTGTGACGGGGTATGCGGCAGAGCAAGAAGAGACCACCGGGCTAAGAACAATCCAACGGGATTTATTGAGGCAGGCAGCATATCAAATCAAATATCCATGTTATTCCTGATGTCCATAATAAGTCCAAAATCACAGACCGACATGAGGTCTTGCCACAGCTAAGAGCCCTCACCCTTTTTCTCTAGAGATCTCCCAACACAACACTGGTCACGCATACGTCCCTTGTCTTGGGCTACTGGGAACAGCCCAAGGGTAGGGGAGGAGAGGTTCCCATCTCCTAGTCAATGGTTTGGTCCATTGCATGGCTCCGAGATGTCTATATGAATGTGTATTGTGAGTTTCTCCCCCGGCTTAGGAGAACAATGGGGAGTCCTTTAGCTGTGTTGACATAAGCCTAAGTTAAATGATGATGAAGGAACAAAGTTATACAGAAATGCAGGACAGGGCAAACTATGTATCATGACAGTGCTCTCACCAGATCCAGCGTATGGAGAGCTTTCTCCACCCGGTGCGTCGGCGCTGGGCAAAATGAGGGCAAAACAATGTCCTCATTGATATGAAATGAGGACACGACCTTAGGCAAAAAAGGTGGAGTTGGCCTGAGCACCACCTTATCGTGATGAAAAAGTAAGTACGGAGCTCGGCAAGATTGTGCCGCCAGCTCCGAAACCCGCCTTATGGATGTTATGGCTACCAAAAACACAACCTTCCAAGTAAGATATGTCAAGGAAACTTCCTGAAGAGGCTCAAATGGAGATTCCTGCAGAACTCCCAGAACAAGGTTGAGATCCCAGACGTCTAGGTGAGCCCTGTAGGGGGGCACTATATGGACAATCCCCTGAATAAAGGTCTTAACCTGTAAGTTAGTAGCGATTCTACGCTGAAAAAGAACAGACAAGGCTGATATCTCTCTTCTAAGAGTGCTTGGCGCTAAGCCTGAATCTAGGCCTGCTTTGGAAACAAGAACGGGAGGTGAAACTGATTCCACGGCAGGACCAGGGCGTCCACTGCAATTGCCTGCGGATCCCGGTATCGGGAGACGAAGTTGGGTACCTTGGCATTTATCCTGGAGGCCATCAGGTCCACATCTGGAGTCCCCCAGCGTAGACATATCTGCTGAAAAACGTAATGCAGGCCGGAGGTTCCTGAGAAAAGGCCAAGACGGAGGAACCACTGTCCGTGTCCCTATCGGGAGCTTGAAGGGACTCGATTGCTCTCGTTAAAGATGCCATAGATTGTGACAGAGACAGGGCCCATTCCGGGGGACCTGACGCTCTGGGCTCAGTTATAGGGGAGGGCTCCTGGGCACGTTCGGAGTCACAGGCTTCACAGACCCGAGTAGTCTGGGCGTGCGGAAAAGGGGACCTACAGGCAATGCAAGCGGTATACAGCACCGTGTGAGTCTTAGCCCTTCTGGACATGCTGTACCTGCCGTAATAATTTGAGGTAGCACAAAAAAAACTAGGGTGCAGCGGACGGCGTGCAGTGTGGCGTAGCTATAAAGCACCTACCTCAGTCCTGTGTCCCCAGACGTCCTTGCGTCGAGAAGTCCACGGAGGCTGCTGCAGCAGTCCTTACAAACTTTCACAAAACATGCCCTTTCCAATGTGGGCGTTTCTGACTTGGCCCCGCCTCTGACCTGGAGCTCCAGGCCGCGGCCTAGTTTCTGGCCGAAGCCGGGGACTAAATTATCGGCGGCGCCCGCCCGGAAGTCGGGGGGCGCCGCCTGAAGAAAGCATCCGGCCGCGGCCTAGTTTCCGGCCGCAAACCGGGGACTAAATTATCGGCGGCGCCCGCCCGGAAGTCGGGGGGCGCCGCCTGAAGAAAGCACCCGGCCGCGGCCTAGTTTCCAGCCGAAGCCGGGGACTAGATTATTGACGGCGCCAACCCGGAAGTCGGGGGGCGCTGCCAGAAGAAAGCACCCGGCCGCGGCCTAGTTTCCGGCCGAAGCCGGGGACTAGATTATTGGCGGCGCCCGCCCGGAAGTCAGGGGGTGGGCCCGCCGGAAAGCCGCGCGGTCGGGAGAAGGCCCCAGGCCGCGGCCTAGTCTCGGCCGCAGCCGGGGACTAAAGTATTGGCGGCACCCGCCCAGAAATCGGGGTGCGTCGCTGGAAGACTCGCCTCCCCTGGAGAGCCGGAGAAGGCCCCAGGCCACAGCCCAGTCTCGTGCTGCAGCCGGGGACCACATTATTGGCGGAGCCCGCCCGGAAGTCCCCAGGCCACAGCCCAGTTTCAGCCGCAGCTGGGGACCGAGCGAAGCCCGCCCGAAAGCGAGGGACGGGCGCTGCTGCCGCTGCTGGGGGAGAGCCTGGGCCGCTTAAAGCGACCCAGCGAACGTCACAAAGGCCCCCCCCCAGCCGACCACGCTCCAAGGGGAGCCGGACTCACAGCTCTTGGGGGACACAGGACTGACCGCTCGCTTCCGCTGGCATCGCCTGAAGGACCACTGGAGCCCCAGCCCTCCTCAATCCAGGTTAGAGGAGGGAAAAATCAAAAATAAGGACGGTGCAGGCACCCTTCAGGGATGAGAAGAGGGACTGTCCGCCTCCTTGCAGCACCGCAGTCTAGCATTGGTGGTGCAGTGGGGGCCGCACGGACTACCTTTGCCTCTGTACAACCTAAAGTTTCAATACCCTAGGGTGGTCAGGGCTGAGTCCGGCATAAGTGTCCCACGTTGAAGGAGAGGATACGTGGAGGCGACACTCCACGTGCTCGCCCGTTGTTGGTTTGGGGAGATCGGACCCCTTCAAAAGGGTCCGTCGCCCCTATCTCGTCTCCATGGGAAGAGAAAAAAAAAAAAAAAAATAAAAATGGTCTGGGAGAAACCAGACGTGTGCCTCCATCAGACACTAAGCATGAACTGGGTTCGCCTGCGGCCAGTGTCGAGGTGTATACGGCGGAGGAGGAGCTAACCTTTTTTTTTATATCTACTTAGTGTCAGCCTCCTAGCGGCAGTAGCATACACCCACAGTCCTGTGTCCCCCAATGAGACGAAGGAGAAATGTTACTTTAGCCCCAATTTTGAATTTTCACAAGGGCAACAGGAGAAAATGGACCATGCAATTCCTCCTGAGTATACCGATACTCCATATGTGGTGGACAAATACTGTTTGGGCGCACGGCAAGGCTCGGAAGGGAAGGAGCGCCATTTGAATTTTGGAGCACAAAATTGTCTGGATTAGATACCAGACGCCATGTCGCATTTGCATAACCCCTGATGATCCTAAACAGGGAAAGCCCTCACAAGTCACCCCATTTTGGAAACTAGAACCCTAAAGGTATTCCTAAAGGAATTCATCTAAGGATTCAGTGATCATATTGACAGCACGAATGTGTCACATAATTATTGGGCAGTGAAGAAAAAAGAATTACAGTATTTTACAGATTATAAGACGCACTTTTTCCCCCAAATTTTGGGGAAAAATGGGGGTGCGTCTTATAATTCATATATACCTTACCGGTACCATTGCTGCAGGCTGGGATGAAGGGGTGCCTGGCGGTGCTGCGGGTGCCCGACAGTGTCGTGCGGTGGTCTCTGGTGCCACTGCGGGGTCTCCATGGCAGCGGGGGTCTCTGCCGACATTTTGTGAAATTTCAGCGCTGAAATCTCATCTCCCGAGATCTTGGTGCCGAGATCTCCATCTGCACATGCGGCGGCAATTTTCACGGATTCCACCGCACAGGAAACCATGGAACTGCCGGGGGCTCTAGCCTTTCACAAAATGTCGGCAGAGCCCCCCACAGCACCGGGGACAGAGCGCAGTGGCACCGGAAACAGAGCGCAGCGGCAGCACCGGGGACAGAGCGCAGCGGTGCGCCGCACATCGGAACACGCCCTCATCCCTGCCTGCAGCAATGCGCCATGCTTGCCTCCTCCAGCAGCGACCCTAGGACCCCGCTTCACCATAGCCACCTCCCCCGGTAAGCAATAAGATGCATGGATTATAAGAACAACCATTGTATTAAAAAAAAGTTTTTTCCTATTTTTCTCCTTAAAATTTGGGATGCGTCTTATAATCCGGAGCGTCTTATGATCCGAAAAATACGGTACATTTTTACCACAACATTTTTTTTTACCCCAGATTTTACATTTTCGCACAAAGAAATAGGTAAAAATGGCACCAAAATCTGTCACACAATTTCTGCTGAATGTGGCAATACTCAATATGTGGCTGCACAGGACTGCTGTGCCACACGGCAAGACTCAGAATGGACGGAGCGCTATTTGCTTCCTGGAGCATAGATTTTACTAGATTAATTTGCGGATTCTATATACAGAGCCCTTAAGTGCTAGAAGAGAAAATACCCCCACAAGTGACCCAATTTTGGAAATTAGACCCCTCTGGGAAAATATCCACAGGTAGTTTGACGATTTTGAATGCATGGATGTTTTTCAGAAACAAGCAGCAGTGGATGTTGCTGAGTGAAAATTGCAAATCTGTCATTGTAGTGACCAGTACATTATATTGCCAAGTACATTATGCTTAGTCATGCTGCCGGAGATATGCACCCATAAATTAGGCGGGCTCTCATCTCTATAGAAATGCCAAACAAGCTAAATGTGGTTTAGGCAAATGGTCAAACGTGCTAAATGTGGTTTAGGCAAACGGTCAAACGTGCGATATGTGGTTTAGACACACTGTGGGGCTCAGAAGGGAGGGGGCATATGAATTTGGAAGTGCAGAGTTTGCTGAATTTTTTTGGGGGGGTTGAGGAGCCATTTTTCTTTTCCAGAGCCTTTGTACTACCAGCATCGTGGAAGGCCCCTATATTTCCATTGATAGATGACGAACCTGAGTGGGGACTTTTTTTGCTGTGGATTGAGTTGAAGCTTTTATTGGGAACATTTTACATAACATTTTGTATCACATTTATCCTGCACTCTAAACTGAGCACTTACATTGGGGTTTCCATCTAAATTTCCAAATGACATTATTCAAATAAAATACCGATGGATCCATTCACTATAATGATGTCTTCTTTTTAGAGGTGCACAAAACTGTGGTCACCTGCGCTTTTATGCACGCTTGAACAGACGGACACCGCCTGAATCATAGTCCAAACAGCGTCCACAGTGTCTACAGCTGCCTCATTATAGGAAATATTACACCAGAGGTTCAGTCTGAATCACTTATTGCAGAGATTTACACAGAAACCCAGATGTAAGCGCTCAGAGCTGAATAAATGCGAACTGAGCTTTACTGTGATCTTTAGGAGGAAGAATGAACAAAATCAACAGCAGGTGAAGAATTGATATTTATTTTTTTTACGCCGTTCCTCGTGCGGTATAAGTGATTAGACGGCTTTATTCTTCGGGTTGGTGCGATTACAGTGATACCAGATTTATAGTTTTTTATGTCTGGCTGCTGTCACACACTAAAAAATGATTGCTTTTTATCCCAAAAAAAGTTTTTGCATTGCCATATTTTAAGATCTATAATTTTTCTACATTTCTGCCGACAGAGTCATGTGAGGACTTGTTTTTTTGCAGGACAACTTGACATTTAAATTGGTACCATTTTTGGGCACATAACATTTTTTGATCGCTTTCTATACTGATTTTTGGGAGGCAAAATGAACAAAAACAAACCATTCAGAAATTATTTTTTGCCGTTCACTGTGTGTTAAAAGTGATAAGACAACTTTATTCTGCGGGTCAAAACGATTACAGCTATACCATATTTATATAATTTTACTTAATGTTTTACAGCTTTTACACAATAAAAACTCCTTTAACGAAAAAAACAATTCTGAGAGCTAAAACTTTTTTTTTTATTGTTCCACTGATGGAGCTGTATGTCAAAAGCTTGTTTATTGCAGGAGAAGATGACGTTTTCAGCAATACTATTTTTTATTTGCATTCGACTTTTTGATTGCGTTGTATTCAACTTTTTTTTGGGTGGTATGATTTAAAACTATAGTTATTTGCCAAGTTTTTTTTTTTTTTTAACGGTGTTCAATGAAGTGGTTAATTATTTTGACAGTTTTACAGACCAGGTCATTCTGGACACAACAATACCAAATTTGTATACTTTTTTTTTTTGCTTCTTTTAGTTTTTACATAAAATATACCTATTTATTGGTATTTTTTTCATTTATTTTGCGATTTTTTAAAAATATTTTTACAAAAACTTTTTTTTACTTAAGGCCCCGTCACACATAACGAGATCGCTAGTGAGATTGTTGATACGTCACGGGTTTTGTGATGCAATAACGATTTCGCTAGTGATCTCGTTATGTCTGACAGGTAGCAATAATCAGGCCCCTGCTGTGAGATCGCTGATCGTTACAAAGCTTCCTGGACCATTCCTGGGTCGTTGCGCTCCCGCTGGGCAGTGTGCATCGCTGTATTTGACACCTAACCAACGACCTCGTTAGCGATTCAGAACTGAAACACGCAGGCGTGCATAAATTGGACTTTTCTGTGCCCCTCGTCCCCGATTGGTGGTTGCTACAGCATTCTCATTTCCCGCCGTACATAAAGAAAGCAACAGAATAGCGATTTCATCCTTTGTTTCTGACCTCGTGCTGGATTGCAGATCTTGGCAGAATTCTCCGGGTTGTGTGGAGTCACAGCCGAAGAACACTACAATCCACAAACCAAAACGCTTGCCAGGAACAAAGCCCAGATGAATGGATACAGAGTCACAGCCGAAGAACGCTGGTACGATCCGAAACCAGAACGCAAAAAGGAACAAAGGGACGGAACTGCTACAACGTGGTTTTATTTTAAACCTGCCGCCCAATCAGAACGCAGTAGCGTCCACCAATAGGAGATGATTGGTGACACAGTACAGCCCCTATCAAGGTGTGGATCGTTGAAATAGCTGCTGTGTGAAAGCGTCCCAACGAGCAACAAGATCGTTAGATCGCTGGTGCGGCCGAAATCGTTGGGAAGTTCTGCATGTTAGACAGCTCCCCAAGATCACGATACGGCTCTCCAGTGATCTCAAAATCGTGACTTAATAACAATCTCGCTAGTGATCTCGTTATGTGTGACGGGGCTTTAAGTCTCTTTATGGAAGTTTAACTTTTATGACTCTGCAGTGCAATGCATTATACATGCCAGTATCATACTGACAGAACGCCTTTTAGACCATGCACCTGGCAAGCTGGAAGACCTGGTTGCTATGACACCGATCGGCAGCTCGCAATGACATCACCGGGATGCCGATCACGTGGGAGGCCACTCCCCTTAAATGCTGCAACTGCTATTGATCGCGGCATTTAGGGTGTTAAACAGCACCACCTCTGGCTGTGACAGACAGGGTACGGCCATCACTTAAGCCGAGAACCTAGTCGCAATGTGCGGGCACAGCTTCTGTGCCCTGCACGTGTGCCATGACTTACCTATATGTCATAGGTCAGGGACCCTTTGCCGACCATGACATAGGTATGTCAAAGATCATGACGTGGTTAATTAACATGACATGCAGGAATAATGTATTAATTAGTGTTCTGGGATATAAGTTCCTGATTTTGATCAAATTAAAAAGAGGACAACAGAGTAGGACTTGGGTAGTTTGGCCACTATTAAGCCAATGTGCAGGACTCCATGTCAGATAGCAGCTGCAAAAGAAAATAAGACTTTAAGGTGTATTAAAAGAGATAAAAGCCATTATCATAATGTAATATTACCCAAATCTTTATTATGGGATTCAGTTTTGGGCTCCACATTTTAAAAAGGATATTTAGAAAGCTGAAAACTAGAGAAAGTTCATAGGCGGGCAATTACTAAATGGGAAGATCTGTTACATTGAGAAGTCAGAAAAAGTAAGCTTGATTAGCTTAGAAATAATGACGTGTGGTCAATACAATACAATGCAATGGCACACAATTTATTTCTGCCAAGGACCCTCCAAAGAACCAGGGACATCCATTAAGAGTGGAGGAAAAGCAATTTAGATATCTAAATAGGAAAGAGCTCTTTACATGTAGAATACTCAACCTAAACACCTATATCCCAGTCAACAATCTCACTGGGATCTACTCAAGCATATGAATAAATTTTTACCAAAAAGTTTTTTTTGAATACCAAAATTCAGCTTTATTTACATAAAAGTACACAAAATTGTTTAAACACCTTTTTTTTGATGTTTAAACAATTTTGTGTACTTTTATGTAAATAAAGCTGAATTTTGATATTCAAACTAAACTTTTTGGTAAAAATGTATTCATATGCTTGAGTAGATCCCAGTGAGATTGTTGACTGGGATATAGGTGTTTAGGTTTTGTATTGCAAGCATAATACTTTGCTATTGGCACAAATTCAAGGGAGAAAAATGTAGAATACTCAGACTGGGGCATGCCCTACCACAAGTGGTGGTAATGACATAGTAAGTCAGAATTTTAAAAAGGGTTGGATGCTTACAGTTGTGCTCAAAAGTTTACACATCCCTGCAGAATTTTAGCTTTCTTGGCCTTTTTTCAGACAATATGAATGATAACACCAAAACTTTTTCTCCACTCAGTTAGTGGTTGGGTGAAGCCATTTATTGTCAAACGACGGTTTCTCTTTTTAAATCATAATGACAGCCCAAAACATCCAAATGACCCTGATCAAAAGTTCACATACCCCATTTTTTAATATCGTGTATTGCCTCCTCTAACATCAATGGCAGCTTGAAGTATTTTGTGGTAGTTGTGGGTGAGGTTCTTTATTTTCTCAGATGGTAAAGCTGCCCACTCTTCTTGGCAAAAAGCCTCCAGTTTCTGTAAATTTCTGGGCTGTCTAGCATGAACTGCGTACTTAAGAGCTCCTCAGAGTGGCTCAATGATATTGAAGTCAGGCGACTGAGATGGCCACTCCAGAACCTTCCGGGCTGATGATTGCAAATTTGCCTCCAGTATTTGCTGATAAAGTGCTGCATTCATCTTTCCTTCAACTCTGACCAAGTTTCCTGTGCCTTTGAAGCTCATACATCCCCAAAACGTCAGCGATCCACCTCCATGCTTTACAGTAGGAATGGTGTTCCTTTCATCAAGCCTTGTTGACCTCTCTCCGAATGTAAGTTTATGGTTGTGGCCAAAATGTTCAATTTTGGTCTCATCACTCAAAATTACCTTGTTCTAGAAGTTTTGAGGCTTGTCTCTGTGATGTTTTGCGTATTGTAGGCAAGATACTTTGTGGCATTTGTGCAGTAATGGCTTTCTTCTGGCGACCCAACCAAGCAGCCCATTTTTCTTCAAGTGCCTCCTTATTGTGCATCTTGAAACAGCCGCACCACTAGTTTTCAGAAAGTCCAGTATTTCAGCTGATGTTATTTGTGGGCTTTTCTTTGCATCCCAAATAATTTTCCTGGCAGTTGTGGACAAAATGTTTGTTGGTCTACCTGAATGTGGTTTTGTTTTTACAGAGCCCCTGATTTTCCATTTGTTAATCACAGTTTGAACGCTGCTGACTGGCATTATCAATTCCTTGGATATCATTTTGTATCCCTTTTCTGTTTTATACAGTTTCAACTACCTTTTCCCACAGATTCGTTTACAATTCTTTTGCTTTCCCCATGACGCACAATCCAGAAACGTCAGTGGCTGGATGAAAGATACAAGAGTCTGTCTAGATTCTAGAAACTCACTCAGCTGTTATGCACACACACTAATTACAAGCAAACAGGTCACAGGTGAGAATGTTACCTTTAGTAGCCCTTGAAACCCATTTGTGTCAACTTCTGTGCATGTTATCAGGCCAAAATCACCAGGGTATGTGAACTTTTGATCAGCGTCATTTGGATGTTTTGAGTTGTCATTATGATTTAAAAAGGGAAAACACAGTAGTTTGACAATAAATGGCTTCACCCAACCACTAACCATGAGTGAAGAAAAGGTTTTGGTGTTATCATTCACATTCTCTGAAAAAATGCCAAGAAAGCAAAAATTCTGTCGGGGTATGTAAACTTTTGATCACAACTGAAAAAGCTAGCAATAAAATAAAAATGTATATTTGACTGAAAAAGGTTGAACTTGATATGTCCGTCTTTTTAATGTGACATTCAGTTCTTTGACAATAGAAATCTATGCCCCAGAATTGCTCTCACTTGTGCTGTTTCATTAGCGTGCACTCTCCTCCCTCTTGTGGGTCAAGGTTGTAGATGTACAGGTAACCATCCGCAGCAGCAACCAGAAGTCGGGGGATCTTTTGAATTCTAAATATAAATTTTTAAGCATTAAAAACAAAACACAATAGAATACAATAAAGCACATTTATAAACATATTTATATACATCACAAATGGGGGGCTAATTTCCCAATGATTGCCACAACCAAGGTGCACAAGTTGAAGGATGAGTCTCTTCAACTTTTGTTTTCATTTTTAAAAGTTTTCCACTTTCAAAAAAATGGTCTCCAATGATTGCAAACATTTAAAGCAACCACCACAGTACTCCCCACCTCCATGTCCAGGGTTGGCTGCCCCAGTGTATTGGCTAGCCCAGCGTACTGGCCACCCCAGCGTATTGGCCGCCTCAGTGTATTAGCTAGCCAAGCACACTGGCTGCCCCAGCTTATTGGCCGCCGCAGCGTACTTGGCCGCCCCAACGTACTGGCCACCCCAGCGTATTGGCTACAACGGTGGCATCACAACAGCGCATATTAACGCAACTGATAATCACTGAACTCAGCGGCTTGTGCGATCGACATCAGCAGCTGTGGCTATGAAGTACTCTGTAGTCGTGATGTCACAGCAGTAACCAATACAGAATGACCACAGGAGAGGCCGTGAGTGGTCACTAGGCCTCAGGTGAGTTCTGCGTCTGTCATTTTAAATGATGCAATCACTCACCCAGTACTTTTTGTCAAGAGAAAAAACCCTTTAAGCTGTCACATGGGACTTTGAATGGGCTACAGAAAGGAGTAAAACGTGAGGCTATCAGACTGCACTTGGATCTCACAGATATAAATTTGTGACATGTATCTATGGCATATTATGGGTTTATTGCTTAAAGAGTAACTAAGCTTTCATAGGTTTTTTTTTATATATAACTTTACCCAGCAGGAAAGTTGTGACACCATGCAAATTACTTTTTTTTTTAACTCGTTAAATCACACAGAGCAACCACATAATGGCATTTTAAATCAGATCAATTCTGAATATTTCAAAATGTAACAAGAACATGATGAAGATGAATAAGGCTTCATACACCATACATTTCAAGAGTTATACAATTACAACTCAGAGTGAAATATAAATCATACAAATAAACAACAAAGATGAAGAATAATTACTTGAGTCAGGCTCTAGTTTAAGAATTTAATGTATATTAAACCTTATTATTGTTATAACCTTAACCCACTAGTTCAACCAGGTCTCAAACATTAGCCATAAGGGGGGCTTGAGGAGCTCCTCCTGTTTGCGGAGATCTAACTCATATCCCCCTATGGAACAGTTTGGAAATGATCTATCCATTACATAGCTATTGTTTTCCTAGCTGGGAATGAAGACTTTCTGAGAAATATAAGAGCGTGATGGAGCAACATTTCCTAGTCCAAAATACCAAACATACCAAAAAGGTTCTATGGAAATATTAATACTTAGAATTACAAAGTGTACTATTTTTTCCCAAAAAGGATCTAATAATTTGGTACCCCCATATTATGTACCAAAAAGCCACATTTCGGGAACCTCACTTTGGGCACAAAGCATCCCTAGATCTACCCATCGTCCTCAACCTAACCGGTGTGAGAACCCTGACGTATGATACATGGTAAACTTAACGTATTACTTATAGCCGGGAACGCACAAGTGGGATTCAAGTGCATTCACACCACTGATCTGTGTTGGAATCTTGGATTTCCATATAGCGACAACTGCTAGTGGGCAACCCAGTGCCTTATAGCCTGGAAATCAATGCAGCGTAACGCACATAGATTGTGGAAAAGCATGGGGTTTGGAAGCCGCTTACATGCAACTCTTTCTACAGGAATGAAGACAATAAGATGATATGCAAAGTTTTATAACTTTCCAAGCTGGAGAAAATTATAAAAGAGAATTATGTGCACAATAGTGCAGTGTTGCCAGATTTTTACAGGAGTATTGCTTTATACATTGCTTTACACAGTGCAATACAAGCACAAACAGAACATAAAGCAAAAAAAACCAACACATCTATTAATAGTTTAAAATCCACAAGCAAAATAAAATGTAACATTACACTGCCAATGAGCAGATGTTCCTGTGACCACAGAAAGGCAAACGGACAGTGGCAAAAGCTCTGCCTTGGTTGAACATTTCGGTTACTTGAGAAGGCAAATAACTGGTGGAGGCCATAATAACTTTTCCAAAGTACCCAGTCCAGGTGGTTGGTTCTTCCGTAGGCCTATACAGCAGAAAAATAGACTTAATGTAAGAATAAAATTCATTTTTAAAGGTGAAATACCTGTGTATACGGCTCTGCAACAAGCAGAAGATATAGTGGGAACGGAAAGTATTCAGACCCCTTTAAATTTTTCACTCTTTGTTTCATTGCAGCCATTTGATAAATTCAAAAAAGTTCATTTTTCTCATTAATGTACACTCTGCACCCTATCTGGACTGAAAAAAAAACAAAAATGGTTTCCTAGTAATTACCTAATTAAACTTCCTCCTCCAACAATGTTGACAATCTACCATGAACAGAATCTATGGGATCAGTTTTTAAACATGTATATACATTTTTGATCACCAAGCATCCCCATAATTTCTCGTTCATATAGTCCACTATCCAACAAAACCACACCTTTTGAAACAGGCAGATTTCTTTAATCCTGAAAATATTGAAATAACCCTGTTACATGCTTTGCCCAAGACGCACAAATCCATTTTTCCTCCACCATCGCGTCCCATCATTTCAGGGATTAATTTCCTGTTGGAACATCTTGGTGAATGGGTGGATGAGAAGTTAAAACCTATTTCTTACCGTTCACCAAGTTATACGAGGGACAGTAAGCATGTCTTGAATTTTGTTAAAGATTTGGATTGGACCCGAGTATACATGGTTAACCTGCGACGTTGCCTCGCTGTATTCTTGGATTCCACATAGTTTAGCACTACTCCTTGCTATCAGGGATCAATTGGAAAGATACTCGGGCTACACGTTCAAACTGCTTGAGTAAATCGTCTATGTAGTGGAATTTTTGTTGAAAAACAATTATTTTATGTTCATGAAAACATTTTTTTTGCAAACTCAGGGTTGTGCAATGGGGCTAAATTTAGCCCCTCATTCGCAATTATTTTTATGAACTGGTTCGAGGATCAATACATCTAGTTTGATCTTAATCCTATTTTGGAGGATATTTATGTATATTTTCGCTACATAGATGATGTCCTGGTGGTCTGGAGGCGTAACCCCTGTAAAATAGTTTCCTTTGTTGAATATCTCAACAATAACCCCTGCAACATGTCATTCACCTTTTTCAGCAATCCATTAACCATTTCGTTCCTGGATCTGTTTAACAGTTGATCCAGATTAAAAAAAAGTGTTATCTGCAGTTTATACAGAAAACTAACTCTGGTAACTGTCTGCTGTATGCCACTAGTAATCATCCCAGACATATTATTGACAACATCCCAACTGGGGAATATATTAGACAAAAAGGTTGTTGTTCATCAAAGGAACTCTATGGCATGGAATGTAAGAAAATTGTTTTTTTTAACAGGGGTTATAAAAATTTCACCCTGATTTCAGCAAAGGAAAAAGCTGATCAAAAAAGTAGAGAAGAATACCTCTTACAAAGCAATAAATCTAGTGTACAGTCCTCTAGTTCCCAGATTTTTTTTTCTACCGCTTAAAACAGTCAATATGGTCAAATTATTTCCATCATATAAAAGTATTTACCGATTTTGAATACTGACCCTATAGTGGAAAATGGAGTAAGATTTGTTTCAAAAAGGGCTCTGACTATTGGGAATGTACAGTCTCCAAGTGACCACACGAAAAGGGTTAGTTTTATTGCAGCAGGTCAAACAAATTGGTTGGCAACCAAAGACTCCTATTGGTGCAGCCATAAAACATGTGGAACTTGCAGGTATATGAGAAATACCAGTTTCTTCCTTATCAAACAGGAGAAACTTTTAATATAAAATCAATCATGAACTGTGGGAACACATATTTAGGCTAAGTGCACACGTTCAGGAATGTTTGCAGAAATTTCCTGAGCAAAAGCGGACTTTTTCCGCGGTAAAAAAAGGCGTGTTTTTTTTCGTGTTTTTGGTGCGTTTTTTACCGTGATTTTTTCCTGAACTTTCTGGGTCAATAATATAGCGGGAAAAACGCTAGAATTCCGCGAAATTAATGAACATGTTGGTTCTTTTTCCGAGATGCGTTTTTTCGCGGAAAAAAACGCACCATGTGCACAAAAATTGCGAAATTCATTCTAAATGATAGGATGCTTAAATCATGCGTTTTTGACTGTTTTTTCACGCGAAAAAACGCGAAAAAAAACGCAAATAATACTGAACGTGTGCACTTAGCCTCAGTGTACCTTATCTCATGTTAGAAATGCAGAGTCCAATATGTTGAGTGCACAACCAGAACACTGCGCAAACGGTAATCAAAACACATTCATGATGCACAAAACCACACAACGCACAGTCTGTCTGGTGTTTCAAAGTATTTTTTGCACGTTCACTCCGGTAATGTGTCCGATTTAAAAATTATTGCAATTGAAAAAGTAGATATGAGACACAGAGGAGGGGACATAGTGCATGATTTGCATAAAAAAGCACGCTGGATTTTGCGTTTAACCTCTTTACTCCCGAGGGTGGTTTGCACGTTAATGAACGGGCCAATTTTTACAATTCTGACCACTGTCCCTTTATGAGGTAATAACTCTGGAACATTTCAACGGATCTTGGCGATTCTGAGTTTTCTCGTGACATATTGTACTTCATGTTAGTGGTAAAAATTTCTTCGATAAAACTTGCGTTTATGAAAAAACGGAAATATGGCGAAAATTTTTCAATTTTCAAACTTTGAATTTTTATGCCCTTACAGCAGAGTTATATTGCAACTAAAAATTAGCTACTAAAATGGAAACATTTTCACCACACGTTCAAAAGTACTTAATTACATCACACAAATTTTAGGAAAAAAAATTTTTGTTAGGAATTTATAAGGATTAAAAGTTGACCAGCATTTCTCTTTTTTTTTTTTTTTAGGGTCCACATCACATTTTAAGTCACTTTGAGGGGTCTATATGATAGAAAATACCCAAAAAGTGACACCATTCTAAAAACTGCACCCCTCAACATTGCTTAAAACCACACTCAAGAAGTTTATTAACCCCACAAGTGCTTCACAGGAATTTTTGGAATGTTTAAAACAAAATGAACATTTAACTTTTTTTTTTTACAAAATATTTACTTCATATTTACTGTACTTTTTTATTTTACCAAGGGTAACAGGAGAAATTGGACGGCAAAAGTTGTTGTGCAATTTCTCCTGAGTACGCAGATACCCCATATGTGGGGAGAACCACTGTTTGGGCGCCTAGCAGAGCTCGGAAGGGAAAGAGAACTGTTTTACTTTTTCAACGCAGAATTGGCTAGAATTGAGATCGGACGCCATGTCGCATTTGCAGAGCCCCTGATGTGCCTAAACAGTGGAAACCCCCGCACAAGTGACACCATTTTTCAAAGTAGACCCCCTAAGGAACAAATCTAGATCTGTGGTGAGCAATTTGAGCCGTAAAAATAAAAAATCATAATTTTTCCACAAAAATGATGTTTTAGCCCCCAATTTTTTCATTTCTTAAGGGTAACAGGAGAAATTGGACCACAAAAGTTGTTGTTCAATTTTTCCCGAGTACGCTGATACCCCATATGTGGGGGTAAACCACTGTTTGGGTGCATGGCAGACGCTTTTTATTGCAAAAAAGTTTTTGCATCAACATATTTTGAAAGCTGTAATTTTTCCATATTTTGTCCCACAGTCATGTGAGGTCTTGTTTTTTGCAGGACGAGATGACGGTTTTATTGGTACCATTTTAGGGCACATGACATTTTTTGATCGCTTTTTATTCTGATCTTTGGGAGGCAGAATGAACAAAAACCAGCTGTCGTCGCAAGGAAATCTGGTCTCCATGGAACGATCGGGACCCCTCGCCATGCCGCGGGGTCTCCGATCCAAAAGCAGAGGGGCTATCAGCCCCTCTGCAGCCGCCGGAATGCTGCGATCATCTTTGACACCATTTCCCCTGAGGAAGCCACCTTTCTGTGTGGCGATACGCGTGGGGTTTCCTCCTACCCCCTCCTTTCTTCCTCATTTTTTCACAGCTTTCATGGGGTTTCATGACGCACATGTCTGATTACTTTGGCTTCTTTTTCTGGTCCACCACCTGCTAGGAACCGGCATATCATTTTGCTGCACCTTGGAGGAGCGTTTCTTTCTAGGCTCACATAAGTATACAGGTATCCTTTTTTATGTATTTTTTGGTGCTTTCATATGGTGCTGTGAATCACTAGGGGTTCTCTCTTATTAATTACTATTTGCTGTGCATTCTCTCAGATATTGTGATTTTTTCATCTGTCAGTGCATTTTCCCATGTGCTATTCTATATTTGTAGCTATAATTATTTTTTGCTGTGTGGGTTTAAGTGTGGGGTGACGTTGCCATTATCTTATGGCAGGTCTGGAATTCATGTGTTTTTAAATGTTTTTAATTGTATTGGTGTCTTGTTTATTAATGTCTGGTACCTTTGAATAAAATTATATATTTTTATACGGGTGTTCCCAATGCTTTGTGGCATTTCTTTCTCTTCAATTTTGCTAGTGTTTTTTTAATAAGCCTCTGGTGAACCCCTTTCAGAAATAAGATTCGTAGTGGTGCCCCCCCGTTTGGTTGTTTTTGTGCTGTATGTGTTCTAACATTAATTACTTATCAGCTGTTTCACAAATGTCATTTCCTCTCCTGAGCAGGATATCAAGTCAGGAGCTTTGCTTTTTATTCATTATGATTAAGACCCATACATGGGTCGAAACGCGTAATAGTTTTATGCTCATGTGGGATTAGCTATCACTTTCTGTCTTGATCTCTAAGAATGTTTTTAAGAGGAATTGAATAAAGAATTTTTTTTTAAATCAAGATGTGCTGGATAATTATGGATTCATTATGTTAATATATATATGTGTGTATATACACAGTACAGACCAAAAGTTTGGACACACCTCATTCAAAGATTTTTCTGTATTTTCATGACTATGAAAATTGTACATTCACACTGAAGGCATCAAAACTATGAATTAACACATGTGGAATTATATACTTAACAAAAAAGTGTGACAACTGAAAATATGTCTTATATTCTAGGTTCTTCAAAGTAGCCACCTTTTGCTTTGATTACTGCTTTGCACACTCTTGGCATTCTCTTGATGAGCTTCAAGAGGTAGTCACCGGAAATGGTTTTCACTTCACAGGTGTGCCCTGTCAGGTTTAATAATTGTGATTTCTTGACTTATAAATGGTGTTGGGACCATCAGTTGTGTTGTGCAGAAGTCTGGTGGATACACAGCTGATAGTCCTACTGAATAGACTGTTAGAATGTGTATTATGGCAAGAAAAAAAGCAGCTAAGTAAAGAAAAATGAGTGGCCATCATTACTTTAAGAAATGAAGGTCAGTCAGTCCGAAAAATTGGAAAAACATTGAAAGTGTCCCCAAGTGCAGTTGCAAAAACCATCAAGCACTATAAAGAAACTGGCTCACATGAGGACCGCCCAAGGAAAGGAAGATCAATAGTCACCTTCTGCTTCTGAGGATAAGTTTATCCGAGTCACCAGCCTCAGAAATCGCAGGTTAACAGCAGCTCAAATTAGAGACCAGGTCAATGCCACACAGAGTTCTAGCAGCAGACACATCTCTACAACAACTGTTAAAAGGAGACTTTGTGAAGCAGTCCGTCAAGGTAAAATAGCTGCTAGGAAACCACTGCTAAGGACAGGCAACAAGCAGAAGAGACTTGTTTGGGCTAAATAACACAAGGAATGGACATTAGACCAGTGGAAATCTGTGCTTTGGTTTGATGAGTCCAAATTTGAGATCTTTGGTTTCAACCACCGTGTCTTTGTGCGACGCAGAAAAGGTGAACGGATGGACTCTACATGCCTGGTTCCCACCGTGAAGCATGGAGAAGGAGGTGTGATGGTGTGGGGTGCTTTGCTGGTGACACTGTTGGGGATTAATTCAAAATTGAAGGCATACTGAACCAGCATGGCTATCACATCATCTTGCAGCGGCATGCTATTCCATCTGGTTTGCGTTTAGTTGGACCATCATTTATTTTTCAACAGGACAATGGCCCCAAACACACCTCCAGGCTGTGTAAGGGCTATTTGACCAAGAAGGAGAGTGATTGGGTGCTACGCCAAATGACCTCGCCTCCACAGTCCTGAACCCAATCGAGATGGTTTGGGGTGAGCAGGACCACAGAGTGAAGGCAAAAGGGCCAACAAGTGCGAAGCATCTCTGGGAACTCCTTCAAGACTGTTGGAAGACCATTTCCGGTGATTACCTCTTGAAGCACATCAAGAGAATGCCAAGAGTGTGCAAAGCAGTAATCAAAGCATAAGGTGGCTACTTTGAAGAACCTAGAATATAAGACATATTTTCAGTTGTTTCACACTTTTTTGTTAAGTATATAATTCCACATGTGTTAATTCATAGTTTTGATGCCTTCAATGTGAATGTACAATTTTCATAGCCATGAAAATACAGAAAAATCTTTGAATGAGAAGGTGTCCAAACTTTTGGTCTGTACTGTATATATACATATACACACACAACTCTGGCAAAAATTAAGAGACCACTGCACAGTTCTATAAAAGATCAGCTTTTCTACATGTCTGACACCCATTCCATTCCAGTGTCAGTTGAATTCCAACCAGCGTTATACAATAGCATTCTACTTAATGTGCTTCTGATTAGGTGATCACCTGAACCAAATCTTATTTAACGAAGGAAAGTGTAAAAAACACTGCTGTGGTGTTCACAATCCTCTTGCAATAGGACAAGCTGGATGGCAAAAAAAAGTGCTAGTAATATCCCAAAAGTAATAGGAATGAAAAAATAAATTTTAACCATGCCAAAGGAGGTGAAAAGAGAAGTCTTGCGTGAGGAAAAGAAGGGCTCAATTCTGGCTTTTACTAACAGAGGGATACAGTGAGCATCATGTTGCCTCCATCCTTAAAATTTGTAAAGATGGCAGTCCATTACAACAAGGTCAAGCAGCAGACATTGGGGGCAACAAAGCTACAAACCGGCAGAGGGCGAAAACGACTCTCCACTGACCGGGATGACCATCATCTTATTCGAATGTCACTCAGCAACTTCAGGGTGACATCAAGTGACCTACAAAAGGAATGGCAAATGGCATCTTGGGTGAAGTGCACGGCAAGAACTGTTCGTAACAGGCTCCTAGAGGCAGGACTCAAGTCATGTAAAGCTAGAAAAAAGCCTTTCATCAATGCGAAGCAAAGGAGAGCCAGGTTGAAGTTCGCCAAAGACCCGTAAGGATTGGACCATAGAGGACTGGAGTAAGGTAATCTTCTCTGATGAGTCTAATTTTCAGCTTTGCCCAACACCTGGTCGTCTAATGGTTAGACAGAGATATGGAGAGGCGTACAAGCTACAGTGTCTTGCACCCACTGTGAAATTTGTTGGAGGATCGGTGATGATCTGGGGATGCTTCAGCAAGGCTGGAATTGGGCAGGTTAATCTTTGCGAAGGATGTATGAATCAAGCCGCATACAAGGTTATCCTGGAAAAACAGTTGATTCCTTCTGCTCAGGCAGTGTTCCCCAACTATGAGGACTGTTTTTTCCAGCAGGACAATGCGCCATGCCACACAGCTAGGTCAATCATGTGTGGATGAAGGACCACCACATCAAATCCCTGTCATGGCCAGCCCAATCTCAAGACCTGAACCCCATTGCAAAACCTCTGTAATGTAATCAAGAGGAAGATGGATAGTCACAAGCCATCAAACAAAGAAGAACTGCTTACATTTTTGTGCCAGGAGTGGCATAAGGTCACCTAAAAGCAGTGTGAAAGACTGGTGGAAAGAATGCTAAGACGCATGAAAGCTGTGATTAAAAACCATGGTTTTTCCACAAAATATTGATTTCTGAACTCTTCCCGAGTTAAAACATTAGTAATGAGTATGAACTTGTTTTCTTAGCATTATTTGAGGTCTGCAAGCACTGCATTTTTTTTTATTTTGACCATTTCTCATTTTCTGAAAATAAATACAAAATTTACTGCTTGGAAATTCGGAGACATGTTGTCAGTAGTTTATAGAATAAAAGAACAATTTACATTTTGCTCAAAAATATACCTATTTTGCAGTGGTCTCAATTTTTGCCAGAGCTGTATATATATATATATATATATATATATATACACATATATATATATATATATATATATAAATATATATATATGTATGTGTATATATATATTATATATCCTTATATTTGTTTTGTGTGTGTAAACATTATATTTGAACATGGTATGTAATGAATGATATTATGGTCTACAATGGAGTATGTGAAAGAAGAGGTTGGACAAGGAAATGACATAATTCTTTTTTTTGTTGTTAAATAATATATATCTTTATTTAACTTGCAAATCCGCATGAAAAACTCATGAAATCCGCGCGGATTTTCAACTGCGTTTTCTGCCAAGAGAGGAAGAGTCCGCGCAGATTTTTACAAGAGCAAATTTGCAACGTGCGCACATACTCTTATGCTGTGTTACATTCAATAACAAGCGTACACCTATTAGTGAATTTCACACGGCTTTGTACAGCAGGATTTTCACAGTTATGATGAATTCCCCCTAAATCCTTGTCAATGTTGTGGTGGGTTGAAACATTTTTATCTACATAAACAAAAAAACAACACTAAATTAGAAGCAAACATGTACATACTTTTCTTTAACTGTCTCCAACTTGAAAATGTGCACGGTTTCTGTGTTACTTGAGGCAGAAAGAAATGTGCCATCCATGCTGAACGCCAGTGAAAATATTGTCACACAACTAAAGCCATAGGTTAGATAAAACAAAATAGATCAGCGTCATCATTGTATCATCTTCATTATGTACACGCATATATTAAACACATATATATATATATATATAATACATACACACACACATGCAAACACATATGCAAACACATATACATACATATATACATTCACATCCACCTCCCACCCCCAAATGGTTGTACAGGAATGGGTTGGCCTTCAAGTTCTTCAGATCTCAAGCATTTGTGGGATGTGCTGGAAAAAGAAGTTGAATCCATAGGTGCAAGGACACCTTCAGAGGCCTTGTGACTCAAGTGACTGTGAGAAGATCAGTAAAGATGTATATCTTAGTACCGTGTTAGCCAGTAGATAGAAAAATATTTAGACTTGAGAGTCCTCAGTGGTTGATACCTTTTAATGGCTAACTGAAAAGATGGTAACAAATTGCAAGCTTTCGAGACTACTCAGGTCTCTTCTCAACTCTAAATATTTTTCTGTGAGAAGATCAATCCTCTTTGCAGAACTGTTATTTAAGTAAATTATTGCTTTATGTCTGATTTTGTGTGTTTCAAAGCAGATTTTTTTTCTGTTAAGGCCAATCAGTAACCAGGACTTTGCTACACCATCTGAGAGCAGCATGAGGTAGGGGCAGAGACCCCAATCCTGTTACAGTTTTTATAAAAAAAATAGACTTTTTACTTACAGTAAGATCTGTTTCTTGTAGTTTTCATTGGGGAACATAGAACCATGGGATAGTCTGCTGCCACCTGCAGGATAACACTAATATTGCATTTAAATAAAATTGGCTCCTAGCCATCAGACTATACACTGCCTGCTGGAGCCTGGCTTCCTCAGTTTTGTGAGAAAGCAGTAAGAAAAGAGCAGAAAAAATTAAGGCAAAAAGAAACATAACTGTACTCCAAACCAGGCAACCAAGGGAGGGATTTGTGTTCCCCAATGAAGACTACCAGAAACAGATTTTACAGTAATTAAAAAAATCTATTTTTCTCGTTTGTCTTCTTGGAGAACACAGAACCATAGGACATGCTAAAGCAGTCCCTAGGCTGGCATAGTATTAAATCTCCTACCATTTTCCACCATAACTTAATTTTCCTACCAAGGCTTAAATCTGCAGAGGCAAAAGTGTGCTCCCTGTAAAACTTAAGAGAAAAATGCATTAATGCCCAAGTACAGGGCATTAATGCCCATTACAGGCAGCACGGTGGCTCAGTGGATAGCACTGCAGCCTTGCAGCGCTGGAGTCCTGGGTTCGAGTCCCACCAAGGACAACATCTGCAAGGAGTTTGTATGTTCTCCCCGTGTTTGCGTGGGTTTCCTCCCACACTCCAAAAACATATGATAGGGAATCAGATTGTGAGCCCATCGGACAGCAACGATAATGTGTGCAAACTGTAAAGCGCTGCGGAATATGTTAGCGCTATATAAAAATAAGATCATAAAGATCAAGTACATGATTTACAAAGCTGCAAAGCCAATGCCTGACGACGAACGCCAGGAAGCCCACTGCTCAAGTAGGGTGTACCTAATCCTAATGTGGCCACCTGGCCTTAGCCTTTTAGGTTCAGGTAATAGCAGTCTTGATCAGCGGGCAATGGTCGCTTTAGAAGCAGCTTGACCCCTACAAGGGACCTATGGTATAACAAGCAATCAGAACGCCTAAAAGAGACAGGAGGTAGTAACATAGTAACATAGTTATTAAGGTTGAAGGAAGACTTTAAGTCCATCTAGTTCAACCCATATCCTATCTTAACCTGCCCTAACATGTTGATCCAGAGGAAGGCAAAAAAAAAACCCAAGTGGCAAACAGTAAGCTTCACATTGGGGGAAAAAAATTCCTTCCCGTCTCCACATACGGCAATCAGACTAGCTCCCTGTATCAACGCAGTATCTAGGAAACTAGTGAATATAGCCTGTAATATTATACTTTTCAAGAAAGGCATCCAGTCCCTAATTAAATCTTAGTAGGAAATCTCTCATTACAACATTAGACGGCAGAGAGTTCCATAGTCTCACTGCTCTTACAGTAAAGAATCTGCGTCTGTGATTATGACTAAACCTTCTTTCCTCCAGACGTAGAGGATGCCCCTTGTCCCCGTCACAAGTCTAAGAGTAAAAAGATCATTAGAAAGGTCTTTGTACAGTCCCCTCATATACTTATACATTGTAATAAGATCACACCTAAGCCTTCGTTTTTCCAAACTAAATAACCCCAAGTGTAATAACCTGTCCTGGTATTGCAAACCCCCAGTTCTCTAATAACCTTGGTCGCTCTTCTCTGCACTCGCTCCAGTTCAGCTATGTCTTTCTTATACAATGGAGACCAGAACTGTACACAGTATTCTAAGTGTGGTCGCACCAGTGACTTGTATAGAGGTAAAATTATGAGCATCTATGCCTCTTTTAATGCATCCCATTATTTTATTTGCCTTGGCAGCAGCTGCCTGACATTGGCCACTAAATGTGAGTTTGTCGTCCACCCATACACCCAGGTCTTTTTCAGTGACAGTTTTGCCCAGTGTTTTACAATTAAGCACATAATTATACATCTTGTTTGTTCTACCCAAGTGCATGACCTTACATTTTTCCCCATTAAAGCTCATTTGCCATTTATCAGCCCAAGATTCTAGTTTACATAAATCCTTCTGTAATATAAAATTGTCCTCCTCTGTATTTATTACCCTGCAGAGTTTAGTGTCATCTGCAAATATTGAAATATTACTCTGTATGCCCCCTACAAGGTCATTAATAAATATGCTAAAGAGAAGCGGCCCCAATACTGACCCCTGTGGTACCCCACTGCTAACAGTGACCCAGTCAGAGTGTGCTCCATTAATAACCACTCTTTGCTTCCTATCCATGAGCCAGTTCTTAACCCACTTACACATATTTTCCCCTATCCCCATTGTTCTAATTTTATGTATCAACCTTTTGTGTGGCACCGTATCAAAAGCTTTTGAGAAGTCCATGAACACCACGTCCACTGCGTTCCCTTGGTCCAGTCCGGAACTTACCCCTTCATAAAAGCTTATCAGATTAGTCTGACAAGAACGGTCCCTCGTAAACCCATGCTGATACTGTGTCATGAGGTTATTTTTCTTCAGATACTCCAATATAGTATCCCTTAAAAAAAACCTCCAGGATTTTACCCACAGTAGATGTTAAGTTCACTGGCCTATAATTTCCAGGTTCAGTTTTTGCCCCTTTTTGAATATTGGCACCACATTTGCCATACGCCAGTCCTGTGGTACAGACCCCGTTATTATGGAATCTTTAAAGATTAAAAATAATGGTCTATCTATGACTGTACTTAATTCCTGCAGTACTCGGTGGTGTATCCCATCCGGGGACGGGGATTTGTCAATTTTAGTGATTTTTAGATGCCGCCGTACTTCCTGCTGGGTTAAGGAGGTGACATTTAATGGAGAAATTTTTTTTATCACTGATCATGTTATCTGTCATGGGATTTTCTTGTGTAAATACAGTTGAAAAAAGTCATTTAGCATATTGGCTTTTTCCTCATCCTCATCCACCATTTCACCCAGACTATTTTTAAGGGGACCAACACTATCATTTTTTAGTTTCTTACTATTTATGTAGTTAAAGAATATTTTAGGATTATTTTTACTTTCTCTGGCAATGAGTCTCTCTGCCTCAATCTTTGCTGTCTTGATTTGCTTTTTACAGAATTTATTCAGTCTTCTGTATTTATTTAATGCCTCATCACTACCTACTTGCTTTAATTCCCTAAACGCTTTCTTTTTGTCACTTATTGCGCCCCTTACAGCTCTATTTAGCCATAGTGGTTTCCTCCTAATTCTAGCATGTTTATTCCCATAGGGTATATACTGTGCACAGGTCCTATTCAGGATGTTAATAAACGTCTCCCATTTTCTTTGTTATTTTTATGTCTCAGGATATCGTCCCAGTTTATCACACTAAGATCATCTCTCATCCGTTGGAAATTTGCCTTCCTGAAGTTTAGTGTCCTTGTAACCCCTCGACTACACATCTGATGATCAGATGATAAATTATATCTTACGGCTCTAACAATTTCAGACCTGTGCAGAGACTTCTCAATAGGAAGAGATGGGGCCAGACAAAAGGAAGATAAAATACTATCTTCATTAAGTATGTAAATTCACTCTGAAGAGAGAAAGAGGATTTGAACTCAATAGCGCTACCTGTTGGAAGTAGGATCCTACAAACCACAATCGACTCTTTAAAGGGTATCTGTCACCCCATTTTCCGTATATCAGCTGCAGCCACCGCCATCAGGGGCTTACGTACAGCATTCTGTAATGTAACCTGAAAGATAAGAAAAACGAGTTATATTATACTCACTGGGGGGGTCGGTCCGGTCGAATGGGTGTCGCGGTCCTGCGCCTCCCACCTTCTAGCGATGACGTCTTCCTACTTGCTTCTGTCGCTCTCCTGCGCACGCGTACTTTATCTGTCCTGTTGAGGGCAGAGTAAAGTACTGCAGTGCGCAGGACCTCTCTGACCTTTCCCGGCGCTTGCGCACTGCAGTACTCTGCTCTGCCCTCAACAGGGTTGATAAAGTACGGCTGCGCAGGAGCGCGATAGAAGCAAGGAGGACGTCATCGCTAGAAAATGGGAGGCGCCGGACGCGGACCACGACACCCATCGGACCGGACCGCATTGGACCACACCCCCGGGTGAGTATAATAAAACTATATGCTGTAGATAAGCCCCTGATATACGAAAAATGGGGTGACAGATTCCCTTTAACAAGTTTTGCAATATGACTTCGGATAAAAGCCAAATCAGAATCTCAATAGCAGACACGGTGTTTCGGGCTATTGGCTTTCTTCAGTGCAAATTATGAGAACTGATTTGGCTAGGTGAGAGGCTCTAGACTGGGGTCTAAGGGATAAGGTTTCTCCTTGTGGAGAGTTGAAATGATAGAGAGAGGGGCGCAATAGCGCAGTTACCAAATTAACAATTAGTTTACTGTAAGGTAAAATTCTCACCTTTACACGTTGTGAGGATGCACAACACATATAGTAAGTAGGATAAGAGGGCTGCAGATAGCACCGGACCCTCGAAGGATCTTCAAGAAATTCTGGATAGGATATTCAAGATGGCTACAATTCCGCGCTCCTCCAAAATCAGCCAAGGGAATCACAGAGTTCAGACGAGTTGCATACTTTATTAAAGGCTATCAAACTACGCGTTTCATGGACGTCCTGTCCACTTCCTCAGGTAACTCAGTTGTACCTGTGGAAGTGGACAGGACGTCCATGAAACGCTTAGTTTGATAGCCTTTAATAAAGTATGCAACTCGTCTGAACCCTGCGATTCCCTTGCCTGATTTTGGAGGAGCGCGAAATTGTCGGCATCTTGAATATCCTATGCAGAATTCCTTGTGAAGAGTAACATACCAGCTATGGCTTTTCAAGGAAAGGATTCTTATTCACTGTACAAATCTCATCTGGGAAATTTAATATGCAAATATCTTCATTAAGGTGACTCGAAATTACCTTTGGGGGAAAAGATGGTACTGACTTCAACATTACCTTATCATGAGGAAGAATAAGGTGCGACAAGACTGAGCACCACATTTTAAAAAAAGACATTGAAAAACTGGAGCAAGTTCAGAGAAGAGCTACCAAGATGGTGAGCGGACAGCAAAATATGTCCTACGAGGAATTGTTAAATGATCTGCGAATGTTTAGCTTGCAAAAAAGAAGGCTAAGAGGAGCCTTAATTGCTGTCTACAAATATCTGAAGGGATGTCACAGTGTGGAGGTATCATCCTTATTCTCATTTTCATATGGAACATGAGTAGCAATGAATGAAACTGAAAGGGAGAAGATACAGATTGAATATTAGAAAAAACTTTTTGACAGTTAGGGTGATCAATGAGTGAAACAGGCTGCCCCGAGAGGTGGCGAGTTCTACTTCAATGGAAGTTTTCAGAGTCTGGACATACATCTTTCTGAGATGGTTTAGTGAATCCTATGCTGCATTGAGCAGGGGGTTGGACACTATCCCTGAGATCCCTTCCAACTCTAGCATTCTATGAAGACCAAGTCGCAAGCTCCAAGACTCTCCAAATAGAAGTGATGGCTATAAGGAAAGCTACCTTATAAGAAAGAAAAAGTAAAGAGATCGCTCTGATTGGCTCAAAAGGTGTAGACTGAAGAGCCTTCAAACCAAGATTCAGGTCCCAAAACTCCAAAGGGACTCGATAGGATGGTTTAAAGGGAAGGTGCCGCAATTTGTCTTATGTATTAAAAATGATTGTTTATATAAAAAATTATTTTTAATACAAAATTTAATTTTTTAACTTTATTATTTTTTTTATTTATCATTTTTGCAGCCACTGGGCGCTGCCATTTTGTTTTGCAGGAGTGTAAGAGACACTTAGACTCTGCAAATATGGCTTCCCCTGGGCATAGGAGACAGCAGTCGCCTCCCGACCCTATACCTAGCATTGAGCTGCTCCCTGCTGTAATCTGGGCACGCCCCCTGGGCTGTCCAGATCACAGCAGAGGGAGGAGATTGGCGCCATTTTTCTGGAGCCCACAGTGTATCTGTGAGCTCCACTTTCCCCTTATAAGCGCTGGGCTCAATGTGAGCCATGCGGTTACAGGAGACTGGAGAGATGTGACAGGACTGGAGGCGGCAGGGAGAGAGGAGCAGTGTGGGCAGCGGAGCAGAGAGGTAATTTAATGAAGCCGACACAATGGGTAATATACACCAACATGTTCCAAAAAGGAAAGGGTAACTCCCTAAATTATCAAACCTATACATATATCAGAGCATCTAGCCCCCCCAAAAAAAAATATAAATACAACAAAGTAGAAAAAGTATCAATTTATTGTAAATATAATAAAAACAGAAAATGAAAAAAACAAACAAAAAAAACAGTATTCACAGATGAGTGTAATTAGAGGATGCAAAAAGTACCTGGTGCACACTCATATAGGACACATATTAAGCATCATATTCCCTAAAAGCTGTCCACAAGATAAAAAATGTGCTAAATACCGTATATACTCGAATATAAGCCGAGATTTTCAGCCCATTTTTTAGGGCTGAAAGTCCCCCTCTCGGCTTATATTCGAGTCATATACAGGGGGTCGGCGGGGGAGGGGGAGCGCAGCTGTCCTATATACTCACCCCTCCGCCGGCGCGGTCTCTGCAGCCCCTGCTCTTCTCCCACGGTCCCGGCGCCTGTGTTCAGCGGTCAGCTGGCACCGCTCATTAAAGTCATGAATATGCACATATTCATGACTTTAATGAGCGGTAACACGTGACCGCTGAACACAGGCGCCGGGACCGCGGGAGAAGAGCAGGGCAGAGACGCGCCAGCGGAAGGGTAAGTATAAGTGATAATTACCTGTCCCGTTCCGCTGTGTCCTTGGGTCCTCTTGCTGCGATGTTCAGGCAGAGGGCGCGATGACGTAGTTACTGTGCGCCGCGCCCTCTGCCTGATCATTTACTGCTGGAGGACCCGGAAGGCAGCGGCGAGCAGCGGTGACAGGTAAATGTCTCAGGTGCCGGGGCCCTGAGCGAGCGGTGACACCGGCACCTGTCCCCCATAGCGCGCCGGTGTCCTCGCCTGCTCAGGACACCGGCATCTGGCCCCCAGCAACGAGAGGTGAGTATGTCTTTTTTTTTTTTTTTTTTTTCGGTTGCAGCGGCAGCAATTGAGGCCTATACTATGGAGCATAATCTATGGGGGCACAATCTATGGATCATCTATGGGGGCATAATCTATGGAGCATCAATGGGGGCACAATCTATGGGGGCACAATCTAAGGGGGCATAATCTATGGGGGCATAATCTATGGAGCATCAATGGGGGCACAATCTATGGAGCATCAATGGGGGCACAATCTATGGATCATCTATGGGGGCACAATCTATGGATCATCTATGGGGGCACAATCTATGGATCATCTATGGGGGCACAATCTATGGATCATCTATGGGGGCACAATCTATGGAGCATCTATGGGGGCATAATCTATGGAGCATCTATGGGGGCATAATACATGGGGCAGCATATAGGGCATAATCTCATTTTCCACCCTAGGCTTATATTCGAGTCAGTAAGTTTTCCCAGTTTATTGTGGCAAAATTAGGGGGTCGGCTTATACTCAAGTATATACGGTAAGTACATTATTATATAGATCACTCATATCATCTGCTCTGTCACACAAAATATGTATATTAAGTCCACATTCAAGATTAAAGTATATACAGGGGTTGGACAAAATAATGGAAACACCTGGAAACATCAACAAAAGTTAGTTTAATATGGTGTAGGTCCACCTTTTGCGGCGATTACAGCCTCAATTCTCTGAGGTATGGATTCATACAAGGTGTGAATTGTTTCCAAAGGAATTTTAGCCCATTCTTCAGTTAAAACACCCACCAGTTCTTTGAGCGACGATGGCGGCGGAAATTGACGTCTAACTTGAATCTCTAAAATTGACCATAAATGCACAATAATGTTGAGGCCTGGGGATTGTGGGGGCAGATGAGATGCTCAACTTTATTAGAATGTTCCTCGTGCCATGCTTTAACGATTCTAGCTGTATGAATTGGTGCATTATCATCCTGAAAGATGGCGTTCCCCTGCGGGAACAGTGCTTGACCCATAGGATGCACTTGGCCGCCCAAAATGTCTAAATAATCGCGGCTGTTAATTCTTCCATGAAGGGATATCATTGGCCCGGCGGATCTCCACGAAATAGCACCCCAGATCATCACAGAACCTCCGCCATGTTTTACGGTTGGGAGAAGGCAGTTTGGATGGAATGCTTTTTTCGGCTGTCTCCAAACGTACACGCGGCCGGAGGTCGGAAATAGGGTAAACGATGATTCGTCTGAGAATATAACATGTTTCGACGGCTCGAGGGAACAATTCTGGAGGTTTCTTCACCACTCTAAACGCTTGGAAACATTTGTCATTGAGAGCAGCGGTTTTCGAATTGCAGCTCTTCCGTGGAATTCAGATTTGTTCAGCTCCCGACGAACAGTTTTCGTGGAAACTGCGTTCTGTAAGTGTTCATTGAGCTCAGCAGTGATTTTCGGAGCCGTGGTCTTGCGATCCTCTCTCACAATTCGCTTTAGAGTCCGACGGTCTCTCTCAGTCAACTTCGACTTTCGGCCGGACCTGTGCTTTGCTGCGGACGTTTTTCCTTCTCTTTCAAACGCAGTCATTACTTTGGAGACAGTACCTCGACACGCCAAGCATTCAGGCACTTTCAGTTACACTAGCGCCTGCCATACCAGCACCAACAATTTGGCCTCTTTGAAAATCCGAGAGGTCTGCCATTGGTATCAGGTTCTCATCAATGTTCTTACAATTATGCAAAACAAACAGTTAATTTACATACACATATCACAAATAATCAACTACAAAACATTACCATATGTCACGGTTTGCATGTTTATAACATGTTCGAAGATTATGATGCCAAAACGTTAGGTGTTTCCATTATTTTGTCCAACCCCTGTGTAAGGAAAAGGTTGTCGCCATTTTGTATAGGGCCTGTACCAGCCTCCATTTTGTCAGTTCACACAGCCACAGACTTTTTAGCTACACAGGGCCTATTAGCATATTCAGTACGGCCAGCTTTGATGTCCACTATGAATCAATAGGCCTTTACATGCTAATTGGTTTAGGCCAGGGTCTGAATAAGATGGTCAGTCGTATGGTAATTAGCTCAAGCTCAAGCCATTGTTTCCTGTTATGTTACGGTAGCTGAGGAGTGCAGGTAAAAAAGGAAATACACCAGAGCAGTTGGAATCTATGAGATTGCAGTACCCTGACTAACCACCGCAACTAGAGGCAGCCGTGGAGCGTTCCTACGTTGGTCCTAGACGCCTCGTCACAGCCTGAGAAACTAACTACACCTAAAGATAGAAATAGGAAAGCTATCTGCCCCGGAGCAGAACCCCAAAGATAATAGAAAGCCCCCAAACATGTAATGGCGGTTAGACAAGAGGAAATACTGACACAGAAAGAAAATAGTATGAGCAAACGCTGGGGTCCAAACTATCTAAATAGAAAAGGACAGGAAGGGTACTTACTGCAATCTCAGAAAACCCTGAAAAAACACCAACTCTACTAATTTCAAAATCACCTGAGATCACACGACCTCTACCACCTAAATTAGTTCTCTGGTGTAAAAAAAAATCAAAACAGCAGCCACAGAAAAAAAACTGGAAAAAGCAAAAGTACAAAACACAGTGGCTGAACTAAACTGAGAGGGCAAAAGCCCCCGGAGGGGACCCTGAAGGCCCCACAGAAGTGCAGGACAAAATGCAAAAATATAGCAAAAACACAAAATAAGAAATTGTCTTATCTGATAGCAGGAGATGCAGACACGACACAGCAGGCTACAAGGGAAACTGGAAAGAAGGATTCAGACCAGAACAATTGATCACCGGCAACCCTGATGGGAAAATGACTCCCTTATATAAGACCAATCAGTAACACCTGATTCCCAGTCCTCACAATCCTCACTAGTACCGCTTGTAACCACCAGAGGGAGCCTCTGCTCAGAACTCATCTCAAACCCATTCACAACAGTTTCCTGCTCCATATGAATTGCAGGCCAGTTAATATGTGGGCTTCAAAGCAAATGGGGAAGGGCCTAGCAGGTTCAAAAGCTGTAGCCAAGAAGAGGCTGCCCTCTCATTCCATTTTCACACACAGAAGCACCAGGGACAGACTTGCCAAATGGAGCTGCAGCACATGCATTGGGGGCTGTCCAGCAACTGAAGACTTTCCTGGGGAACGCAGAGCTCCATGCCTCCCCATGACCATACTACAACCCGGTAATATTGATCTATAGCTAATACCTTTAAGCCTTGTACATTATTGTTGTATTTTTACTCTGACTGCCATTCCATTGTAATTACGTTGTATAGCTTTACTGTATAGTTCTGTAATTATCAAGTGCGCCCTTAAGGCAAATTAAACCATAAAATTAATCTTGGGCTGATGCTTTTACTCTGGTCACGAATCTTAGAATACCCAGTGGGTAACAGGACACCTTCCCCGGCGGCCATTTGCTCTAGGTGCAGCTCTCTTACTGACCTGAGAGACAAAGGGGGGCGCCGGAGAGCTGTACCTGTGGAGTTACGTCCCATTGGTGACGTGGGAGGAAAGGGATCGTCCGTCACATTTGGTAGCGGCGGTGGTATCAGAAGCTGTGATACCCGGGCTACCGTGTGGCGGCCGGCTGAGTTCCTCACAAATTGGTGGCAGCGGTGGGATCAGAGTAATAGTGTGCGTGGGACCCCTACTCCCAGACACTAGAGACTACCAGCAGTACTTTCACTGCTGGGGTCTTAAGGTCAGCCCAGCACTAGACGGTCAGAGTGTAAATATAACAAGTTGTGTGCAAGGTCAGGGTTGCAGCTGTGTTTCAGTGACCAAAGGTTCCCAAGATGGCAGAAGGCACCAGGAGTAGGGCAAAGGGGGAGGCCAATGCTGTGGCCTATGAGGGGTTCGATACAGATGAGGGGGAGCTCAGCCAGGGCTCCCCAAGGAGTCCGACCCCCGTGCTCAGTCCCACAGTGGACTGTCCACCCCCTGCCCGTCCCAGCCTGTCCAGATCGGAGGCCCTTTTCCAAGCGGCTATGGCACAGCTCGAGGCTGGTAATGACGCCGCCTATGACAGACTCCTGGTGGCGGCAGAGAAAGCAGCAGAGCGGGAGCAAGCGGCAGCAGAACGCCGTGAAGCTGCGGAGCGTGAGCAAGCAGCGGCAGAGAGAGCAGCAGAGCGTGAGCAAGCAGCGGCAGAGAGAGCAGCGGAGCGGGAGCATACAGAACGCCGTGAAGCTGCGGAGCACCGGCACCGACTGGAGATGGCTCAGCACGGGCCCCCACTGGACGCACCAGGCCCACTGGAGACAAGGGCTCCCAAGGTCCGGGCGGAGGACTTTCCCTTACTTGAAAAGGATGGAGACCTGGATTCCTTTCTGCTTGCTTTTGAGAGGACATGCCTCCAACATCATCTGGCCCTGGATCAGTGGGCAAGGTACCTGACCCCCGTTTGAGGGGTAAGTCCCTGGAAGTTTTGGGGGACTTACCTGCCGGGAGAGGAGCAGGACTACAACAGCATCAAGCGGGCCCTGATCCAGCACTACAACCTCACCCCGGAGTCGTACCGCAGGAAGTTCAGGAGCCTGCAGCGGGGTTCAAAGGACACCTGGACCGACCACATGCGGGCCCTGTTGAGAGCTGCGGAGCACTGGACCTCGGGTCTAGAGCTCACTACCCGTCAGGAGGTCCAGGAACTGTTTGTCGTGGAGCAATTTTTGTGGAACTGCCCAGAAGACCTCCAGCAGTTCCTCCGTGACCGGAAACCAAAGGGGGTTTCTGCTACAGCCGCCCTGGCAGACGAGTATGCCAACAACAGGCGCCGGAGCCAAAGAAGCCTGCCAGCAGCACCTGGAGAGGGGGTAAGCCCAATCCTGCCCCAGCCCCATATCCAGCCCCCAGAGTGCAAGGGGTGTACCCCCCTGCTGCCCTCTCCAGGCCAGGAACAGAACCCAGACGTTGCCATAATTGCAATCAGCCAGGACACTTTAAGGCTGCATGTCCCCAGCGCCAGAAGGCCCCATCCCTGTCCCAGAAACCATCCACTGTTTTGTGTGTGGGAGGGGTGGTGGGAGGTCCCTAGACAATTACCAACCCGTCACCATCGGCCGCTCAGCGGTCATGGGACTGCGGGACACAGGCGCTGAACGAACCCTGGTACGCCCTGAGGTGGTGTCCCCTCAAGACTTGGTACCTGGGAAAACCCTTTCCGTCTCCGGAATTGTAGGCGTTGAACCGACGCTGCCCGTTGCCAAGGTGTATTTGGATTGGGGTGCCGGGAGGGGGATGCGGGAGGTGGGAGTAACGCCGAATATTCCTGCAAATGTGTTGCTTGGGACCGATTTGGGGCGGCTAGTGTCCCAGTATGTGGCCACTGAACCCCCAAGTCCGGCTCCCCAAGAATGTCATGATTCTACTGTGAATGCTAATGTTAATGTATTGAATGTGCCTCCAACAGTGGAGGAGGGAGTGAAACCTGATGGTAAGCCATGCACTGACACTACACACACAGGGCTCACAGTGAGGACAGGTGAGGAGGCTGTAGGGGAGAGCTCAGAGGTGGAGGGAGGGGCTGCTATGGGCAGTGTAGGGCCCCTAAGTGAATCCAGCCTGCGGAGTCTAGGGCCCCTGCAGGAAGAGGAACAGGCCATGGGGGGAGGGGGTGTCCCGGGAGAGGAACCACCAGGTAGGACCCCAGGTCGGGAGTTCCCCACATCCGGGATGTCAGGAAGTCAGGGAAGTCTGCCTGACCCGGCGACTTGGTCAGAGGATGAGGGAAAGCAGGCGCTACCCGTGGTCTCAGCGGTCGTGGCCGCTGTTACCAGGAGTGGGAGCGCTGAAGCCCAAGGAGCCTCGTGGAGGTCCGACGGTTTCCCCCTCTCTGACCAAGTGGCTGCCGAGTCAGACAGTAGCCAGGAGACAGATCCCGGGGAACTGACAGAGGACAGGGCAGTTTCATCAATTCTTGCCATATCTAGTCAGGGATTTCAGGCAGCGTTGGAAGCTGACCCTAGCCTGAAGACTCTCAAGGAACAGGCGGCACAGCCTCCCCTGGAGTCTGACCGCGAGCGAGTGGTCTGGGACCAGGGACGGCTGTACCGGGTAACGGTCCAGCAGGGTTCACCGGAGGCGTGGCCCAGGGACCGACAGTTAGTGGTGCCCCATCCGTTCAGGGCGGAATTGTTGCGGATCGCACACGAGATTCCAATGGCCGGACACTTAGGGATCACTAAAACCAGGGCCAGGCTAGCTCAGCATTTCTACTGGCCTGGAATGAGGACCGAGGTGATAGCCTACTGCCGTTCGTGTGACACCTGTCAGAGGGTGGGGAAGGCGGGGCCGCGCCCCAAAGCCCACTGGTAACTCTGCCCATCATCGAAGAGCCTTTCTCGAGGGTGGCTGTGGATCTCATTGGACCTCTGTCCACTCCCAGCCGCTCCGGGAAATGCTTCATACTAACGGTAGTGGACTATGCCACCCGGTACCCGGAGGCGGTAGCTTTGTCGTCCATTCGGGCCGACAAAGTGGCCACTGCCTTACTGGAGATTTTCTCCAGAGTGGGGTTTCCCAAGGAAATGCTCACCGACCGAGGGACCCAGTTCATGTCGCAGCTGATGGAGTCTCTCTGTAAGCAGGTACAGGTGCAACATCTGGTGGCCAGCCCGTATCACCCACAGACCAATGGCTTGTGTGAGCGGTTCAATGGCACCTTAAAGCAGATGCTGAAGATGTTGGTCGACTCCCACGGGAGAGACTGGGAGCGGTATCTCCCACACCTGCTGTTTGCCTACCGGGAGGTTCCACAGGCCTCAACGGGGTTCTCCCCCTTTGAGCTCCTGTACGGGCGACGTGTACGGGGGCCCCTTGCTCTGGTGAAGGAAGCATGGGAAGGGGATTTAGCCACCCCTGGAGTGTCGGTCATTGAGTATGTCGTGCGCTTCCGGGACCGAATGATGGCCTTGACACGGCTGGTGCATGATAATATGGCCCAAGCTCAGGCTGACCAGAAGCGATGGTACGACCAGAATGCTTGTGAGCGGACCTACCAGGTGGGTCAAAAGGTGTGGGTACTGGTCCCCATACCCAAAAACAAGCTTCAGGCGGCCTGGGAGGGTCCATACCTCGTGCACGAGCAGCTCAACGCCGTCACCTACCTGGTCACCCTGGACCACGCCCGTGGAAGGAGGAAGGCCTTCCATGTGAACATGATGAAGGCCCATCATGAGCGGGAGGCTTATGCTCACCCAGTGTGCAACCTTTCAGAGGACAGAGAGTCAGAAATCCTCGTGGATCTGCCACCCTAGCCAAAGAGAGGGTGCGGTAGGGCGCACGGGGGAACACAGGAATGTGATACCCCCTAGTGCCCTCAAAAGCAGGGAGGTGTAAGGAAAAGGTTGTCGCCATTTTGTATAGGGCCTGTACCAGCCTCCATTTTGTCAGTTCACACAGCCACAGACTTTTTAGCTACACAGGGCCTATTAGCATATTCAGTACGGCCAGCTTTGATGTCCACTATGAATCAATAGGCCTTTACATGCTAATTGGTTTAGGCCAGGGTCTGAATAAGATGGTCAGTCGTATGGTAATTAGCTCAAGCTCAAGCCATTGTTTCCTGCTCCATATGAATTGCAGGCCAGTTAATATGCGGGCTTCAAAGCAAATGGGGAAGGGCCTAGCAGGTTCAAAAGCTGTAGCCAAGAAGAGGCTGCCCTCTCATTCCATTTTCACACACAGAAGCACCAGGGACAGACTTGCCAAATGGAGCTGCAGCACATGCATTGGGGGCTGTCCAGCAACTGAAGACTTTCCTGGGGAACGCAGAGCTCCATGCCTCCCCATGACCATACTACAACCCGGTAATATTGATCTATAGCTAATACCTTTAAGCCTTGTACATTATTGTTGTATTTTTACTCTGACTGCCATTCCATTGTAATTACGTTGTATAGCTTTACTGTATAGTTCTGTAATTATCTAGTGCGCCCTTAAGGCAAATTAAACCATAAAATTAATCTTGGGCTGATGCTTTTACTCTGGTCACGAATCTTAGAATACCCAGTGGGTAACAGGACACCTTCCCCGGCGGCCATTTGCTCTAGGTGCAGCTCTCTTAAAGGGGGGCGCCGGAGAGCTGTACCTGTGGAGTTACGTCCCATTGGTGACGTGGGAGGAAAGGGATAGTCCGTCACATTTGGTAGCGGCGGTGGTATCAGAAGCTGTGATACCCGGGCTACCGTGTGGCGGCCGGCTGAGTTCCTCACACCCTGTATATCTCTATGGTAAAAATACTCATTATCAGCTTAGAATGCGCAAAGACAACATCAGAACAAATTGCTAAGTGACCCTCATAAAAAAGCAGGGAACAGCACTAGCAAGAGCAGGAGCCTACAAAATTATGCAGACCATATTAGTTGATCCCTCCAAGGAAAAGTGCCAGGAACAGTGCAAAATAAAGTGCCATTAGTGCTTACCGATATGGGCGAGTGTGAACCACCAGGAGCGTGCCCTGACGTACGTTTCACACGTCCGGCTTCTTCAGGGGGCAGTGTGGACTGGCAAGCCTACCAAGTTTTAAATAGTACATTGCTCAGGTGTGTGAAATTAGCTGCGGTGTAGCGGCGCATGAGGGGAGTCAACAGGATCCGCGTCACTTCCGGCCTTCCAATGACGGTGTGGGTCAAGGAAAAGTTTTCCTGTGACATCACCGCGGCTAATTTCACACACCTGAGCGATGTACTATTTAAAACTTGGTAGGCATGCCAGTCCACACTGCCCCCCGAAGAAGCCTGACGAGCGAAACGTACGTCGGGGCACACTCCTGGTGGTTCACACTCGCCCATATGGATAAGCACTAATGGCACTTTATTTTGCACTGTTCCTGGCACTTTTCCTTGGAGGGATCAACTATATATGGTCTGCATAATTTTGTAGCCTCCTGCTCTTACTAGTGCTGTTCACTGCTTTTTTTATGAGGATCACAGCTATTTGCTCTGATGTTGTCTTTGCGCATTCCAAGCTGATATTGGTTATTTTTACCATAGAGATATATATACTTTCATCTTGAATGTGGACTTAATATACATATTTTTTTGTCACAGAGCAATGATATGAGTGATCTCTATAATAATGTATTAATTTAGCACATTTTTCATCTTGTGGACACTTTTTAGGAAATATGATGCTTAATATGTGTCCTATATGAGTGTGTACCAGGTACTTTTTGCATCCTCTAATTACACTCATCTGTGAATACTGTTTTGTTTTTTTTCATTTTCTGATTTTATTATATTTATAATAAATTGATACTTTTTTCTACTTTGTTGTATTAATATTTTTTTTGGGCTAGATGCTCTGATATACAGTGCCTACAAGTAGTATTCAACCCCCTGCAGATTTAGCTGGTTTGATAAGATGCAAATAAGTTAGAGCCTTCAAACTGCAAACGAGAGTAGGATTTATTAACAGAAGCATAAATCTTACAAAACAAAAAGTTATGTTGCTCAGTTGAATTTTATTAAATTTTAAACATAAAAGTGTGGGTCAATTATTATACAACCCCTATGTTTAATATTTCGTGGAATAACCCTTGTTTGCAATTACAGCTAATAATCATCTTTTATAAGACCTGATCAGGCCGGCACAGGTCTGTGGAGTTATCTTGGCCCACTCCTCCATGCAGATCTTCTCCAAGTTATCTAGGTTCTTTGGGTGTCTCATGTGGACTTTAATCTTGAGCTCCTTCCACAAGTTTTCAATTGGGTTAAGGTCAGGAGACTGACTAGGCCACTCCAACACCTTGACTTTTTCCCTCTTGAACCAGGCCTTGGTTTTCTTGGCTGTGTGCTTTGGGTCGTTGTCTTGTTGGAAGATGAAATTACGACCCATCTTAAGATCCTTGATGGAGGAGCGGAGGTTCTTGGCCAAAATCTCCAGGTAGGCCGTGCTATCCATCCTCCCATGGATGCGGACCAGATGGCCAGGCCCCTTGGCTGAGCAACAGCCCCACAGCATGATGCTGCCACCACCATGATTGACTGTAGGGATGGTATTCTTGGGGTCGTATGCAGTGCCATCCAGTCTCCAAACGTCACGTGTGTGGTTGGCACCAAAGATCTCGATCTTGGTCTCATCAGACCATAGAACCTTGAACCAGTCTGTCTCAGAGTCCTCCAAGTGATCATGAGCAAACTGTAGACGAGCCTTGACATGACGCTTTGAAAGTAAAGGTACCTTACGGGCTCGTCTGGAACGAAGACCATTGCGGTGGAGTACGTTACTTATGGTATTGACTGAAACCAATGTCCCCACTGCCATGAGATCTTCCCGGAGCTCCTTCCTTGTTGTCCTTGGGTTAGCCTTGACTCTTCGGACAAGCCTGGCCTCGGCACGGGAGGAAACTTTCAAAGGCTGTCCAGGCCGTGGAAGGCTAACAGTAGTTCCATAAGCCTTCCACTTACGGATGATGCTCCCAACAGTGGAGACAGGTAGGCCCAACTCCTTGGAAAGGGTTTTGTACCCTTGCCAGCCTTGTGACCCTCCACGATCTTGTCTCTGATGGCCTTGGAATGCTCCTTTGTCTTTCCCATGTTGACCATGTATGAGTGCTGTTCACAAGTTTGGGGAGGGTCTTAAATAGTCAGAAAAGGCTGGCAAAAGAGATCATTAATCCACACATGTGAAGCTCATTATTCTTGGTGCCTGAACTACTTCTTAATACTTTAGGGGGACCAAACAGAATTCTTGTGGTTTGAGGGGTTGAATAATAAATGACACTCTGAATTAACTTTTAACGTTTTAAAAAAAAAAAAAAAAAAAAAAAATTAAAATTTTTTTTTTTGCTGCAGTGCATTTCCCACTTCCAGGCTGATCTACAGTACAAATGTCACAATGCCAAGTTAATTCCGCATGTGTCAACCAGCTAAATCTGCAGAGGGTTGAATACTACTTGTAGGCACTGTATGTATTGGTTGGATCAGAGAGGTAAGTATCAGCGGTGAGCAGCGACCAGCGATGCTAAAATCACCGCTCACCGCCAGCCTGCAGTGTTCATGTGCAGGAGTGTAATCATCACACACCGTGCTCTGAACATGGGATGGGGAGGGCCATAGAGTAATTATCGCTGTAAGGTGTGAGCAGTGGAGAGGGGTCTATGGGATGTCTGCAGCCTCCCACATCACTCACCTCCTGTACTGTGGACGTCCCTGTGTTACAATGTATCAGCAGCTCTCTGCACAGCTGGGGTCTCTGCTGGGGCACATTACATGTGTTGAGAGCCTCTGCTCTGACAGCTGCACAGACTGCTGAGCTGTGTATCTAATCCTCTCCTGTGTGGTACTTACTGCTGAGCTGTGTATCTAATGCTATCCTGTGTGTTACTGTCTGCTGAGCCGTGTATCTAATCCTATCCTGTGTGTTACTGTCTGCTGAGCCGTGTATCTAATCCTATCCTGTGTGATACGGTCTGCTGAGCCGTGTATCTAATCCTATCCTGTGTGATACTGTGTGCTGAGCTGTATATGGCGGTATTATGTGTGAACTATATGGCGGTATTATGTGTGAACTATATGGCGGTATTATGTGAACACTATGGCAGTATTATCTGCAGAAAGGGGACCCATTCTAGGGTGATTCTGGCTGAGCACCTGCACACGGGTCTGGGGTAATAGAGGGGCAGCATGACCTCCAGTTTGGAGCAGTCAGGGGAGGGCTGGTGAGGAAGCTGAAGAGAGGGGTCTCATTTTTATCGTTACTATATGGCTACAGTTCCGCCCAGCCTGCTTCCCAGCGTCACCCCGGACTGTGCCTGTTGCGCCTCGCTTTCACACATTGCCAGGACAGGATGGAGAAGACTGGATCTGAGGAGGGGAATGTGGTCTTTGCATGCAAAGTCTGGATCAGAACAGGCCATCAATCAGCAGAAATGTTTCCTGGATTTCTATGGAGCAGACAAACATGTGTATAAAAGACAGCACTCTATGTACACTCCCTGGCAGCTCTGCGCAACGACCAGGGTGCCCCCCCCCCATAGACCAGTACACTGTTCTCCTGAAATACTCTGTGCTCCTTCCCCATATATCTCCCTCTGTGACCCCCCATAGACCAGCATAATGCTCTCCTGAAATACTTTGTGCTTCTGTCACCCTGCTCCTTCCAACATATATCTCCCTCTGTGACCCCCCATAGACCAGCACAATTCTCTCCTGAAATACTCTGTGCTGCTGTCACCTGCTCCCTCCACCATATATCTCCCAGAATCCTTGCTGCCTGCCATCCTCGGTGACGGTCTATTTGTCAGTATAACTTTGCAGTCGCCAACAAAATGGCTGCTCACTGTGTTCCTAAATGTCATCCTCTCTTATCCCTTAGCAAATACCCAGAAGGGTAGGAGAGTAGTGACAACACACTCATGTCAGCAGACTCAGCCCATATTTACTGCAGTGCAGTAATGTGAGCTAGTTGTACACTAGGTTTTTTTCAAATTTCAGTAGCTGCTCCCCTAGTGTTAAAAAGAGGAAATACCAAGCCTTTTAAAATTACTTTTCATATTTTACTAAATTATAAACAAATGATAATATTTTTAAGAAAATTTAAACATTAATTCTTTACATTTTTTCAACTGCTGAAATTTTTTTTTTGATGGCACCTTCCCTTTAACATGTGCCACCCCTGGAGAAGAGTCTTTAGTTCGTGTATACAGTCATGGCCAAAAGTTTTGAGAATGACACAAATATTAATTTTTACAAAGTCTACTGCTTCACTTTTTCTAATGGAAATTTGCATATACTCCAGAATGTTATAAAGAGTGATCAGCTTAACAGCAATTACTTGCAAAGTCAATATTTGGCTAGAAAATGAACTTTATCCCCCAAAACACATTTCAACATCATTGCAGCCCTGCCTTAAAAGGACCAGCTAACCTCTTTTCAGTGATTGCTCCATTAACACAGGTGTGGGTGTTGATGAGGACATGGCTGGAGATCAATCTGTCATGATTAAGTAAGAATGACACCACTGGACACTTTAAAAGGAGGCTGGTGCTTGGCATCATTGTTTCTCTTCTGTTAACCATGGTTATCTCTAAAGAAACACGTGCAGTCATCATTGCAATGCACAAAAATGGCCTAACAGGGAAGAGTATCGCAGCTAGAAAGATTGCACCTCAGTCAACAATCTATCGCATCATCAAGAACTTCAAGGAGAGAGGTTCCATTGTTGCCAAAAAGCCTTCAGGGCGCCCAAGAAAGACCAGCAAGCGCCAGGACCGTCTCTTAAAAGTGTTTCAGCTGCGGGATCGGGCTACCAGCAGTGCAGAGCTTGCTCAGGAATGGCAGCAGGCAGGTGTGAGTGCATCTGCACGCACTATGAGGCGGAGACTCTTGGAGCAAGGCCTGGTCTCAAGGAGGGCAGCAAAGAAGCCACTTCTCTCCAGAAAAAACATCATGGACAGACTGATATTCTGCAAAAGGTACAGGCAGTGGACTGCTGAGGACTGGGGTAAAGTTATTTTCTCTGATGAATCCCCTTTTCGATTGTTTGGAACATCAGGAAAACGCCTCATTCGGAGAAGACAAGGTGAGCGCTACCACCAGTCTTGTCTCATGCCAACTGTTAAGCATCCTGAAACCATTCATGTGTGGGGTTGCTTCTCAGCCAAGGAAATCGGCTCTCTCACAGTCTTGCCTAAAAACACAGCCATGAATAAAGAATGGTACCAGAATGTCCTCCAAGGGCAACTTCTCCCAACCCTCCAAGAGCAGTTTGGCGATCATCAATGCCTTTTCCAGCATGATGGAGCACCTTGCCATAAAGCAAAGGTGATAACTAAATGGCTCAGGGAACAAAACATAGAGATTTTGGGTCCATGGCCTGGAAACTCCCCAGATCTTAATCCCATTGAGAACTTGTGGTCAATCATCAAGAGACGGGTGGACAAACAAAAACCTAAAAATTCTGACAAAATGAAAGCATTGATTGTGCAAGAATGGACTGCTATCAGTCAGGATTTGGTCCAGAAGTTGATTGAGAGCATGCCAGGGAGAATTGCAGAAGTCCTGAAGAAGAAGGGTCAACACTGCAAATATTGACTTGCTGCATTAACTCATTCTAACTGTCAATATAAGCTTTTGTTACTCATATGTTTGCAATTATTATATTTGTCTGTGATAAAAACATCTGTCAAACACACATAAAAACCAGATGGCAGCAGATCATGTGAAAATATAATATTTGTGTCATTCTCAAAACTTTTGGCCATGACTGTAGATGCCAAATACCTCTGAAATAGAATAGTCAGGGAGGACACCTGACCCTTGAGGGAGTTAAGCACCAGTCCTGAAGCACTGGCAAAGAAAAAGCTATAGGCAAAGTAGTAGCAGACTCACCACCAAAAATAAAACCTCAAATAGCGCTGGTAGACTTGCAATGAGAATGGCTTCCGAGCTCTAATCATAATCTGGATGACTGATTCAGACCGACATGCTGTCCTCAAAATTGCGGCTTCAACAGCCATGCCATCAAGTTGAGCGCCCATTAATTTGGATGAAAGAACGAACCCTGGGGACAGCAGATACGAATGGTCTGGAAGAGCCCATGGGACATCCACCAGGAGATTGATCACATTTGAATACCAGGCCCTACAAGGCGAATCTGGAGCAATGAGAAAGCCTGGAACACCCTGTGCCTGGAGCTTCTTGAGAAATCTGGGTAAAAGTGGTAAAAGGCAGAGTGAACTGGGATCAAGGGATTACCAGGGTGTTGACTGCAAATGCCTTGGGGTCACGGGACTTTGTCACAAATTTTGGCACCTTGAGATTTAGTCTAGATGCCAATAGATCTACATTTTGCATAATCCACTGCTGTCAAATCTGCCTTAACACCTATGGTTGAAGTGCCCACTCTCCTTTGGATGAGCTGCTGGCGACATAAAAAGTCTGCCTCCCAATTGTCTACCCCTGGATATAACAACTGCAGAATTTAGAGGAACTTTGTCCTTCACCACTCCAAAATCCCTGTGACCTCCGCCATGGCTGATGGGCTTTGTTTGCCCCGTGGTGGTTGATATAGACAACAGCAGTAGGATTGTCTGATTGAACTCTGATCGGCAAACCCTGGACTAAGTGCTGCCAATGTAAAAGAGCCAGACGGATAGCTTTGAGCTCCAGCACGTTGATTGGGAGAAAACTCTCCTTAATAAGTAGTCTGAAAAATACTCAACAGTGGCTGTCCCTAACTAAATAACCCTAGCTCCCCCTTCCTTTTAGCAAAAGCGCCCTGGTGTGGGTCGACTGATATACTGTAGCTTCAGGGAGCAGAAACTTTTAACAGGTATACACAACCCAAAGTAAATGAAGCACTGCAACAGTTTCTCTGATTAATTCAAAATAGTATAAATCATGGTTACTTATCATTTCACCAGTATGTCTGGACGCGAGTACCCATGACTGTTCATCAGGAGGCCAAGTAATACCTGGAAGAACATTTGAAATGTCCAGCTGGAATTCCTCCTCGGAACGGTAGTCCATTTAAAGATTTCTTGAAGGCTAATGGTCCCGTCACACTCTTCAATGTCCCAGCGATCCCACCAACGATACGACGTGGATGGGATCGCTGGGACATCGTTAGCTGATCGCTGGTGAGCTGTCACATGGGCAGACTCACCAGCGATCACGACCAGCGAGCACGCTGGTATCCAATGTACACATTGGGTAACTAAGCACCGCGCGGCACCTAGTTACCCGATATGTACCCTAGATACCGGCTCTCAGCTTCTGCTGTAGAGCGCTGAGAGCCGGTATCCAATGTACATATCGGGTAACTAAGCACCGCGCGGCACCTAGTTACCCGATATGTACTCTGGTTACCGGCTCTCAGCACTCTACAGCAGAAGCTGGGAGCCGGTAACCAGGGTACATATCGGGTAACTAGGTGCCGCGCGGTGCTTAGTTACCCGATATGTACATTGGATACCAGCTCCCTGATCGTTGGTCTCCCGCAGCGATGCGTGCTGGCCAGCGGGAGACCAACGATGATAAAATGGACCAGGACATTCAGCGATACCCAGCAGGGGGGCTGATCGTCGCTGCGTGTCACACTAAGCGAGATCGCTGGCTAGGTCGCTGTTGCGTCACAAAATCGGTGACGCTTCAGCGATCTCACTAGCGATCTCGCTTAGTGTGACGGGGACTTAAGTCTGCCCTCCATACCTTGAGCCACAGCATGAGGCGAATTGCGGTGCAATTACTTGCCGCCTGGGCAAAGCACTCCGCTGCATCTAAGGATGCTACACAGAAATAATTAATTGCCTGTGCCATCTGATCGGCGATCTCGGCTAATCCCAGATCCTGGAATAAGCCAACAAACTTCGGCACAAATGCCTAGCCCATGCCGTTACCGCCTTGGAAACCCAAGTCGCAGAAAAGGTCGGGCAAAGGCCAAAACTTGCTGCCTCAAAAGCGGACTTTGCCACAGACTCTATACGCCCGTCGAGGGATCCTTAAGTACGACAATCTCGACAAAAGGTAGAGTGGTCAATTTAGATAAGTGAGACAATGGAGTATTTACCAAGAGGCGACCAGCTATGCTGGGAAAGGGGTATAAGACCTCCATATGGCTACGCTTCTGAAAGAATTTGTCTGGGTGTTCCCATGTTTTCTGCAACATCTCTACAAACTCCACATGGTTACAAATGGATAGCCACACGCTTATCCCTCCTAAAGAAACCTGTTTCAGTAATGGTCAGCAACGGGAGCGGGCGATGCAGCTGTCACTCCCAGAGGTGTCCACTGCAGACACCAAACTGTCCACCATTTCCCTTAGCTTTCCAGCAGATATGGATCCAGGATGGATTCTGAACTGGATTCTGAGTTCTGAGGGGAACAAATTCCCTCGGAAAGGGAAAAGGAACATGGGCACCTCCCCTGTGAACGTGACGTGAAAGTACACGCGGTCATCTGGACCGGCCATGTTGATATGGGGTGGACAGGAGGTTCCAACTCACAGCTGCGATCGGAGCTCCCAGGGCGGCAGTATCGACAATTATTTCACAACTGTAACCAGCGTCCTGCACACCCTGGTTAGTTCGGCTACAGAGTTAAATCATGAGCCCAGGCAGGAGGGGCCATATTCTCCTCAGCTTCAGCTGTCATAGAGGTCCCCTGTGCACCTACCAGCAAGGAAGCAAGAGGGGTACAGGCAGTATAATATGCAACAGACTGACCAGTGGAAAACTTACTATTACAAGTCACGAAAGCATGGTAAGTGACGAGTGCAGACTGCGCTAATGGGTGTGCACGGTCCTCTCTAAACGCAGACATTATGAGTAATAGAGAAAAGGCAGAAAGAAAAAAATCGAAGCCTCCACTAAACAGTGACAGAAAAAACATGTTAGAGTGCCTAGAATCAGCCTTCAGTAGCAAAGAGCCCACTACCTCCACATTGTAGGAATGTGTGCCCCCCCCGTGAGATTGCTATCCCACAAGGAGGAAGACACCAAGGTGCTTCTGTGCCCCACACCATTTCATAGTGCTGCACTGAAAACAGAAAGAGGAAGGGGCAGAGCCAGAGAGGCGAGAATCTGGCACGCTGAGATACTGCCGCAGATTGGCAGGGAGGAACCTGGCCATCGGTTGCCTGTAAACATCCAACCCGGTGATTGGCTGCAACCTCCTGCCAGCATGCACACATGTCCATACCGCACCCCCGCCAGCTACCATAGACAGGCCCACAGGAACTGGAGGCAGCCATGTGGAAATGACCCACTCCCGCCCACCATCTATCTAATCCTGACAAAGGCCGAGGGGACGAGCTGGGCAGGTAGGGCCACCAGTACCAGCACCTGTTTCCTGCATAGCCTCTGGTATCCACCACCTTAAGGACACAGCAGGGAAAAAGAAAGCACCAGGGGGAGGGGGAAGGGAGGGAGAGTGGGAGGAAAAAGGGAGGGAGAGTTGGAGGGTGAAGTGGAGGTGGAGAGCAGGAGGGGAAAGGGCTTATGATAGGGATGTCGTAAAACTCCAGATCCCTTTATCTTCTGCTTCATGCAAACACGGCTATGTGGGGTGGCAGGCAAGAGCTAGTTGGCTTACGGACCCCGCCCCAGTACCTGCATGACTGTGTCAAAGTACCTTAGTCCAGCCTCAACGACGCGAGAGGATATGGACTGCGCAATTACAGCCTGTACTCTCTGTTGCTACGTTGGTGAAACAGAGTGCACAATTACATTCTATTACCCTGAGACATCCATCTAAAAGAAAAAAAAACTAAGCAGTTAGTGCCTAACCCAAGACAGGTCTGAGACCGATCTCTCCTCTAACTAAGCCAACAAAAGTATCCCCATGTTCAAGTAAAATAGAGAAGTCTTTATCGAAAATCCATAAAGGCAAAAAAAGATAGAAACAATTAAATGAAGTCAAACTGCATAGATAACGGTTTAAGTACAAATGATTTAGTGTCTGTCCCAAGAAAAGTCAAACAAATCACATTTGAAAAATTCTTAATTAAAATTGAAGACTTGCATCTTGTGGGGCCTCATATTAATTGATCTATATTAAATGTATGTTTTAATCTTAAATTTTTCACCATGTGGGTCTTCAATTTTAAAAAATAATTTTTCTGTGATTGCTTGACTTTTCTTTTAATTGTTTTTATCTATTTTTGTCTATATGGATTTTCAATAAAGATTTATCTATTTTACTTGAACATGGAAATACTTTTGTTGCTTTGTGATCTGTGTATACTCCCATATACTTATAAGACCTTGCATAGGTTATCTGACATTACACTAACTGAGGAAGCCTGGCTCCAGCAGGCGAGGCATAATCTGTTGGGGAGGAGCCAATTTTATTTAAATGCAAAAATCAGCCTCCAGGTGGCAGCAGACTATCCCATGGTTCTGTGTTCCCCAATAAGACGAACGAGAGAGAAACACCAAGGTTACTTGGTTACTTATCGGTAGCCATTTTTTCTAGAGCCCATAACAGCACACCTGAGAGAGTCATCTGCCCCGCAAGGACAGGAAACCTACTGAAATAAAAGGGCGGTACCTCTCCCCTACATCAGCTGTGTTAGGCTAGTTTCCCACTAGCGTTGCATTGACCTGAGTTGGTCAGCGCATGGCTACCGCTAAGCTCCGCCCCGGCCGCGCCTCCTCCCGATCTCTCCGCCTATAAGCACATGACGCTGCATGCGACCTGCGCACCCTATCTTTAACATTGGGTTCGCAGGCCGTATGGAGGTCGTGCGCAGCTATGCGTTTGCCGGCGCATGCGTCCTTTTAACGGTGCGCCGACCTGCGCCCAACGCACCGTGTTGCATTTTGGTGCGCTCGGCGCACCGTCAAAAGGACGCATGCGCCGGCAAACGCATAGCTGCGCACGGCCTGCGTACCCAATGCTAAAGATAGGGTACGCAGGTCGCATGCAGAATCATGCGCCCATAGGCGGAGCGATCGGGAGGAGGCGCGGCCGGGGGCGGAGCTCAGCTGTGGCCGTGCGCTGACCAACGCAGGTCAGTGCCTTACAGAGCATGGAGGACCTCTCTAAATTAAATATGTACATACCCAACACCATATCACAAACTCACCCAATCTATAGTGCAAACCCATATGGTGATAAGAGGGGAGGAATATATGGGCGCTGTCATGGGCTCTGGAAAAACTTGCTACCGGTAAATAACCTTGCTGTTTTCTCTTCACCCATAACAGCACAGATGAGAGATTTCTGGAGAATTTGAAAAACCTTAGGGAGGGACCACCACTTGCACCACCCTTCTACCAAAGGTTAAGTCAGCAGAGGACAGATCCAGCCTTTAGTGTTTAAAGAAAGTAGATGGTGACTACCAGGTAGCGGCCTTACAAATTTGATCAATCGATACCTTTGCTTTCTCTTCTCAGGAGGTTGCCACGGCTCTGGTGGAATGAGCCTGGATGTTGCCAGGGAACGCAGCATCATCACTAGCAGAGTAGGCTAAACTAATGGCCTCCCCCTAAACCATTTTGCAATGATGCCTTTTGTTGCCCCGTAACCCTTCCTATTACCCTGAAAGATGACAAACAGTGACTGGACTTTCCTCCACTGGCTTGTCATAGACATATACTGTAACAGTGCTCTTCTAATGTCAAGATTATATAATTTCTCCTCCCCTGAATTCTTTGTGTAATTATAGATAAGGAAAATTTCTTGACTCTGATGAAATGTTAACGCTACCTTAGGAAGATAAGCCAGATCAGGACTTAACACGACTATCCTCATATATCTGCGTATAAGGAAGGTTTGCAGAAAAGGCCTGTATATCACTCACCCTACGAGCTGATGTCAACGCTACCACTATGATTGTTTGGAGGGTAAGACACTTTGCCGACAACTCCTGCATGGCTTCAAATGAGTCTTTGGATTGGGACTGACCTAGCGATATCACATGATTTTATGAATCTTGATATCCATTTGTTGGCTGCGAGGTGTGCCCCCCAACCAGAGTAGCTTGCGTCTGTTATTATGATGTTTACTGGCCTCACCCATTGGACCCCTAATATTAAATTTGCTCTGTCTGTTCACGAGAAATAATTTCTGACCTCTAAAGAAAGATCCACCCTTCCTTCTAAACGCCTTTCTAGCAATCTTTGCATAGACAGGATTTCCCACTGAAGCTGTCTCGTGTGGAACTGGGCCCATCTGACTGCTGGGATGCAGGATGTTAGGATTCCCAACAGAGACATAGCTTTCCTTAAGGTCATCTTTGGAAACTCTATGGCTGCCGAGGCCAGGTTTACAACCTTTTCCACCTTGTCCTCGGGTAAGAAATAAGTCTGAAGTTCTGAATTAAGAACAAGGCCCAGGAAGGTTTGTACTCTTACGGTTTTATGATTTCTGTGTGTTTACCATCCCGCCCAGATTTTTTAAGACAGCTGACACCTTTTTCAACTGTATAGCATAGTGGTCTTCCGATCTTCCTACTATGAGGAAGTCGTCTAGGTAAGGAACGATTACTGTGTTTTGGATGCGTAGAAAGACTATTATCTCGGTTATTAACTTGGTGAAGACACTTAGAAATACTGACAACCCAAAATTGAAGGGTTCTGAATTGAAAATGTCAGATTTCTCTTTGTATGTATAGGGTCACTCTTAGTTATTTCTGATGGTCTGGATGAATCAGGATGTGATGGTAAGCAACCTTTAAATCGACAAACACCATAAAACAATTGTGGTGAAGAAGTTTTATGGCCATATTCACAGACTATCTTGAAAGTGTGATTTGAGCAGAGAGCCTTCTTCCAGCTCACTGCTAGTGGGTTTTTGCATAGCGCACACTCTCTGTTCCTCTTCTTAGCACTAGCTTTTCTAGGCCTCTCCTAGTGATTTAAACCAGCAATAAGTGGCCTATTAACAAATGGTGACATTCACAAAGATCACTCACCACTCGCTGTCACTTAAGAGTACCGGATTTGGAGGCTGTTGTGTGATACGCAATGCATCCTTTCTGGATACCGAGGAGTCTTGAAATGCTCTGCTCCTCTGGCTGGGACCACTGCTGCTTCTGCCACTCGAATGGCTGCCTTCCCTGGGTCCACGTTGATGGTGAGCTGGTGACTGCTGATTGTCTTGGCCTTCCATGGCAACCAGGAAAGGAAAGCTTTGGAGCATGAGCAGCATTCTGCTCCACTGCTCTTCCTTAAGAAAGCAGATCCAGCGCCATTTTCTTGGTCAGCATCCTCCGATGATTACAGCTACCCCTACCCCCAGTGAAAGCCAATTGGGTATGCCGTTCCTTACTAGCCTGGCAGGCGATCATTTTCTTCTGGCGCGCCCCCTGACGTCACTCAGGCACACCCATTCTCAGGATGCATTGCGCCCATGACGTCAGTGGTGTGCGCCAAGAGATATGCTTCCCAGACCCTCCATCACACTGAGACAAGGCACGAGGAGTGCAGCAGGGGAAGGGTTTTATCTCCTGCAGATCTACCAGTTTTCTGAATGCTGACCTTTGTATATCCCCCCTCACACAACTGATTGGCAGCTTTCAGTGCACACTGTACATAGTAGAAAGTTGCCAATTAGTGGAGGGGCAGGGCTATACAGGGCTCATGGATAGTGGAGGATTACATGGAAACAGGTTTACTTGTCCTCTAGTGATAATGTCATGTTGAAACTGTTATTTTATCAAAACTACAGCAGCCCAGTAACTGACAACTCTGGAATCAGGGTCTGTCTCTATATCATGCTGTTCTCAGATTAAGTGTCAAAAAGTGGTGACAGATTTCCTTTAAGGTAGACATTGTTTTAAAGAAAACGCAAAACTAAACAAAATTTGGAAGATACATCGAGGTACTGGCTGTACAAGACCGTCCACAATGGCCATGTATGGTGTGGACTCCACTTCTGAGCCAGCTCCATACACTCCCATCATACACAACATGTATTAAAATGTCCTACTTTGAAAAGGAAGAAATTCTTGAAAAATGGTATATGATTGTAAATGTTGGAACAATTGTGAATAAAAACAAAGTTGATGTAATAAAATTTGAAGTGCTCTGAATGGTTGCTGTGCTACAACTATTCGGTTGGGCCAAGAAAGAAGTCACCACACATGGAATATTATGTAGAAGGATTATATCCAATGTGATTCATACATGTGCAATTTTTTTCCTATAAGAAACAAACAATAGGATCACATCTGAACAGCAGTGAAACAAAATGAGATGAGGAGGTAGCTTTCACACAATGCTCTGGTTCAGGAAAGTGGAGAACCTTGTAACATGTGGGGCCCAAATTCACGTCTGCATCAAGGGTTCCAAGAATTACAAATCAAGTGTGTAAATCTTTTTACTTGGATCTCATTCAGAAATCCACTTGTCTTTTCTCATGCACAAAAAAAAGTCTAGACTATTTTTCAACAGTGCTCTATATCTGATTTTCATTTATTTTTGGTCTGTTTTTTTCCGGTTTAAACATTGGTGAGAAATTCACTTTTCTGTTTCGCAAATTTAAAAAAAAAAATACAATTTTTCAGGCTTCTTCTATCTATTAATCAGCAAAAAACAGCACTCAGATGATACATTAAGAGGACCCAAAAAAAAGGACTATAATGGGTATGTGCTATATCCATGAAACACATACCATAAAAATGGTCATCTACTTGAGGCCTTAGGGTGATGTGTACATGGTGTATTCTAGTTGTTCAAGCAAGAAGACACTTCAAGAAAATGCCATTTTTGTGACAGCTTTTTTTTTTAATTATTCATATCAAATTGTGGTGGCTTCTTGACACTGCTGTGCATATGTTCATTATTTTTATAGTTTACCCTAAGTACTTTTTAAGGCAGTTCCAAACAGAATCCACCTGAGAAAGATGCCATATGCACAGTCCGATTTTCAGCAAATGTATGAAATAATATTTTAACAACTATATATAATATTAAGATAATATTCTATTCACCGTTTCATTCCCCGTCTTAGCTCAAACAGCTTCTGACCTTCTGGAATGGAAAAAACACGGATCACTGTGCCCTGTAGAGGAAAGTATCATGTCAGAGAATGTATACAAGTACACAGCACTAGGGGTGTCAAACGTGATCTGCAGAACAATGCTGCCCTCCTGTCTAAATAACTAAATCTTCTGACAAAGATGATATGACATTTTACTGTAAGACTATTCTAAAGAAAGCAACTAAATTCAATTCACACTACAAACAGTTGACCAGAAGGGCAATAAACGGACCACCTCTCAGAATGGTGGTATGAGGTAATAAGAAGAAAGGAAGATGTAGTGAAAATTTGTGGAAAAAATCCTACAATTAGAAAAAGTGGGTCCACAGCAAAAACAGATTTAGGAGTTTGAAATAAACATGCCGGTCAAAAAAGTAAATATCGGCCGTCAAATAATTTACATGACGCCATTACATACAGTGGGGAAAATAAGTATTTGATACACTGCTGATTTTCAAAGTTTCCCACCTACAAAGAATGGAGAGGTCTGCAATTTTTATTGTAGGTGCACTTCAACTGTAAGAGGCAGAATCTAAAAATAAATCCAGAAAATCACATTACACTTGAAAATCGGCAGTGCATTAAATACTTCTTTTCTCCACTGTATACATTGTAAGAGTTTTGTGATTCCTGCTATTTGCCATTATTGCATATTTTTTTACATTGCTTTTCTATACAGACCACCTGCAAAAAAAATGCAGCATACTTTTTTTTTTTTTTTTACATGGGAGATGATCGAGGGCTTTTACCATTGTATGTCTATGTAGTGACATCTACTGCAGCCTTCTGCTGGAGATTTGTAAAAACAATCATGTGGTGTGAACAGAGCTTTATTGAGGCCGCTCTTCCTACATAAATAGCAGGTTCACACAAATAAGCTGCTGCCACAAAGTAAAAAGCCCTAAACAATAACAATAGAAACAATCTGACTTTTGATGCGGCATTCCATTTCCTGACTACCGAGTGGCTCCTCGCAGCACTCCTCTGTCATCACAAATGCAGGCTTCAGCTGTCGCCACTCAACCAAGCCATACACAAAAGACAAAGTTACTTTAACATTAATGATGTGTAACCAAAACATTTTTAGATAGGTCTATCAGACTGAGAGAATCCTTTTATCTTTTACTGACTGAAGACTGAATGGATATAGCCCATGTTAACATACAGAAGTAAAAGCAGTCCCATACCATAAAACAGCTCTGTAGTAACTTATAATAGGATAATTAGGATTCCTATTTACAGACAAACAGCAGCAATCAAAGTTATTTCTGTACAACATAAGCATGACTGATGGGAAACCAACAGAACGTTCTGTACAGGTATTTCAGGCTAGTTCTTTCCTACAGTCAAATCTGTGCAATCCAGTAAGCAATGAGGAACCCTGCCAGACCAAAGGTAATCAGTGGGATCCCTCCATAGTCATTACAGAAGGTATCACACTTTGAGTAAGATAGAAAGCCATGACTAATGATTTGCTTCTATAAAATAAGCTATAGTCTTTTACACAAAACAAGAACATTACCTTTTCTGAAGCTGTTGCCAGTTTTGTGCCACTTGCATCAAAAGCCAATGCTGCCAGAGGGCTATTATGGGCAGGGATCATATTAGCTGCTCTCTGTAAAGTATAAACAGTGGAAACATTTTTATTTAACTACATTTTTTATGTGGTTTAATTTGTGTTGTACTGTGCACATTTTCACAATATATAACAGGGGATGACTGCTATAAATCACGGCTGGCACCTGCAGTGGATGGTGTGGGCACAGCTCCAGGGTCCGGACCACACACCGGACATTACTGCATGCCCACGTGTGACAATGCACTGACGCAAAATAATACCTGAATGTGGGAAGAGGTTAACGTTTAAGACATACCTATACTTACATACCCATCACTCACCAAGTTAACAGTGTCAAAGACCTGGACTTCTCCAATGGTGGCACTCCCTGGATACGCCAAGTAGCAATTGTCTCCATTAATTGACAGAGAGCAGAGGCCTTAAAATACACAAAAGTAACTGTGAGAATAATAGGTACAGCAAAGTATTAGATTTCTTACATACTTTTTTTTTTAATACAACACTCTTTAAAGAGGTTTTCCCACCAACAAAGTTCATTTTAATCAATAGATCTTGGAATAATAATAACACTAGTCAACAGCAAAATTGGTTCAGACATGAATACAGTTCAACGTAACTAATTTTGGGGTGCTGAAAACGAAAATGATGCTTCCATTTTGAAATTGGCTCTAGTTTTTATGATACAGGGGTGCGTCGATATTTCTCACAGCCTTTGATACAACGCTAGGCAAGGAATACATCATCAGCCTTGCGTTATCAGTTTTGCACCATCCAATTGACTAATGGATTGCTTCATCAATATTGCATCATCTCCAAATGACTAATGAATTGAGTCATCAGTATTTCAGCATCTCTAAATGACCAATGATCGATGTCAAAGAAAGATGATGCAATGCTAATTAAACATCACACAACTCTATAAAAGGCGCATGTTCTCTGTTATGTTACGGTAGCTGAGGAGTGCAGGTAAAAAAGGCAATACACCAGAGCAGTTGGAATCTATGAGATTGCAGTACCCTGACTAACCACCACAACTAGAGGCAGCTGTGGAGCGTTCCTACGATGGTCCTAGACGCCTCGTCACAGCCTGAGAAACTAACTACACCTAAAGATAGAAATAGGAAAGCTATCTGCCCCGGAGCAGAACCCCAAAGATAATAGAAAGCCCCCAAACATATAATGGCGGTTAGACAAGAGGAAATACTGACACAGAAAGAAAATAGTATGAGCAAACGCTGGGGCCCAAACTATCTAAATAGAAAAGGACAGGAAGGGTACTTACTGCAATCCCAGAAAACCCTGAAAAACACCAACATACTAATTTCAAAATCACCTGAGATCACACGACCTCTACCACCTAAATTAGTTCTCTGGTGTAACAAAAACAGCAGCCACTGAAAAAACTGCAAAAAGCAAAAGTACAAAAACACAGTGGCTGGAGTAAACTGAGAGGGCAAAAAGCCCCCGGAGGGGACCCAGAAGGCCCCCACAGAAGTGCAGGACAAAATGCAAAAATATAGCAAAAACACAAAATAAGAAATTGTCTTATCTGATAGCAGGAGATGCAGACACGACACAGCAGGCTACAAGGGAAACTGGAAAGAAGGATTCAGACCAGAACAATTGATCACCGGCAACCCTGATGGGAAAATGATTCCCTTAAATAAGACCAATCAGTAACACCTGATTCCCAATCCTCACTAGTACCGCTTGTAACCACCAGAGGGAGCCTCTGCTCAGAACTCATCTCAAACCCATTCACAACAGTACCCCCCCCTTGAGGAGGGGTCACCGAACCCTCATTTGAGCAACCAGGTCGGTCAGGATGAGTTCTATGATACGCACGGATAAGTCTCCTAGCATGGATGTCCGAAGCAAACACCCAAGAATTATCTTCCTGACCATAACCTCTCCATTTAACCAAATACTGGAGTCTTCGTCTAGAAAAACGAGAATCCAATATTTTCTCAACCACATACTCCAGATTGCCCTCAACCAAAACAGGGTCAGGAGGCACAGCAGCAGGAACCACTGGCTCAACAAACCTCTTCAACAAGGACTTGTGGAACACGTTATGGATCTTAAATGTCCCTGGAAGAAGCAAACGAAAAGAAACAGGATTAATAATCTCCATGATCTTATAAGGTCCAATGAACCTAGGCTTAAATTTAGGAGATGCTACTCTCATAGGAATATTCTTTGAGGACAACCAGACCAAGTCCCCCACTTTAAACCGAGGACCATCAGTCCTATGCCGGTTAGCAAACCGCTGGGCCTTCTCCTGAGAGAGGGACAACCTCTCCACTACCTGGTCCCAAATCTGCTGCATACGCTCAACAACAGAGTCAACACCTGGACAGACAGAAGCCTCCGTCTGTCCTGAAGAAAATCGAGGGTGAAACCCAGAATTACAGAAAAACGGAGACATCAAAGTGGCAGAGCTAGCCCTATTATTAAGAGCAAACTCAGCCAAAGGCAAAAAAGAGACCCAGTCATCCTGATCAGCAGACACAAAGCATCTTAGATAAGTCTCCAATGTCTGGTTTGTTCTCTCAGTTTGACCATTGGTCTGAGGATGAAATGCCGAGGAGAAAGACAATTGAACACCCAGTTTAGAACAAAAAGTCCTCCAAAATCTGGAAACAAACTGGACTCCTCTGTCAGACACAATGTTCTCAGGAATGCCGTGTAAACGAACCACGTGCTGAAGGAACAACGGCACCAATTCAGAGGAGGAAGGCAACTTAGGTAATGGCACAAGATGTATCATTTTGGAAAACCTATCACAAATTACCCAGATGGTGGTCATTCTCTGAGAAACAGGAAGATCGGAAATGAAATCCATAGAGATATGGGTCCATGGTCTCTTGGGCACAGGCAATGGCATCAACAAACCACTAGAGCGAGAGCAAGGCTTGGAGCGAGAGCAAGTCTCGCAGGACTGCACAAATTCCCTGACATCGCGAGACAAGGTAGGCCACCAAAAGGACCGACTAACCAAGTCTCTGGTACCAAAAATTCCGGGATGCCCAGCCAATGCGGAACAATGAATCTCAGACATCACACTCTTTTTCCATTGGTCCGGGACAAACAATTTTCCAACAGGGCAGCGCTCGGGCCTATCCTCCTGACACCCCTCCAGAGCAAGTCTCAAATTAGGCGAGATGGCGGAAAGAACTACACCCTCCTTCAAAATAACAGAGGGATCAGATAGCTCAGGAGAGTCCGCAAGGAAACTCCTCGAGAGGGCATCCGCCTTAACATTCTTAGTGCCAGGAAGAAAGGAAACCACAAAATTAAAACGTGTGAAAAACAAGGCCCACCTGGCCTGTCTAGGATTGAGTCGCTTGGCAGATTCCAGATAGACCAGATTCTTATGGTCCGTAAGGACCACCACCTGATGTTTGGCTCCCTCCAGCCAATGTCTCCACTCTTCAAAAGCCCACTTCATGGCCAATAACTCCCGATTACCCACGTCATAATTACGTTCAGTAGGAGAAAATTTTCGAGAGAAAAAGGCACAAGGGTTACTTTTAGAGGTCTCTGGATCTTTTTGGGACAAAACGGCACCTGCCCCAATTTCAGAGGCATCAACCTCCACCTGAAATGGCAGAGAAACATCAGGCTGCCGTAGAACAGGAGCAGAAGTGAATCTCTGCTTAAGTTCCTGAAACGCAGAGACTGCCTCAGGAGGCCAATTCACCACATCAGAACCCTTTCTGGTCAAATCAGTTAATGGTTTAACAATAACAGAGAAATTACCAATAAATTTACGATAAAAATTGGCAAAACCCAAAAATCTCTGAAGAGCCTTTAATGAAGTAGGTTGGACCCAATCACAGATGGCCTGAACCTTGACCGGGTCCATTTCAATAACAGATGGGGACAAAATGAATCCCAGAAATGAGATCTTCTGTACGCCAAAAAGACACTTTGATCCCTTCACATACAGAGCATTCTCTCTCAAAATCTGGAATACAGTTCGAACATGTTTCACATGAGAGTCCCAGTCATTAGAAAAAATCAAGATATCATCCAAATAAACAATCAGAAACTTGTCCAGAAAATCCCTGAAAATGTCATTCATGAAGGACTGGAAGACGGAAGGAGCATTAGCGAGCCCAAAGGGCATCACAAGGTACTCAAAATGCCCCTCAGGGGTGTTAAATGCCGTCTTCCATTCATCCCCGTGCTTAATGCGAATAAGGTTATACGCCCCCCTGAGGTCAAGCTTGGTAAACCAAGTAGCGTTTTTCACCCTGGAAAACAGGTCAGAAATCAAGGGTAAAGGTATTGATATTTCACAGTAATATTGTTCAAGAGACGATAATCAATACACGGCCTTAATGAACCATCTTTTTTGGCCACAAAGAAAAAACCGGCACCTAAGGGTGAAGAGGATGGTCTGATATGACCCTTCTCCAATGATTCCTTGATATAAGACCGCATAGCGTCATGTTCAGGTATAGACAAGTTAAAGAGGCGACCCTTAGGGAATTTACTACCTGGCACTAATTCAATAGCGCAGTCATAGCTCCTATGGGGAGGTAAGGATGCAGATTTACTTTCGCTAAACACATCAGAAAAATCAAACAAAAAGTCAGGAACATCCTCAGCCTGGGGGGAGGCAGAAAAAACAGGAGTGTTGGTATTAACACATTGGCAGCCCCAACTGGTTACAGACACAGATTTCCAATCCAAAACAGGATTATGAGACTGTAACCAAGGGAAACCCAGCACGATAATGTCATGCAGATTATATAGAACCAAAAATTTGCAGCACTCCTGGTGATCAGGTTCAACCCTCATTATCACCTGAGTAGAAAACTGGGGTTTATTCTCAGCCAAAGGGGTAGAATCGATCCCCAGTAGGGGAATAGACTTCTGTAGGGGTATCAAGGGAAATCCACAACGTTTAGCAAAATCATAATCCATCAGGTTAATAGCTGCTCCAGAATCAACGAAAGCCTGAGCAGAAAATGAGGACAGAGAGCATATCAGAGTGACAGTTAATAAAAACTTAGTCTGAACACTACCCAAGACAACTGAGCGTGCAAAACGTCTTCCCCGCTTAGGGCAGACTGAAATAGCATGAGAGGCATCACCACAGTAGAAACATAACCCATTGCGCTTTCGAAACTCATGACGCTGTGCCCCAGACACCACTCCATCACACTGCATGGGCTCAGCAGCTGGCTCACAAGGTAACACCACTCCACGCATACTTCTCCGCTCACGCAAACGTCTGTCAATTTGAATCGCTAATGACATAGAATCATTGAGACCAGAGGGGACAGGGAATCCCACCATAACATCCTTTACATTATCCGACAGACCCTTCCGGAAAAGGGCCGCCAAAGCGTCGTCATTCCATTTGGTCAGGACTGCCCACCTACGGAATCTCTGACAGTATAACTCAGCGTCATCAAGCCCCTGATTTAATGCCAACAAGGCTTTTTCAGCTTGATCAGTGATATTAGGCTCATCGTACAATAACCCCAAAGCCGGAAAAAATACATCAACATCACTCAAAACAGGATCCCCAGGTGTCAGGGAAAAAGCCCAATCCTGAGGATCGCCGCGCAGGAGAGAGATGACAATTTGAACCTGCTGCGCTGCGTTTCCTGAGGACTTAGATTTTAAGGCAAGAAACAATTTACAATTATTTTTGAAATTCTGAAACTTAGCTCGATCCCCTAAAAACAAATCAGGCATGGGGATCCTAGGTTCCACAACAGGCAACCTAGCAAGATATGCAGCAATACTCTGAACCTCAGTGGCAAGCTGATCCACACGGCCAGACAACTGTGCAAACTCCATTGGGAGAAAAGATCCTCCCCAGCACCCAGAGATACAGAGGGAAAAAAAAAAAATGCAACAAACAGAAAAATATCTGACAACTTTTCTTCCTTCAAAATATTTTTCCCTTCTGTGAGTACCATACAATTTTTATGGCCGGTGATACTGTTATGTTACGGTAGCTGAGGAGTGCAGGTAAAAAAGGCAATACACCAGAGCAGTTGGAATCTATGAGATTGCAGTACCCTGACTAACCACCACAACTAGAGGCAGCCGTGGAGCGTTCCTACGATGGTCCTAGACGCCTCGTCACAGCCTGAGAAACTAACTACACCTAAAGATAGAAATAGGAAAGCTATCTGCCCCGGAGCAGAACCCCAAAGATAATAGAAAGCCCCCAAACATATAATGGCGGTTAGACAAGAGGAAATACTGACACAGAAAGAAAATAGTATGAGCAAACGCTGGGGCCCAAACTATCTAAATAGAAAAGGACAGGAAGGGTACTTACTGCAATCCCAGAAAACCCTGAAAAACACCAACATACTAATTTCAAAATCACCTGAGATCACACGACCTCTACCACCTAAATTAGTTCTCTGGTGTAACAAAAACAGCAGCCACTGAAAAAACTGCAAAAAGCAAAAGTACAAAAACACAGTGGCTGGAGTAAACTGAGAGGGCAAAAAGCCCCCGGAGGGGACCCAGAAGGCCCCCACAGAAGTGCAGGACAAAATGCAAAAATATAGCAAAAACACAAAATAAGAAATTGTCTTATCTGATAGCAGGAGATGCAGACACGACACAGCAGGCTACAAGGGAAACTGGAAAGAAGGATTCAGACCAGAACAATTGATCACCGGCAACCCTGATGGGAAAATGATTCCCTTAAATAAGACCAATCAGTAACACCTGATTCCCAATCCTCACTAGTACCGCTTGTAACCACCAGAGGGAGCCTCTGCTCAGAACTCATCTCAAACCCATTCACAACAGTTCTCCCTCTATCAGTCACACAGCAATTTCAGCGGTCGACTGATATCATCGTTCAGCTATTCAGTGATGCCTCGGACTTGCATTAATAAAGCAGATAATTTCTGCTATATCTGTGGTGAGGTGACTTTTGAGTCACAAAAGCGAAACTTGGCTCATATGGTTAGGAAAGCCTGCAACCTGTATTTTGGCTGCAAAATAGGAGATCAGGACAAGAGTTGGGCTCCACATACATGCTGTAATCGATGTTCATCACACCTCACACAGTGGTTGAATGGGAAAAGACAATCAATGCCTTTTGCAGTGCCAATGGTATGGAGAGAGCCAACTGACCATACTACCAATTGTTACTTCTAAAAGAAGAGAAGAAAGAGAAAAGAAAAGAAAGAAAAGAACACCCAGAATATGGAGGAATAACCCAGTGACAGGGACAAGGAAAAAGAAGACCAATGCTACACAATGTATATAATAAACAAAAAATTCAGCCTTTATTGATCAAATGGCACAATACAAACAACAATAAGATGTATATATTTAAAAATAAAAATAAATATAAGAGGTAAATCTTATCTTCTGGGTGTTCTTTAATTATCCGGATGGTCTGCCATCCAATTTTCTGGTGGTATTGTCACATTTAGTATTGAATTTTTTAATCATTGATATTATTTTATTATTATTTTTATTCTTTCGTGTGATATATACATTTCCTTCAATTGTTACTTCTGCATGGTGTCTCCAATTGGGAACGGAATTTCTAAGAAAAAGAAGTGGACTATACAGTACCAAAATATTCCATGGGCAATACGCCCAGTAGCTCATTCAGAACAATTCACAAAGTACTGTTGTTTCCTATGTGAATGGGACATTCGAGCAAGATAAGAATACTACAAGAAAAGAGACTGGCCCCTCAGAAATGCACTGCAGCCGGGGAATAAAATGTGCTTCATCCAGCACTTGTAGAACCACAGAAAATTCTGTTACCTCCATTGCATATCAAGTTAGGTCTCATGAAGAACTTCGTAAAGTCAATGGACAAAAATGCAGAAGCATTCAAGCATCCATTTGTAAATTTCCAAGGTTGAGTGAAGCAAAGATAAAGGAAGGAGTCTTCATTGGTCCTCAGATTTGTGTGCTTCTGCAAGATGAGTTTCACCATTTACTGCGTGGTAAGGAAAAGGCTGCATGGGTAGCATTCCAGTTAGTGGTAACAAATTTCCTTGGAAACCCAAGTCAGACAACTATAAAGAGATGGTGGAAAATCTTCTTCAGGCATATCTTAATTTTGGCTGCAACATGCCATTAAAGATTCATCTCTTGCATTCGCATCTAGACTTCTTTACACCAAACTGCGGAGCAGAGAGTGACGAGCACGGTGAGCGATTTTACCAGGAAATTGTGACTATGGAAAAAAGATATCAGGGTAATTGGAACCCTTCGATGCTTGCAGACTACTGTTGGACAATCACCAGAGATAATCCAATGCTTGAATACAAAAGACAAGTAAAAAGGAGCCAAGTATCCAGTGACTAAGGACATATTTTGTACTGCGCAATAACGTATATTAATAGTTAAAATTAAAATTGTTCAAAGTGCTTAGACATGTGAATTAACTAATAATATAGTAGATTTAAATATACTTGAGTTTCCTCTGAATACATCTAATAAAATCTGTTTGACAATACATGTGCAGTTTTATATTTGTAGAAGTAATAACTACATGTTAGAATTATTTATTAATTTATGCAATAGTAAACTCTTCAATTTCATGGAAACTAGAGCCAAATAACAGTTTTCCTTGTCATATTTGAATTCAGCACATCAAAATCATTAAGAAATGGCTCATTTGATTTCTCAACCAGACAACTTTTAAAATTTTGTTGCCTAGTGTAATTTCCACAATTGAATGTTTAAAAAATGTTTCTGTGCTGAGATGATCTTCTAAATGTGCACCTGCTGTGTAATGGCTGTCAGGTCTGACCGTAAAGAGACATGGTCTGATCATACCACAGCTCCTGGGCAGGGGAGGAAGCAAAAAAGTATACAGACAGGACAGCAAGGGATCACAGCTGATTCTTTCTTTGAGGTAAAACATTGTTTAAAACCAGGCAGGGAAATGTTTTACCCAACAAAAAGAATGAGCTGTGATCCCATATTGTCCTGTCTGTGTACTCTTTTGCTTCCTCCCCTTTTTTATACTAGACATGAATCAACATTTCTCATGCAAATCTATGGGTCTGTGACAATCACAGACAGCACACGGGTTTTCCTCCATATTTGTGCAACGTTTTTATACCTACAGTTTTATATGTTGATATAGTCCACTATTTCCAAATAATAAACATCTGATCTCTATAGTGATATTTTTCCAAATGGGTCTGTCATTTCTGTGTATTGGTTCACAATAACTCAATAACCTCCCCACCCGCTTTTTTTTCAACTTGTACCCCCTTCAAATGGCTTCTATATAATATTTTTTTCTACTGCACCACTTTAAATGACGTTATGTGAAGCCTTGCAGGGTTTTTCTTTTATAATTTATTGACCCATTTTGCACAGACCTCATTTTTTGCAAGATTTCTGCAACATTTGCTGTGTTGTCTTGGTACAGTCTTTATATGATTAATTTCACCTGCATGGTGTGATGATCTTCTTCAGGTGATATAACATCTTATTCTCGTTGCACCATTTTAGCATGTCATATTGCAGCTAATTTGGTTTGTGGCATTTCCACATGGATGCAACTCGCTTTTCAAAACGTGAAAAGACATAATTTGCGACGGTAGATTTGTTGGTACCTTCTACTTTACATAGGTACTATACCCTTTATCATACTCCGGAATTTGTGTAGTTTTGACATGGTTTGTATGTGGTTAATTTGGCTCTACTGGTTACCACATGCTTGTTTAGTTACACTAGTATTTGACATTCCGGTTTGAAATCACACGCTTATGTAGTTACATTGGTATTTGACATTTCGGTATCCATCATTGACTTTGCCTTGATGGATGTTTATTAGTGTGGAGCAAGTGTACTCAGGTATAGCATTATCTGTGCATGCACTCAGGTATAGCATTATCTGAGCATGCTAGGGTGTTATCCGAGTATCGCGGGGACTTGAGCAATATGTTTGACTCTCCTCGGCTGCATGATTTGTGGCTGTTAGACAGCTGCAACACATATGGGTATTCTCTAATTAACAAGCAATCCCCTCGTGTTGTGGCTGTCTAACAGCCGCAAATCATGCAGCCGCGGGATTCGAACATACTACTCAAGTCCCCGCGATTCTCTGATAACGCTATATCAGAGTTCACTCACTCATCACTAATGCTTATTCAATGCATTTTGTATTTCATGCTTAGATTAGTAGCTATATTATTTATTATATATTTTTCTGTATCAAATGTAATTTCATATGCTTATTTATACTATGATAAAAGGAGTCTGTATGTTCTCCCTGTGTTTACGTGGGTTTCTGCAGGTTCTCCAGTTTCCTACCACACTCCAAAAACATAATGATAAGAAATTTAGATAGCAAGACCCACTGGGGACAGCGATGATAATGACCGTACAGTGCTGCGGAATATGATTGCGCTATATAAGCAATGCATGATAAATAATAATGTTATTCTTCTATTTAATAGATGCATTAGAGTATATGTCTCCATATACTTGTCTATGTCAAGCACCCAATTACATATACTCACTTATGCCACGTGTCCATGTCTTGCAGCTAGTCACATACACATGCCTAGACCAGGTCCATGTCAAGCTTCCAATTACATATACTCACTTATGCCACATGTCCATGTCTAGCAGCTAGTCACATACACATGCCTAGATCAGGTCAATGTCAAGCATCCAATTACATATACTCACTTATGCCACATGTCCATGTCTAGCAGCTAGTCACATACACATGCCTAGATCAGGATCCATTGTCAAGCATTCCAATTACATATACTCACTTAATACCACATGTCCATGTCTAGCAGCTAGTCACATACACATGCCTAGATCAGGTCCATGTCAAGCATCCAATTACATATACTCACTTATGCCACGTGTCCATGTCTAGCAGCTAGTCACATACACATGCCTAGATCAGGTCCATGTCAAGCTTCCAATTACATATACTTACCTGTGCCATGATGCACAATTTCTATTCGTCTTCTATAGTTGCACATATATACTGGGACGTAGGGAAAGTTCTGGACACTTACCCAATTCATTTCATACTTTTGCATGCATTCTATAGCAGTGGATTAATGTGCATAGTTTATTTATACAATATGTATTACCGTATATACCCATGTATAAGCCGAGACTTTCAGCCCATTTTTTAGTGCTGAAAGTCCCCCTCTCGGCTTATACGCGGGTCATATACGGGGGTCGGCGGGGGATTGGGAGCGTGGATGTCGGATCATACTCACCCCTCCGCCGGCGCGGTCTCTGCAGCCCCCCTGCTTCTCCCACAATCTCCGGCTCCTTCCTGCAGCAGTCACATGATACCGCTCATTAAAGTCATGAATATGCACATATTCATGACTTTAATGAGCGGTAGCACGTGACCGCTGCAGGACTGAAGCGCTGCGGAGAGCGCCAGGAGAAGAGGAGACGCTGCAGAGACCCGCAGCGGAGGGGTGAGTATAGCGATATTTACCTGTCCTCTCTCCACCGCTGCGCTGATCCCTCGGTCTGACTCCTCTGGCTGTGAATGATCAGGCAGAGGGCGTGATGACGTCGTTAGTGCGCGCCCCGCCCCCTGCCAGGTCATTCACAGCCAGAGGAGTCAGACCGAGGGATCAGCGCAGCGGTGCAGAGAGGACAGGTAAATATCTCAGGTGCCGGGGTCCTGAGCGAGCGGTGACACCGGCACCTGTCCCTCATAGCGTGCCGGTGTCACCGCCTGCTCAGGACACCGGCATCTGGCCCCCAGCGACGAGAGGTGAGTATGTCATTTTTTTTTTTTGCGCAGCAGCAGCATATGAGGCCTATACTATAGAGCATATGGGGCATAATCTGGAGCATATGGGGGCATAATATGGAGCATATGGGGGCATAATCTGTGGATCATACGGGGGCATAATCTGTGGAATATATGGGGGCATAATCTGGAGCATATGGGGGCATAATCTCTGAAGCATATTGGGCATAATCTGGAGAATATGGAGGCATAATCTGTGGAGCATATGGCGGCACAATCTCTGGAGCATATGGGGGCATAATCTGGAGCATATGGGGGCATAATCTGTGGAGCATATTGGGCATAATCTGTGCAGCATATGGGGGCATAATCTGTGGAGCATCATATGGGGGCATAATCATTTTTCACCCTAGGCTTATACACGAGTCAAGTTTTCCCAGTTTTTTGTGGCAAAATTAGGGGGGTCGGCTTATACACAGGTCGGCTTATACATGAGTATATACGGTACTTATCAATTTCACTTGTATGTACTGTATTATTCATCAGTACACACCTGTATTCTAGTATACATGTCTCCCCTCATGAGGATGGTTTTCTTTTCATATATCAATGGCTGCATTTATACCACCCACATAATGTTTATGCGGCTCATATATCCTGATGCAACAGTATGTTAGAATATACAGCTCGCATAACATTAACTATGGTATGAGCGGATGTGCCCAGTGTGCAGATGCGCTAAATATGTTACTGACAACTCTCATTGCCAGTAATGTAAGTTTCTTTTTCCTGCGTCTGAGCTCACTAATGTAAGCAGATCTCATTCTCACATTAGCGACACGCATTCCTTACGAGAAGATGCCTGCGCATGCGCTAAGCATGTTGCTGGCAAGTCCCGTTGGCAGTAATATACCATATGTTTCTCTTTCCTCTGTCTGTGCTCACTGACGTCAGCGGATCATTGACTCATCTTGTGGAGATGCCATCAAGCAGACTATACCACTGGCACTAATTACACTGTAATTGGTTAGTTTATATAGGTTATTTTCTCCTCAGTCTCTATCTTCTTTCCCCTGTTGAAGCGGATCTGAGCAGCGATACGTGTGGGGTTTCTCTCCGCTGACATCGCTGGTTGCCACTTTTTTCATGATTGTGGATTCCACATTTTATGGTTTGATATATTGTATAGTATTAGATTATTTCACTGGTCAACACAAAAAAATCATCAGCAAAGGTAATATGTCAGTTTTATGGAGTTTGATGTGCTGATTCCAAAAATACGCTTAGTTTTGCTCTATCACAAAGTTTCTGAGATAGAAGTGTTTTTGTTATTACGTTATTTCTGCATTTTCAATGTATGTGGTTTTTCCTATGTTATTCCCATTTCCTTGCTTGTCTTACTTAATTGTGAATTTTCTTACAGGGACAAAATCAGTAAAGGTTTCAGTGAGTTTTATGAGAAGGAGTATTGACAGTGCAGTCAACCAATGACTGCTTCTCAGAAAGTCACATGTTATGGGGAGGAGCTAACTTACGAGGCGGTAAGATTTCAGTCAGTAAGAAAAAGATGGTGATGGCAGCAAGGCCTGGTATGTGAGACTGACAGCAGACAAGCCTCTGCAGGGATCTGGGCCCTGCCACAGGGAGATAGAAGGGAAGGCAACGGACAGCCGCCATTGTGAGAGGATATTCACTGCATTTCTGGGAGGGCAAGTCGACTCAGAGGGAAGAAAACAGCTCAGCCACTGAGGTGTAACTGAGTGAGGGTCTCTACAGAGAGAGAACCTGAAAACAGCCAATATCACACTGAGAAACTGCCTGTCTGCAAATGTTCATCTGTAAGGAATAGGCTGACCTGTTTACCTCACAACTATATATAGTTATCTACCAGATTACCTCCAGTAAAATCAGTTCTAAGTACAAGCTGCCTCTGTCATCTCTGGGGAAATAGCTACATATAGTCAGTCGGCTCATAACATTTTTTTTGTTTGTCACCACCACTGAATTGAACTTACTCTACTGTTTGATCTGATTTAAAGGAGAAAAATGCCTCGACAGTGTATAAATCATCAGAACAGATTCTGCTATGTGCGTGGTTCTTTTACACCAAAAGGCCAAGAACGTTTAATCATTCATGATATTAAAAAGATGTACTTTTAAGTGTCCAGTTGGTGATCCAAGACAAAAGCTGGGCCCCTTATGTGATATGTTCAAGTTGTACAAATGGTCTTCTTGACTGGTTGAATATGAGGAAAGTGGCTATGCCATTTGCTGTTTCCATGATTTTGAGAGAATTCAAACATCATAGTGATGACTGCTACCTTTGCTTTGTCAAACTGAAGGGCTTTTCTACAAAGAACAAATATAAGACTAATTACTCTGAACTTGAATCTGCGATTAGGCCAGTTCCAAATGATGGTACCTTGCCAGTTCCAGTACCACCGATGTCTGGATTGGTTGAAAATGAAGTAGAATATGAAGACTATGGAGCTGAAGCTACTGGCGAAGACATGGAGACCTCAAGTCAAGTTGAGTATGTACAGCCAGAATGCTTTACTCAACATGAATTAAGTGATCTCATAAAGATGAAGCTGAACTTCTTGCATCTAGGTTGAAACAGAAGAATCTTCTTCGTGATGATGTCAAAGTGTGTTATTACCAAAACAGAAGTAACACTTTAACACAATTTTTCACAGTTGATGTACCAATGGTGTACTGTAACAATGTGAATGGCCTCTCTGAAGAGCTGAATCAAGAGTATTTTGTTGCAGATTGGCGATTGTTTATTGACTCATCCCAGAGAAGTTTGAAAGCAGTGTTACTTCACAATGGATATATGAAACCATCAATCCCTATTGCTCACTCATGTCATCTAAAGGAAAGTTATGAAAATCTGTCAGTTGTTTTGGATGCCATACAATGTAAGCATCATCAATGGATTATCTGTGGAGACTTGAAAGTGATTGGTCTGCTAATGTGAATGCAAGGAGGTTTCACAAAATATTGTTGCTTCATGTGTTTATGGGACAGTAGAAATACAGTAGAGCATTATGTTCATCGTGATTGGGCACAGATAAACATCTATGCTCCAGGTAGAGACAATGTTCAGCATAATCCTTTAGTTGCTCCAACAAAAATCTTTCTTTCACTACATATAAAGTTGGGAATGATTAAAAATTTTGTGAAAGCCATGGCAAAGACAAATTCAGAAGGGTTCCAGTGAATTTCACAGAAATTCTCCAGCATTTCACCAGCAAAACTTAAGGAAGGGGTATTTGTTAGTCCTCAGATCAGACAGCTTATGAGAGATGATGTGTTTGAAGGAACTGTAAATGATAAGGAATTGAGATCTTGGAAACGCTTCAAGTGGATCTGTGAAAACTTCTTAGAAAAACAAAAATCTCCAGAATATGTTGAAGGTGTTGAGGAACTGCTAAATGCATACCAGTGTCTTGGATGTCTCATGTCTCTGAAAATGCACTTTTTGCATTCACATTTAGATTTCTTCCCTCAAAATCTGGGGGATGTAAGCGATGAACAAGGCGAGCGGTTTCACCAGGACATTAAAGTAATGGAACACCGCTACCAGGGTATTTGGAATGACTCAATGATGGCAGATTACTGTTGGCTGTTATATAGGGACAACCCTGAAAAATCGCATCAATGACAGTCTAATGTCAAGCATTTTTAATTTCTGCTCATATTTTGGTTTCTATTTTGCATGTGAAATTATTTTGGTTCAATAAAAACGGTTTTGTAAGGTGAAGCATTTTTTCTGATATGTAGATTACTGTTTTCTTAATATAGGAAAGATGTGTATCTTCGTACCGTGTTAGCCAGTAGATAGAAAAATATTAGACTTGAGAGTCCTCAGTGGTTGATACCTTTTAATGGCTAACTGAAAAGATGGTAACAAATTGCAAGCTTTCGAGACTACTCAGGTCTCTTCATCAGGCGAAGACTAATACAAAATCTGAAGAATCACATATTTATACACAACAGGACACAGGAATAATGCAATAGATAAGACAAGTGACGTGAAGCAGAACTGTCATTATGGCAGAGGGATGAACATAAATATTGGAACAGTTCATAGATAAGGAGTGAAAGTTTTATTACCCTCTGATTGGAGTCTGCTATTGTGTTTTGATGCCCCTAGAAGGTCAGAGAAGCAGATTCCTTAATTGATGTACACAGACATGAATCCGTGTGATATATTCATTCCAGCACTAAGAGTGTCAAAGGTCATCATAAGTTTATATTCCCAAACCTTTCTATCTTTCTCAGATTTGAAGTTAGATTTTAATACAAGTAATTCCATATCCATCATGCTATGACCGGGCATACAAAAGTGTTTTGCCACAGGTAAATCCATACTTTTTTCTCTTATTGTGTGGCGATGAGAATACATCATTGTTCTCAGTTTTTGCCCGGTCTCCCCCACATACAGACCCCCAGATGGACATTTCGTACAAATAATTAGGTACACCACATTAGATGTGATGCAGCTGAAAGTACCTGGGATCTTGTAGTCCTGATGGGAGTTGGGGATCTTTATCTTGTCCGTGGTCATTATAGATGCACAGGTCTGGCATTTCTTCTGGTTGCAAGGAAAGGTTCCTGCAGCTGTTGGGGAGGACAGGGAGCTTCTGACAATGATGCTTCTTAGATTTGGGGGCTGCCTAAAACATAGTAGTGGGGGGTCTGGAAATATGGATTGTAATCAGGCATCTTTTTGTAGTAAAGGTTGTAAAGGTTCTGCTTCACGTCACTTGTCTTATCTACAGTGCCTACAAGTAGTATTCAACCCCCTGCAGATTTAGCTGGTTTGATAAGATGCAAATAAGTTAGAGCCTTCAAACTGCAAACGAGAGTAGGATTTATTAACAGAAGCATAAATCTTACAAAACAAAAAGTTATGTTGCTCAGTTGAATTTTAATAAATTTTAAACATAAAAGTGTGGGTCAATTATTATACAACCCCTATGTTTAATATTTCGTGGAATAACCCTTGTTTGCAATTACAGCTAATAATCGTCTTTTATAAGACCTGATCAGGCCGGCACAGGTCTGTGGAGTTATTTTGGCCCACTCCCCCATGCAGATCTTCTCCAAGTTATCTAGGTTCTTTGGGTGTCTCATGTGGACTTTAATTTTGAGCTCCTTCCACAAATTTTCAATTGGGTTAAGGTCAGGAGACTGACTAGGCCACTCCAACACCTTGACTTTTTCCCTCTTGAACCAGGCCTTGGTTTTCTTGGCTGTGTGCTTTGGGTCGTTGTCTTGTTGGAAGATGAAATTACGACCCATCTTAAGATCCTTGATGGAGGAGCGGAGGTTCTTGGCCAAAATCTCCAGGTAGGCCGTGCTATCCATCCTCCCATGGATGCGGACCAAATGGCCAGGCCCCTTGGCTGAGAAACAGCCCCACAGCATGATGCTGCCACCACCATGCTTGACTGTAGGGATGGTATTCTTGGGGTCGTATGCAGTGCCATCCAGTCTCCAAACGTCACGTGTGTGGTTGGCACCAAAGATCTCGATCTTGGTCTCATCAGACCATAGAACCTTGAACCAGTCTGTCTCAGAGTCCTCCAAGTGATCATGAGCAAACTGTAGACGAGCCTTGACATGACGCTTTGAAAGTAAAGGTACCTTACGGGCTCGTCTGGAACGGAGACCATTGCGGTGGAGTACGTTACTTATGGTATTGACTGAAACCAATGTCCCTACTGCCATGAGATCTTCCCGGAGCTCCTTCCTTGTTGTCCTTGGGTTAGCCTTGACTCTTCGGACAAGCCTGGCCTCGGCACGGGAGGAAACTTTCAAAGGCTGTCCAGGCCGTGGAAGGCTAACAGTAGTTCCATAAGCCTTCCACTTACGGATGATGCTCCCAACAGTGGAGACAGGTAGGCCCAACTCCTTGGAAAGGGTTTTGTACCCCTTGACAGCCTTGTGACCCTCCACGATCTTGTCTCTGATGGCCGTGGAATGCTCCTTTGTCTTTCCCATGTTGACCATGTATGAGTGCTGTTCACAAGTTTGGGGAGGGTCTTAAATAGTCAGAAAAGGCTGGCAAAAGAGATCATTAATCCACACATGTGAAGCTCATTATTCTTGGTGCCTGAACTACTTCTTAATACTTTAGGGGGACCAAACAGAATTCTTGTGGTTTGAGGGGTTGAATAATAAATGACACTCTGAATTAACTTTTAACGTTTTTTTTTTAAAAAAAATTAAAATAAAAATTTTTGCTGCAGTGCATTTCCCACTTCCAGGCTGATCTACAGTACAAATGTCACAATGCCAAGTTAATTCCGCATGTGTCAACCAGCTAAATCTGCAGGGGGTTGAATACTACTGTATATAGTAGAAAAAGGCGTGCACTCTGGTAGTAACGAATAGGTGCAGGCTGAACCTAGAACTAGGCCAGATAATCATGAAATTGGAAAAACAGCCGCACTCAAAGAATCTTGCACACAATTATGAATACTGAATACACATACGCATAAATTAATACAACAGAGGAGGCCACTGAGGGATATGAAAACTTGAAAAAAAACAGAGGTAAAACACGTGCAATAAATAAAGTTAAGAAACGTGCACAAACCATGAATAGCCAGGAGCCCCAAATGAGGAGGGGGGACGAGGGACAGGCATACCTCCAGGCCATTACCTCTGTTTTTCTCCACATCTCATTCCAGCCTTTTCAAGTTTTCATATCCCACAGTGGCCTCCTCTGTTCCTTTTCCGTTATCTTCCTTAAGGTCAGTATTTATGTCTACACTGCCTCTGCGTCCGTATTAATCCCCCTTATTCCATATCAAAGCATTTCAGCCCCTCTGTTGTCCCGTCCTGAGACTGCACTCCAAGTGTGTCACATACTCAGATGTTACACGGGCTTTACCAGTAGATATTGTATTAATTTATGCGTATGTGTATTCAGTATTCATAATTGTGTGCATAAATTCTTGTGTATATATTTACTTGTATATTGTGCATAATGTCTTTCCTATATAAAAAATATTTTTGCCTTTTTAAAAAAAATTTTTTCTCAAATTGTTCCATGTCTTGGATTTAGTTTATATATGTATATATTTATATACCTTTCCTCATCCTATACATAATTGTTACTTTTTTTATTCATTCTTGTATTTTGTGATCTAACTTTTTATCTTTTCTGTGTATATTTTCTTTGGTTAGGTTTGAGAAAGACCCATTGCAGGGTCGAAACGTTACCTCTACACGTTTTTTATGCTGTGGTGTTTTCAAATAAAACTTTTTTCACTTGCATTGAAAGATTGTTTGAGTGCGGCTGTTTTTCCAATTACTTGTCTTATCTATTGCATTATTCCTGTGTCCTTTTGTGTATATAAATATGTGATTCTTCAGATTTTGTATTAGTCTGCGCCTGATGAAGAGACCTGTGTAGTCTTGAAAGCTTGCAATTTGTTACCTTCTTTTCAGTTAGCCATTAAAAGGTATCAACCACTGAGGACTCTCAAGTCTAAATATTTTTTGTTTTCTTAATGTCGCTGTACATTTCCTATACCTTATAATAATGATGCTGCTCCATGGAAACTATATGTGCTACACAAAAAAAACTACATACATTTTTGAAATCAGGACAAAAAGATGATTCAGAAAAGTATAAAGTCACTTGCGATGATTACAAAAAATATTCTTTTGTAGACCTCTATAGCACCATTTTCCATGGCACTTTACATGTGAAAAGGGGTATAAATAATAAGAAACAAGGACAATAATCTTAATACAAGTCACGACTGGTACAGGGGGAAAAAGGACCCTGCCCGTGAGGGCTCACAATTTACAAGATTGCCATCTTGTATCATTTGCTAGTTGTATAGACATGTCTGGTTTAGTGTTTAGTTATATAGGCAAGTCCCTTTATTTCATTCATTATATAGGCACATCTAAATTTTACTACATTCAATTGTTACTACACCTATACACTAGCACTTTATCTTATTTCCTATTGTCATATTTCACATTATAACTTGGGTTTAATTATTTTTATTTGTGCATACGTCAGATTCATATATATATCTCTTCTAGATTTATTTATCTTTATGTATGTGCATTCATGAAATTCATACCTGATTACATGGCACACAAATACCGTATATACTCGTGTATAAGCCGAGATTTTCAGCACCTTTTTTCGTGCTGAAAATGCCCCCTCAGCTTATAAACGAGTCATTGGGCAGAAACCAGCGGGGGAGGGGGTGCCGCTGCAGGAGCCGGTGGCTGGGACATCATACTCACCCCTCCCCGTTCCATCGCTGAACGTCCCTGCAATCCTGCGTTGTACCCGGCTTCCTGCATCTCTCCTGTGCTGAGTTTTGACGTATACCGCTCATTAAGGTCATGTAATATGGACGCGACGCCACTCCCATAGGCGTGGCGTCCATATTCATGGCCTTAATGAGCGGTATTACGTCACCGCTCAGCACAGGAGAGCTGCAGGAAGCCGGGTACAACGCAGGATTGCAGGGACGTTCAGCGATGGCGAGTATGATGGAGGAGGATGGGGGAGCATGGAGGAGAGGACAAGTAGCACGGAGCAGGACGGGGGGGGAGAACGGTGGACGAGGAAGCATGGAGGAGGACAATGAGCACGGAGCAGGACGGGGGGGAGAACGGAGGACGGGGGAAGCATGGAGGAGGACAATGAGCACGGAGCAGGACGGGGGGAGGATGGAGGGCACAGAGGAGCACGGAGCAGGACGGGAGGAGAGGATGGAGGGCACAGAGGAGCACGGAGCAGGACGGGGGGGCACAGGAGGATGGAGAAGGAATGGGGGAGCACAGCGGAGGAAGGAGCAGGAGGGGGGGAGTACAGAGGAGAATGGGGGAGCACAGAGCTGGATGGGGGAGCAAGGAGCAGGACGGGGGCAGCACAGAGCAGGACGGCAGTTTATACACCCGGCTTATAAACGAGTCAATAAGTTTTCCCAGTTTTTTGTGGCAAAATTAGGGGGGTCGGCTTATACACGAGTATATACGGTACTTGGATTTGCAGTGCAACTCCTCTTTGATATTGTATACTATATACAGGGTATATTGAATACAGGATGTCATTGTGGAGATTTTGGTTTTAATTGTTTTTGATTATGGAGTATTGCTGTCTAAATAAACTATTTTCTCTTATATAGGCGGGCACAACATTACTGTATTCCTTTCTTCTGCGCTTTGGACTGATTCCTCTATTTAGGCGTAGCACCCTTTATATGTATTACTGGCTGTACATCTACCTCATCCACATTATTAGACCACACATTGCCATGTGGGGTTCTACTATTATTCCCAAGCAACATGCCCGCTGTCTTGGGTCATACTTAATTCAGAGCTTTCATTCGCCCCCCCCACATCCAATCACTCGCTTGCTCTTGTCATCTACACCTCAAAAAACATTTCTAGAATTTGACCTTTTCTTACTTTTAACTCTGCAAAACCCTTACTGTACCTCTTATTCATTCTCGTCTGGACTATTGTAACACTCTACTAATCGGTCTCCTGCTCACTAAACTCTCCAATCACTTCTATATGCAGCAGCCAGGATCATATTCCTCAACAACTGTTACACCGATACCTCTTCCCAGTGCCAGTTGTTGCACTGATTACTAGTGTTGAGCATTCCGATACCGCAAGTATCGGGTATCGGCCGATATTCGCTGTATCGGAATTCCGATACTTAGTTCCGATATTTTTCCTATATCGTATACCGGAATCGGAAGTTCCCATAATTCTTTGAGAGGCAATGTGATTTTAGTCAGCCAATGAGGAATCTTATGAAGTGTGGGCACATCCTGTAATGCTGCGGTCATCTTAACTAATGGCATGGCTGTGATTGGCTGCTGAAATGATGTCAGAATGCACTATAAAAGGCGCCGCCGCCATTTTAGCGTCACTGTGCTGTGAACTCAGTTAGGGACAGAACGCTGCTCTGCTGACTCTGAGGGACAGTTAGAGTTTGCGATTTTGTGTACTTTGCTTTAGGCAGGCTAGTTTACCAACCGCTGTGTAAAGCTTCCTTTTGCCTTGCAGTGTTGTTTTAACAGCTCTGTGCAAGGTGTGTGTGTGAGAGTGCAGGTGACGCTGCAGTTTGCTCTGCATCCAATGCTGTCTGTAGGCATCTGCACGTGTCACTCACAGACTCTTTTTTTTTTTCTTTAGTGTAATTCTAGCTGCTCCATTCAATAGAAATTATAGTGTGACGCGCTTCCATCCGTATACAATACATTGGTTGCAAACACTATAGAAGTACAGAAAGGAGCCTTTCACAGATAGTGAACAGTTGTGTTTCAGTGTTCACTGCAGTCTGTGAGGTTTTGATTTTTTGAGTGCAGATCACGCTCCAGTTAGTTCTTCAACCACGCTGGTTGTAGTCTGCTGAGCGTGTGTCACTGCCTCATCCTTCACATTTTTCTCTAATTGGTGCTGCTCCATTATATTTGAAAAAAATCTAATCTATTAGTGTGACGCGCTTCCATCCGTATACAATACATTGGTTGCAAACACTATAGAAGTACAGAAAGGAGCCTTTCACAGATAGTGAACAGTTGTGTTTCAGTGTTCACTGCAGTCTGTGAGGTTTTGATTTTTTGAGTGCAGATCACGCTCCAGTTAGTTCTTCAACCACTGCTGGTTGTAGTCTGCTGAGCGTGTGTCACTGCCTCATCCTTCACATTTTTCTCTAATTGGTGCTGCTCCATTATATTTGAAAAAAATCTAATCTATTAGTGTGACGCGCTTCCATCCGTATACAATACATTGATTGCAAACACTATAGAAGTACAGAAAGGAGCCTTTCACAGATAGTGAACAGTTGTGTTTCAGTGTTCACTGCAGTCTGTGAGGTTTTGATTTTTTGAGTGCAGATCACGCTCCAGTTAGTTCTTCAACCACTGCTGGTTGTAGTCTGCTGAGCGTGTGTCACTGCCTCATCCTTCACATTTTTCTCTAATTGTGCTGCTCCATTATATTTGAAAAAAATCTAATCTATTAGTGTGACGCGCTTCCATCCGTATACAATACATTGGTTGCAAACACTATAGAAGTACAGAAAGGAGCCTTTCACAGATAGTGAACAGTTGTGTTTAGTGTTCACTGCAGTCTGTGAGGTTTTGATTTTTTGAGTGCAGATCACGCTCCAGTTAGTTCTTCAACCACTGCTGGTTGTAGTCTGCTGAGCGTGTGTCACTGCCTCATCCTTCACATTTTTCTCTAATTGGTGCTGCTCCATTATATTTGAAAAAAATCTAATCTATTAGTGTGACGCGCTTCCATCCGTATACAATACATTGGTTGCAAACACTATAGAAGTACAGAAAGGAGCCTTTCACAGATATGAACAGTTGTGTTCAGTGTTCACTGCAGTCTGTGAGGTTTTGATTTTTTGAGTGCAGATCACGCTCCAGTTAGTTCTTCAACCACTGCTGGTTGTAGTCTGCTGAGCGTGTGTCACTGCCTCATCCTTCACATTTTTCTCTAATTCGTGCTGCTCCATTATATTTGAAAAAAATCTAATCTATTAGTGTGACGCGCTTCCATCCGTATACAATACATTGGTTGCAAACACTATAGAAGTACAGAAAGGAGCCTTTCACAGATAGTGAACAGTTGTGTTTCAGTGTTCACTGCAGTCTGTGAGGTTTTGATTTTTTGAGTGCAGATCACGCTCCAGTTAGTTCTTCAACCACTGCTGGTTGTAGTCTGCTGAGCGTGTGTCACTGCCTCATCCTTCACATTTTTCTCTAATTGGTGCTGCTCCATTATATTTGAAAAAAATCTAATCCATTAGTGTGACGCGCTTCCATCCGTATACAATACATTGGTTGCAAACACTATAGAAGTACACAAAGGGGCCTTTCACAGCTACTGAACAGTTGTCTGCAGTGTTCACTGTAGTCTGTGAGCTTCATTTTTGAGTGCAGATTACCTCCAGTTAGTTCTTCAACCATGCTGGTTGTAGTCTGCTGACGTGTTCACTCCCTCATCCTTCACATTTTCCTAATGGTGCGCTCATTATATTGAAAAATCTAATCATTATGTGACGTGCTTCCATCCTAACAATACATTGTTGCAAACACTATAGAAGTACAGAAGGACCTTTCACAGATATAACAGTTTGTTCAGTGTTCACTGCAGTCTGTGAGTTTGATTTTTTGAGTGCAGATCACGCTCCAGTTAGTTCTTCAACCACTGCTGTTTAGTCTCTGAGCGGTGCACTGCTCTCCTTCACATTTTCTCTAATTGGTGCTGCTCCATATATTGAAAAATCTAATCTATAGTGTGACCGCTTCCACCGATACAATACATTGTTGCAACATATAGAATACACAAAGGCCTTCCAGCTACTGAACAGTTGTCTGCAGTGTTCCTGCGTCTCTGAGAATAACCACACTAGCCTTATAACTTCTGACTTTCTTTATCAATTACCAAGATGAAGAAGGCAGGGAGTAAGGCACGTGGTCGTGGCCGTAGAGTTTCAGCAGGGAGAGGACGTGGGGATTCTGTGGCTGCTGCCGCACCCAGTGACACAGCATCCACCAGTTTTCCCCGTGAGCGTTCCTTTATGCGCACTTTTGTAGGAGCTCAGCGTACCCCCCTGCTGCGGGAAGAACAAATTGAAGCCGTTGTTGGTTGGATGGCAGCCAATGCATCGACTTCAATTGCTTCCACCTCCTCTCAGGACCACAGCACTGTTGAACAACCATCTGTCTCTTCACCGCCTGCCAAATTGCCCAGGCAGTCAGAGAGTTATGAACTGGAGCCAGCTGAGTCTCTGCTTCTGTTCTCAGAATCTGTTGGCTTGCAAACAGGGGCCCAGCCAAGCAGCATTCTGGAATGTGAAGAAGAGGCAGTATGCAGTGATGCGCAACAGCTGTGTCTCTCTGAATGTGAAGAGGCGGGTGAGCCAGTGCCAATGGTCAGCCACACCGCAGAACGCATCTGATGATGATGAGACTCAGGTGCCAGTTTCTGTTGAGCATGGTGCTGGCCAGACCACCCAACAGCAGCAGGTGTTGGAAGAGGGTAGTGGAGATGATGAGGTCCAAGACCCAACATGGCGTGAGGAACAGGAAGGTGGTGGTAGCAGCTCCGAGGAAGAGATTGCCCCAACGGTCCAAACAGTAGGGAGAGGTAGGCTGCAGACTCGGTTGCCTGTAGCCTCCAGTTTGGCACCCGTTTGTAGCAGTTCTCTTCCAACAGCCAAAACGGGCGCTCCCAGGACTTGCACTGCGTGGTCCTTTTTTGACACACTTGCAGATGATATTTGCTATGTCAAATGCAAGCTGTGTAATCAAAAAGTAAAAAGAGGTAAAAATGTCAGTAACCTTAATACCACAAATATGTGGAAACATGTGCGGTCAAAGCACGTGGTTGAGTTCCAAAGACACACTGGAGATGTAGGCCAACCTACAGCAGTACCTACATCTTCAGCTCGTGTTGGAGCCTCTTCCTCCAGCTCACACACAGCTGGTTCGGCTTCCTCACAGGATCGCCATGGAAGAACCTCTGTCACTGTTGTCCAGAGACCCAGTGTTATTCCACCCACAGCTGCAAGTTCCCTGTCATCCTCACACTCCCAGGCCACAAAACAGCCATCGGTAGCACAGGCATGGGATAAAAGACGGCCATACTCGGCAAACCATCCACGAGCACAAAGCTCTGAATGCTGGCATTGCAAAACTCCTGTCCCTTGAAATGCTGTCATTCAGGCTGGTGGAGACTGACAGTTTCCGTAACTTAATGGCATTGGCAGTCCCACAATACAATGTGCCCAGCCGATTTTATTTCAGCAGGCAAGCCGTCCCTGGTCTGCAAAAGCATGTTGAGGGAAAAATTAAACATGCGCTACTAAACGCCGTCAGTAGCAAGGTCCACCTGACCACCGATGCGTGGACCAGTACCCATGGCCAGGGACGATACCTTTCCCTCACTGCCCATTGGGTCAATGTTGTGGAGCCGGGTACAGATCTTGCGAGTGGCGCTGTACGTGTTCTGCCAACTCCAAGGATTGCAGGAATCAAGTCTGTCCACATTGACTCCTCCTCCTACTCCAGTTCCTCAGAATCATCGCTGCAGGAGCCGTCACGGTCTACCTCCACATGGACCCGTGAACGCTTACCTGATGCGACCGATATGAGCACAGCCGTGGCCAAACGTCAACAGGCCGTCCTGAAATTAATTTCCATGGGGAATTGAAGCCACACAGCGCAGGAGCTCTGGAATGCCATCAAGCAGGAGAGCGACGTGTGGTTTTTGCCAGCGAATCTCCAGCCAGGCTTGGTAGTGTGTGACAATGGCCGAAATCTGGTGGCAGCTCTGGGCCTTGGCAACCTCACTCACATATCATGTCTGGCACATGTGCTCAACTTGGTCGTGCAGAGTTTTTTGAGGGACTATCCGGATCTTGATGCACTGCTGCACAAGGTCCGCCTAGAGTGCGCTCACTTGCGACGTTCCAGCATGGCCAGATTGCGCATTGCAGCTCTGCAACGCAGATTTCGCCTTCCTGAACATAGCATCATATGTGACGTACCCACCAGGTGGAATTCCACGTTACATATGTTGGAGCGGTTGTGTGAGCAGCAGCCAGCAGTAATGGAGTATCAGCTGCATCAGGCGCAATCAACTCGCAATTTGCGCCGTTCACACTTCACCACTACTGAGTGGGCCTCTATGAAGGACATCTGCCACGTTTTGCGTGCGTTGATGAGTCAACGCGGATGGCGAGTGCAGATGATGCACTAGTCAGCCTGACTGTCCCCCTTATCTGCCTGCTTCAAAAAACACTGCAAGCAATAAGGGATGAGGTTTTGGAAGAGGTGGAGGATGAGGAGTCACAAATTCCATCACCTTCTGGACAGTCAGCGCAACGTGGTTCCTCACAAAGGACTGGGCAGGGCTCACTTTTGAGGAGGATGAGGAGGAGTCAATGGAGGAGGAAGACATCGCTCCAGAGGGAGGTACACAACGCTCTAGTCAGTATGTAGAGCGAGGGTGGGGTGATGCAGAGCAGGCAGAGATGACGCCTCTTCAGGGGACAGCGTTTCTTGGCCAGTTGGGAGTCTGCAGCACATGGTTGATTTCATGCTGCAGTGCCTGAGAAACGACCGCCGCATCGCCCACATTCTCACCACGTCTGATTATTGGGTGTACACTCTCCTAGACCCTCGCTACCGGGACAACTTACAAAGCCTCATCACACCATTGAACCGGGAGCGTAAAATGCGGGAGTACCAAGACACACTGGTGCAATCCATAATGTTCTCCATTCCAGCCGAGAGCACTGCTGCTGCTACTGCTTTACAAAGCAGCTCTGTGTGTCGAGGCAGTGGAGACAGCTCTGCAACAAGAGGGAGCACAAGCAGCGCCTCTGCACAGGGCAAGACCAGTATGTTCCAAATGTGGCGAAGTTTTGTGGCAGCGCCACAAATGTCTACACCATCCGAGTTGGCTCCAGTCAGCAGGAGGCAACGTTTCCGTAAGATGGTGACAGACTACATGTCTTTCCCTCTCAGTGTACTCCCAGATGGCTCTTCCCCATTCAAGTTTTGGGTCTCTAAGCTGGATACATGGCCAGAGCTTAGCCAGTATGCATTGGAGGTGCTGGCTTGCCCTGCTGCCAGTGTATTATCGGAGCGCGTCTTTAGTGCTGCAGGTGGTGTACTAACAGACCGTCGCATGCGACTATCCTCCGATAATGTAGACGGCTTACTTTTCTGAAAATGAACAAGGCATGGATCTCGCCAGAATTTGTCTGTTCGTTTTCAGATTAAATAACCGGTTCGCAACGTTATCCATGTCTCCTGTTATGTTCATCTTTCTACCACCTGAACTCTACTCCCTGGGCTACAACACTGCCAGTTGCTGCTCAGAAGTGTCGTGTCCACAGACCAATACACAAGCTATAGTGTTAGTGGGGTTCAGTAACGCCAGCTGTTCCCCTGCTGTGTGTCCGGCAAGAAGTCCTCCTGTTCCCTACACATGCACAGAAAAACCCATGTCGAACATGCTCCAAATAGGGAAGAGCCGTCACCCTGATTGTTATGCTTAAAACAGGAAATTGTGAAGTTTTCCAGGCCTAGAATGATAAATTTTTATTACAAATATGGACAAATAATAATTTGTCATCACAGCGCATATCTGCACATGTCTATTACAAATGGTAACAAAAACTAAAACATAGTCTTCACTTTTTGAAATTAATGCATAAAAGTACATTTCATACTTATCAATTAATGCTTTTTAAGGAACTTTATCTGTACCTGTAAGATAATGCAGTCAATGGATGTACGAATCATAAAATCCTCATGATCATCATCACGAGTTTTATTTATGACAGACATTATAAAATACACATACTGATGCCAACTGTAACTTCACACACCATATATGAAATGGCCAGCATCTAAACCTGGTAATAATGTGCAATAATAAATTATTACATCTAGAAAGTGCATCATGCATACTGACAATAGGTAGTTATACCTGCAAGTGCTGTTGAAACAACCACAACAGATATAAATTAATAATGGTATATAGGTATCACAGTGCATAGTTACTCATGGACAATGTCGATGTAATACTGTACCTCAATAAAGTCAGCGTCAACCATTATGCTTGTTAGTCTTGTAGATTGTTAAAGAGGGAACGGTCTTTTTTTGTTGGTCATAGGTGGAGTATTAGACAGTAAATGATTACTGCTGTCGTATTTTTGGCGTCCCTAGGGCGCAATAACGCTGCGTAACGTCACATTTTATAGAGTCATCTAATTGACACACACTACCCTACCCTACGCGTGACAGTAGGAAGGTAGTGTTGACGGATAAAGCCTTGCGCAACCAGACATGCTTTTACCCTCTTCAACACTGTACAAGCAAAAAATGCATGATTGCAGCCGCAGACTTTATTGACGTACAGTATAACATCGCCATTACCCATCAGAGGCTGTCCACTGTCTGATACAGACATAGAATATACCTTTGCTATCCGTAGCCTTTGTTTCACCTACACTTGCAGGCACACACTTAAATTGTGACAATGCATTATGTTTTTTTAAATGGTTATTTTTTATCGTACATTATTGTGTCATCACATAGATGAGTCCATGCTGGACATGTCATACATGGTGTACAAAGTAACTATTTTATTAACTTAAATAATTGAAATGTCTGTGACTGTCACATCTAAATTGCAATGATGATGATGATGAGTGACTATTCCAAAATCCATTGTCTTCACTATGTTATGGTTTAACATAGCGTTCCTTAAACTTATTCATAAATACAAAAATGGACTTTTATTCTTAAATTTACAACACTATATTTTGTAACCAATTTTTTGGATGGTGTGTTGTTCCATTTCTTGTTGGCATGTGCATATATGCGTTTATATTTGCAGTGTCTTTATTTTTATTCTTGAAGTTAGGAAACATGTGTATCGTTGTACCGTGTTAGCCAGTAGATTGATAAATATTTAGACTTGAGAGTCCGCAGTGGTTGATACCTTTAATGGATAACTGAAAAGATGGTAACAAATTGCAAGCTTTCGAGGCTACTCACGTCTCTTCATCAGGCAAAGACTAAAACAAAAAATGAAGCATCACATATTTCTATACACAACAGGACACAGGAATAGTGCAATAGGTAAGACAAGTAAGTGACGTGTAGCAGAACTGTCATTATCACAGAGGGATGAACATAAATATTGGAACAGTTCCTAGATAAGGATAGAAAGTTTTATTGCCCTCTGATTGGGGTCTGGTTTTGTGTTTTCATGCCCCTGGAAGGGCAGAGACGCAGATTCCTTAATTGATATAGAATGACATAAATCCGTGTGATCTATTCATTCCATCACTAACAGTGTCAAAGGTCATGATGAGCTTATATTCTGAAACCTTTGTATCTTTCTCATATTTGAAGTTATATTTTAATACCACTAATTACATATCCATCATGCTATGACCGGGCATACAAAAGTGTTTTGCCACAGGTAAATCCATTATTTTTTCTCTTATTGTGTGGCGCTGATAATTCATCCTTGTTCTCATTTTTTGGCCAGTCTACCCTCACTTGTCCCTCCCTCACTTGTCTTACCTATTCCTGTGTCCTGTTGTGTGTAGAAATATGTGATTCTTCATTTTTTGTTTTAGTCTTAGCCTGATGAAGAGACCTGAGTAGTCTGGAAAGCTTGGAATTTGTTACCATATTTTCAGTTAGCCATTAAACGGTATCAACCACAGCGGACTCTCAAGTATAAATATTTTTCTATTCTTGGAATTGAAATTCATCATTTTATTGTCCTAGTAAAACTTCATTTATTCTTGTTTGAAGTACATACATTTGCAATGGCCACGTAACAAGGCAATAACTCAATATTTTATGCCTACACCCTCCTTGACCCTGGGCTTCAACACCGCCAGTTGCTGCTCAGAAGTGTTAGATGCACAGATGAAAACAATCGCTGATGTGTTTGTGGGGTTCAGTAACGCCTGCTGTTCCCTGCTGTGTGTCTGGCAAAAATTACTGCTGCTAACTACAACGTCAACTTCAAACATCTCATACTAGGCCTCTGCCTACACCCTCCTTGACCCTGGGCTTCAACACCGCCAGTTGCTGCTCAGAAGTGTTAGATGCACAGATGAAAACAATCGCTGATGTGTTTGTGGGGTTCAGTAACGCCTGCTGTTCCCCTGCTGTGTGTCTGGCAAAAATTACTGCTGCTAACTACAACTTCAACTTCAAACATCTCATACTAGGCCTCTGCCTACACCCTCCTTGACCCTGGGCTTCAACACCGCCAGTTGCTGCTCAGAAGTGTTAGATGCACAGATGAAAACAATCGCTGATGTGTTTGTGGGGTTCAGTAACGCCTGCTGTTCCCCTGCTGTGTGTCCGGCAAAAATTACTGCTAGCTACCTAATCATGGTGAAAAAAACATGACATGTCAAAGTGTCTAGTGCTACACATAGATATGAGGCTACACCCTGATTTCTAAGCTGTAAACATTTGAAACGTCAACTTTAAAACCATAAAATGATTAGTCTTTGTCACAAATCTGTAACAAAATAATTGTGACATATTATTACAGATATGCACATGTCGAAAACAAATGCAAACACAAAAGCCTACTTATGCTATAGGATACTGATGGTCAACCTTGTCACTCCATAGCTTAGACAAATCCAACTCACATCATGACTCAAATGCTGCAATGTTGTAAGTGCATAATGTGGGTTGAACTTTGACAACTGCTGCAGTGCGAAGGTTATACTTCAGTGTTCTTGCCTTTTAAATAAAAGCATACAAGTAAATATAATAATCCAATGTTGATTAAGGGACGTGATGTACACCTGTAATATTGTGCAAACAATGCATGTAGGAATAGTCATCTTCAACATTACTTATATTTGTGTCATTTTAAAAAATACATATTTAATTAGAAAGTTAACAGCCCATATCATAAAGGTCCTTCATGTAAACATGATAATCGCTAACAAAAATCATGCATTACCTTGGTAAAGTCAATAGTGCATAGTCACAATAGCAAAATATATACCTGTAAGTGGTGCTGAAAGAACGACAACTGATAGAATAGGTGAATGATATCTATTTATCAGACTGAATAGCGACACCTGTACAATGTCGATATAATACTGTACCTTAACAAAACAGCTGTGTCACACCTCACACTCGTTTTTCTTGTAGCTTGTTATGTAATAGGGCACATGCGTGTATGTTTCATCATAGGTGCATGTTTACTGAGTAAAGCAGTCATGACAACGCCTTTGTGTTGTCGGTACGCTTGCGATGATGAACGATGCGCACCGTGAATGTTAGTCTGCGTCATAAGACGTACAGACGCTCCAATACCCAACGATTCACAGCAGGAAGCCAGTCTGTGCGTCCAAACAAAGGCGCAACCATACATGCACGTAACCTTTTATAAAGCTATATAAAAAAAAGTATGTAGTAGTAACGCACACTTTATTGAGGTACAGTATTACATCGCCATTCACCATCTGTGGCTATGCAGTCTCATCTATATATACCTTATCTATCCGTTGTCATGCTTGCAAGTCCACAGTCAGGCATAAATATCTGTTTTCACTCTGCACTATGCACTTTTTAAATTTTTTGTTTGTTAATATAAATGATTGGCACATATTATCAGTATTACATGATGGAAATTTTAGATATTTTTTAAAAAATTTTAGTGATATTATTCACCAAATGTAAAGTTTTATGAATGTCAAAGATAACTTGTAATGCTGATTATGTTTTTAAGTCAGCCATTCATTGTCTACACAATAAAAATGGTAATCATTAATGGATTCTGATATGTACTTGTATGCTTTTATTTTAAACCGTATAGCAGATTATTTAACCTATTTTAATTGTGGTTTGCATTGCTTTTCAACATGTTAATGTATGCGTTTATGTTTGTAAATTATTAATTTACATATATTTTTTTAAGTTAAATCATCATCTTATGGTACTAAAGGTTATATTTCTCTTGTTTGGAGTATAGACATTTTTAATTGACACGTAACAAGGAAAATACTTGATATAGTATTTAAACATCCTCCTTGACCCTGGGCTCCAACACCGCCAGTTGTTGCTCGGAAGTGCTGTTAGCACAGTCAACACTTGCTCCTGTGTTACTGGGGTTCAGTAATGTCAGCTGTTCCCCTGCTGTGTGAACGGCAAAAAGTCCTGCTGCCTCCACCATGTTCTCTTCTCATCCCTGGGCTACAACACCGCCAGTTGTTGCTCGGAAGTGCTGTTAGCACAGTCTACACTTGCTCCTGTGTTACTGGGGTTCAGTAATGTCAGCTGTTCCCCTGCTGTGTGTACGGCAAAAAGTCCTGCTGCCTCCACCATGTTCTCTTCTCATCCCTGGGCTACAACACCGCCAGTTGTTACTCGGAAGTGCTGTTAGCACAGTCTACACTTGCTCCTGTGTTACTGGGGTTCAGTAATGTCAGCTGTTCCCCTGCTGTGTGAACGGCAAAAAGTCCTGCTGCCTCCACCATGTTCTCTTCTCATCCCTGGGCTACACCACCGCCAGTTGTTGCTCGGAAGTGCTGTTAGCACAGTCAACACTTGCTCCTGTGTTACTGGGGTTCAGTAATGTCAGCTGTTCCCCTGCTGTGTGAACGGCAAAAAGTCCTGCTGCCTCCACCATGTTCTCTTCTCATCCCTGGGCTACAACACCGCCAGTTGTTGCTCGGAAGTGCTGTTAGCACAGTCTACACTTGCTCCTGTGTTACTGGGGTTCAGTAATGTCAGCTGTTCCCCTGCTGTGTGTACGGCAAAAAGTCCTGCTGCCTCCACCATGTTCTCTTCTCATCCCTGGGCTACAACACCGCCAGTTGTTGCTCGGAAGTGCTGTTAGCACAGTCAACACTTGCTCCTGTGTTACTGGGGTTCAGTAATGTCAGCTGTTCCCC
>JARQOD010000007.1:152911605-153009198 GCA_033576555.1 Oophaga sylvatica
AGTCTACACTTGCTCCTGTGTTACTGGGGTTCAGTAATGTCAGCTGTTCCCCTGCTGTGTGTACGGCAAAAAAGTCCTGCTGCCTCCACCATGTTCTCTTCTCATCCCTGGGCTACAACACCGCCAGTTGTTGCTCGGAAGTGCTGTTAGCACAGTCAACACTTGCTCCTGTGTTACTGGGGTTCAGTAATGTCAGCTGTTCCCCTGCTGTGTGAACGGCAAAAAGTCATGCTGCCTCCACCCTGTTGTCTTCTCATCCCTGGGCTTCAACACCGCCAGTTGTTGCTCGGAAGTGTCATTGGCACGGGTACTCACTCCTGCCAAGACTGGTTACAGCACGCCATCTGTTTCCTGTCAGTGTAAACGTCACTTAGCCTCCAATAAGTTGTCCTGTCGTGTTGCGGTCGGGTTAGCCGACTCTATGGTGCTTAGAGTTTAGGTGCTTCCTATGTGTGCTGCGGGATATGCAAATAAAGACTGTTTCCGTTGTGACAATAGGACAATCACCCACTGTAGTACTGTGGGATTCGGTAACTGCGGCCGGCTCGCGGCCTGTCAACTTAAATTTCCATGGGTACCTTCTGCTACCCGTCTGGGTTCCAGTACCGTCAGCTGGTTCTCCGCAGTGCCTTTGGCCTAGGTGCCTCCATCTCAGTATCCGAGTTCCAGCAACGTCTGCTGGTCCTTGGTAGTGCTTTGGAGCACAGGTACCTCCTGCTTAGTAACCGTGTCCCAGTAACGTCAGCTGGTCCTCGGTTGTGCCATTGGCTCTTTTCCTTCTGCTGCCCCCCCGGGTTCCAGCACAGTCAGCTGGTCCTCGTTACTTGCATTGGCTCTTGTACCTTCTGCTACCCGTCCGGGTTCCAGTACCGTCAGCTGGTTCTCCGCAGTGCCTTTGGCCTAGGTGCCTCCATCTCGGTATCCGAGTTCCAGCAACGTCTGCTGGTCCTTGGTAGTGCTTTGGAGCACAGGTACCTCCTGCTTAGTAACCGTGTCCCAGTAACGTCAGCTGGTCCTCGGTTGTGCCATTGGCTCTTTTCCTTCTGCTGCCCCTCCGGGTTCCAGCACAGTCAGCTGGTCCTCGTTACTTGCATTGGCTCTTGTACCTTCTGCTACCCGTCCGGGTTCCAGTACCGTCAACTGGTTCTCCGCAGTGCCTTTGGCCTAGGTGCCTCCATCTCGGTATCCGAGTTCCTGCAACGTCTGCTGGTCCTTGGTAGTGCTTTGGAGCACAGGTACCTCCTGCTTAGTAACCGTGTCCCATTAACATCAGCTGTACAAGGTTGTGCTACAAATACAAGATACAGAACAAGAGACACAAGAACAATAAGCAGAAGATCTAAAAGCAGAAGAACATGAAGTATAAGACCAAAATGAAGAGCAAAATATATGCTCTAAATTATAAGCAGAAGAAGACTAAGCAGTGTATGGGGGTGAGTCCGTTCCTCCTCGTGGTGCCCCTGGAAAATGCCTGCTGCTGCTGCAGGCTAAACTGAACACGGACAAATACTGTTGTAATTTAAATCTTTTGTGACAGCAAGAACGGAAGAATGAAAAATTCATACTTTGACAGATTACAAGTACAGATTCTCTGTCACAAATAAGAATATGATGAAGAAGATGAAGTACAATATGAATTAGAATAATAGTTTAATAAGAAGAATATGAGTAATGTTAACAAAAAGATGAATAGCAAGAAGTTTAGAAGAAGAGATAAAGAAGGTGAAGATGAAGAATAATTTTATGAAAAAGATGATGCTGCTGAAGATTATGAAGGAGAAAGTGTGTCAAAAGTTAAAAAGGTGAAGAGCATGGAAGTTGTGAAATATACATATTTGCCAAAATAGAAAAAACGTGAACAACATTGTCAATTTCTTCGTCAATCCGAACATCTTTAAAAAAAAAAATATTTATGCTATTCCATTTGATTGGGTTAAACATCTATGCCTTTAATGTCTCCTCAACCTTCCCCAATACATTCTACATTACTCTTTGTTGTTTTCCTTCATGTACAATTAACCAACAAGGCAAGAATGGGGTTTTTTTAATTCCGATATTTTGTTCCCATAGACTTACATTGGATTTCCGGTATCGGTATCGCCGATATTTTTTGGGTATCGGCAATACAATTCCGATTCCGATACTTTTGGATATCGGAAAGTATCGCTCAACTCTACTGATTACCCATCTGCTACAGAGTTTAAAATGCACTTATCACTCTCAACCACAAAAGCACTCCACATTTCTGCAGTTCTCTACATCTCCTCCCTTGTCTCAGTCTACCACCCTACCTGTGTACTCTGTTCTGCCACTGACCCAAGATTAACGTCCTCAATAATCCGAACTTCCCATTCCTTCTCGCGTGTTGCGCCAATTCTTTGGAATGCAGGAAAATTCGATTAATCACCAATACCCACAGTTTTCAGCTAAGATCACATTAGCGTTTCTGTGCGCAGCGTATCATCTGCATGTGCAAACGCATATTTACGTAGCGTTTTTTTATCCGTATCATCTTACACATGATAACAAAAAACGCTGTGTGTGCATGCGCTTTGGCATGCGTTTGTGTTTATGCGCATGCGTTTGATATTTCCAGGTGCTGTAATCAGTTCCTGGACATGTGCAGTCTAAAGTCTGATTGCCCATCGAACACATCCATGCGTATGTCCATGCGTATGTCCTTGTGTACCAATGTGTTCCCATAGACAGTAATGGGTGCTTTTTTTACGCACTCATCCGCTTGACTGCGCATATTTGACGGATTTGTGACGCTTCAAAAAATGCAACATGTTGCGTTCGCCGGACCCCACCAGACCACGAAACGACGCATGAGTACGCATTCACAAGCAAACGCATGTCCCTGCTTACAGCATGTTAAATATATGTACGCATGCGGATGTATGCGGATCAAACGCTGCGCACATAGACACAAATGTGAAACCAGCCTTAAACGTGCCCTAAAACCTAATTTCTTCAGACTGGACTACCACCTCAACATATTTATCCAAATATCCCTGTTTTGCCCATAGAAAATTTTCTTCAAAACCAGGACCCTCATATCATCAGTTCTCACACCCTTCATGCATTTAATCCCTTCTTGACATGAGCCGTACATGAACTGCTCTGTAGGAGCCGCGTTCCCACAAAGAGCAGCACATGTACGGCGGCACTATCGCGCGGCCTCACGCTGAGATCCGCCGGGGCGATCGTGTGCGAGTGTCCGCTCTGTGTGAGAGCTGACACCCCACAGCAATGCCCACGATCGGTGCTAGCACCGATTGCGGGCATTTAACCCATCTGATGCCACTGTCAGTAGTGACAGCAGCTTAGATTTGCATCGCGCAGGGAATGAGTTCCCTGAGCGCCTTCATCTTGACAATGCGATGCGATCGCATTGTCCTGATGGTCTCCATGGAGACCTCTGGACCCAAGATGGCCGCGGGGTCCTTCAGGTAAGGTCGCTCCGCAGTGACTGCATAGAGCAGGACCTGAGACACCTCCATCCCTGCCTGTCAAGTCGCTGCTCCGATGTTCTGCAGTGATATAATACAGTGATGTTAAAGGATGGGACAATGCAAATAATAAAAAAAAATATTAAAAAGTGTTAAAATAGTTTTACAAAATCCCAAATAAAGAAAAAAAAGTGTCAAATATTTTTCCAATAAATAAATTTATCTATATAAATAAAAAAATAAACAATAAAAGCACACATATTTGGTATCGCCGTGTCCGTAACGACCCGCTCTATAAAACTGTCCCAATAGTTAATCCCTGCAGTAAACACAATAAAAAAATAAATAAAAAAACAAGGCAAAAAACTATGCTTTATCATCATACCGCCGAATAAAAAGTGCAATAAAGAGCGATCAAAAAGACGAATGTAAATAAAAATGGTAACGCTGAGCACGTCATCTTGTCTCGCAAAAAAACAAGCCGTCATACAGCTCCATCAGCAGAAAAATAAAAAAAGTTATAGCTGTCAGAATAAAGCAATGCAAAAATAATTATTTTTTCTATAAAATAGTTTTTATTGTGTAAAAGCGCCAAAATATAAGAAAAGATATATATTGGGTATCGCTGTAATCGTACTGACCCAAAGAATAAAGCGGTCTTACCAATTTTACCACAAGCAGAATAGTATTTAAAAAAAAAAAAAAAAAAGCAATTCCTGAATTATAGTAACATAGTATTTAAGGTTGAAGGGAGACTAAGCTACTTTCACACATCAGTTTTTTTGTGTCAGGCATAATCCGTCGTATAACTGATAGGACGGATCCGGGGCTGATTTTGAAAAACTGATACAACTGATCAGTTTTCTTGCCGGATCCGACCTGACCTTTTCAACCCAGAAAAGCATGGAGAGAGAGAGACCTTGGTTTCCAGAATCTGGATCAGTCTTTTGACGGATTTCACAAAAGACTGGTCCGGTTCCATAGACTTGTATTATTTCCGGCTGCCTGATGCGCCGATTCAGGCTCTATCAGGCGGCTCCGGAAAAAAAAAAAAACGTTGCAGTCAGCGTCTTGTACGCAATGACACCGGCGCGATCCGGCGCTAATGAAAATCAGTGCCAAAAAAACGCATCTGGTACCGGATCGGTTTTTTTTAAAACACGCTGGATCGCACCAGACGTCAAAAAACTGATGTGTGAAAGCAGCCTAAGTCCATCTAGTTCAACCCATATCCTAACCTAACCTGCCCTAACATGTTGATTCAGAGGAAGGCAAAAAAAAAAACCCATGTGGCAAACAGTAAGCTTCACATTGGGGAAAAAAAATTAATTCCCGACCACATACGGCAATCAGACTAGCTCCCTGGATCAACGCAGTATCTAGGAAACTAGTAAATTTACCCTGTAACATTATGATTTTCAAGAAAGGCATCCAGTCCCTTCTTAAATTTTAGTAATGAATCACTCATTACAACATCATATGGCAGAGAGTTCCATAGTCTCACTGCTCTTACAGTAAAGAATCTGCTTCTGTGATTATGACTAAACCTTCTTTCCTCCAGACGTAGAGGATGTCCCCTTGTCCTCGTCACAGACATAATAGTAAAAAGATCATTAGAAAGGTCTTTGTACTGTCCCCTCATATATTTATACATTGTAATAAGATCACCCCTAAGCCTTCGTTTTTTCAAACTAAGTAACCCCAAGTGTAATAACCTGTCTTGGTATTGCAGACCCGCCCAGTGCTCGAATAACCTTGGTCGCTCTTCTCTGCACCTGTTCTAGTTCAGCCATGTCTTTCTTATACACTGGAGACCAGAAATGTGCGCAGTATTCTAAGTGTGGTCGCACTAGTGACTTGTATAGGGGTAAAATTATGTTCTTCTCATGAGCATTTATGCCTCTTTTAATGTAGCCCATTATTTGCCTTTGCAGCAGCTGCCTGACACTGGCCACTAAATGTGAGTTTGTCGTCCACCCATACACCCAGGTCTTTTTCAGTGACTGTCTTGCCCAGTGTTTTACAATTAAGCACATAATTATACATCTTATTTCTTCTGCCCAAGTGCATGACCTTACATTTATCCCCATTAAAGCTCATTTGCAATTTATCAGCCCAAGCTTCTAGCTTCCATAAACCTTCCTGTAATATTACATTGTCCTCCTCTGTATTTATTACCCTGCCGAGTTTAGTGTAATCTGCAAATATTGAAATTTTACTCTGTATGCCCCCTACAAGGTCATTAATAAATATGTTAACAAGAAGCGGCCCCAATACTGACCCCTGTGGTACCCCACTGCTAACCGCGACCCAGTCTGAGTGTGCTCCATTAATAACCACCCTTTGTTTCCTATCCCTAAGCCAGCTCTCAACCCACTTACACAATTGCTGGTTTTTGTTCATTCTGTCTCCCAAAAATCGGAATAGAAAGCGATCAAAAAATGTCATGTGCCTGAAAATGGTACCAATAAAAATGTCAGCTTGTCCCGCAACAAACAAGTCATAACATGACTCTGTTGGCCGAAATATGGAAAAATTACAGCTCTCAAAATGTGGTGATGCAAAAACTAGTTTTTGCAATAAAAAGCATGTGTGACAGCAGCCAAACATAAAAACCCAATATAAAACTGGTATCGCTGTGTAGTGTGAGTTATCTTTAATGGTTTCAACACTCCAATTAATTCTAATCTTACATATGGTTTCCACCAGCTCAGTTATATATACATATATAATATATAAAAATTTTACATTCAGAAAGTGAAATAGCGCTCCTTCCCTACCAAGCCCTGCCGTGTACTCAAATAGTAGATTTCCCCCATATATGGGGAATCGCAAGCTCAGGATAAATTGCACAACTAACTGTATGGTCCAATTTCTCCTATTACCCTTGCGAAAGTAAAAAAAAAAAAAAAATAGGTCTAAAGGAAAATTTTTGTGAAAGGAAAGGAGATGTTTATTGTTTCTTTCCACATTCCAAAAATTCCAGTGAAGCACCTGAAGTGTTAATAAACTCCTTGAATGTAGTTTTGACCACTTTGAGGGATGTCACTTTTGGGTATTTTCTGTCATATACGCCCCTCAAAGTCACTTCAAATGTGAGGTGGTCCCTAAAGAAATGATTTTGCAAATTAGCTGTAAAATGAGAATTCACTGGTCAACTTTTAACCCTTATAACAAAAAAATATGTTTAAAAAATTGTGCTGATGTAAAGCAGACGTGGGACTTTTATTTATTAACTATTTTGCGTGACTTGACTGATTTAAGGGCATAAAAATTAAAAGCTTGAAAATTGCAAAATTATTGAAATTTTTGCCAAATTTCCATTTTTTTCACAAATAAATGCAAGTCATATCACAGAAATGTTACCACTATTATGAAGTACAACATGTCATGAGAAAACAGTCTCAGAATTAGTGGGATCCGTTGAAGCGTTCCAGAGTTATGACTTCATAGGCTATGTGTACAAGTTGCGGATTTAGATGCAGATCAGCAGCGTTTTTGGACGCACGAATACGCATCAAATCCGCAGTGTAGTGCACAGCCAATGTTAATGAATGGGAAATAGAGATTTGTTGTGCACATGCTGTGGAAAAATCCGCGTCGAAACAAGTTTTTTTTTCCGCCACATGTCAATTTTTTTTGCGGATCTGCAGCGTTTCTGCACCCATTGACTCGCACTGAGTCAGGCACATCCGCAGCAAAATTGCAGGTCTAAAAAAGATCTGCGGATTTGCTGTGGATGTGGGTGCAAGAAACGCTGCAGATTGGGAGGAGGGTAGTTTGTGGGCGGTGACTGCGTGTATGTATGTGTACGGGTCTGTGTGTGTGCATGTCTGTGTAAGCAGCCATTGTCTGATGGGACTACTGCTCCCATCCGGCAATGAATGCTCACAGTGATAGCATTGTCGATGATGGGAAAGTAGTCCCATCAGACAATGCATGTGTTTAGTAGTTAAAAAAAAAAAAAAAAACATACAGTATACACATATAATATACATTACAGACAGTACATACAACATATAACAGAGACATACTCACCAATCACCTAATCCCCGAAGCCCTCGATCTCCTGTAAAAAATAAAATAAACACAACCGTATACTCCCTGTTCCAACATAATCCATATAAAAACGATTGTCCCACGACGCTTTCCCGTGGAGAGCTGTCACATCAGGAGATGTGATCGCTCTCCAGGGGCCTATGGTGATACTATGAGGAAGCCATCAGGTCACAGGAGTTTGTACTGTAACTTGCGGCCCTGCTGCGTGAGAAAATTCTCAAGCAGCATTGCCATCAAGTGAGAAGATGAACTCCAGTGACACACTACAGTAGCCATTGTCTCCTGTCAGTGTGTCACTGAAGGCGCTATAGAGAGGCCACATCTCGATAGCCTATATGTGACAGCTCTATAGGGGAGATCATCGTGGGACACTCGTTATTACAGTATACGGTTGTGTTTATTTTTTTTCTTTTTACAGGAGAACGAGGGCGTCACAAGAATTAGGCATACAATAAAGATGAAAAACTGTGTGGTATTTTATTTCATTAAAATACTTTATTCTGGCTGTGTCTTTTTTTTAACCCATTTTCCACTATACGATTAGTAATAGATCGGTGTCTTATTGACACCTTTCCATTACTAACCGGGTTTGATGTCACCTTACAATGCAAAGGCGACATCAACCCCTTATTACACCATATGCCACAGCTACAGGGCAGTGTTCTTATGGTACTTTGTGTTTGCTAACTGTGTAAGAAGGCTAATGGATGGTTAGAATACCCTTGAAAACCCTTGTGCAAGAATGTTAGCACAGCTGAAAACAGTTTGGCTGATTAGAGAAACTATAAACCTGACTTTCCTTTGAGCTAGTTGAGAATCTGGAGCATTACATTTGTTGGTTTCATTAAACTTTCAAAATGGTCAGAAAAAAAGAACTTTCATGTGAAACTCGACAGTCTATTCTTGTTCTTAGAAATGAATCATAGAATGGTAGAGTTGGAAGGGACCTCCTGGGCCATCTGGTCCAACCCCTTGCTCAAAGCAGGATTCACTAAATCATCCCAGACAGATGTCTGTCCAGCCTCTGTTTGAAGACTTCTATTGAAGGAGAACTCACCACCTCTCGTGGCAGCCTGTTCCACTCACTGATCACCCTGTCAAAAAGTTTTTTCTAATATCTAATCTGAGTCTCCTCCCATTCAGTTTCATCCCATTGCTTCTAGTATTTCCTTGTGTAAATGAGCATAAAGATGATCCTTCTACAATGTGACAGCCCTTGAGATATTTGTATACAGCTATTAAGTCTCCTCTCAATCTTCTCTTTTGCAAGCTAAACATTCTCAAATCCTGCAACCGTTCCTCATAGGACATGGTTTGCAGATCGGTCACCATTCTGGTCGCTCTTCTCTGAACTTGCTCCAGTTTGTTGATGTCTTTTTTAAAATGTGGTGCCCAAAACTGGACGCAGTATTCCAGATGAGGTCTGACCAAAGAGGAGTAGAGAGCAATAATGACTTCACGTGATCTAGATTGTATGCTTCTGTTAATACAGCCTAGAATTGTATTTGCCTTTTTTGCTGCTGCATCACACTGTTGACTCATGTTCAGTCTGTGATCTATTAGTATACCCAAGTCTTTTTCACATGTGCAGTTGCTTAGCCCTATTCCTCCAATTCTGTATATGCTTTTTCATTTTTATTATCCAGATGTAGTACTTTGCATTTTTCCCTGTTAAAAACCATTCTGTTAGTTGCTGCCCACTGCTCCAGTTTATTTATATATTTTTGAGTCCTCTCTCTCTCTCTTGTCTAGTATTAGCCATACCTCCTAGCTTTGTGTAATCAGCAAATTTAATCAGCTTACCCTCAATTCCTTCATCTAAATCATTGATAAAGATGTTGAACAATACAGGGCCCAGGACAGAGCCCTGTAGTACCCATTTGAGACATTCTTCCAAATGGATGTGCAGCCATTTACGACCACTCTTTGGGACCGATCACTAAGCCAGTTATGAATCCATCTAACAGTTGCCTTGTCCATTCCATACTTAGTCATTTTTTCAATAAGGATTGTGTGAGATACTTTGTCAAATGCTTTGCTGAAGTCAAGATATACTATTCTACAGCATTTCCCTGATCCACCCAGTCAGTGATTGTCATAGAAAGAAATTAAGTTAGTCTGATATGACTTATTGGTTACAAACCCATGCTAACTCTGTTTAATCACTTCATTCTTATCCAGGTACTTACATACATGTTGTTTAATAATTTGTTCAAAGATCTTTCCTAGTATAGAAGTCAGACTCACCGGCCTATAGTTCCCTGGGTCCACCTTCTTCCCCTTTTTGAAGATAGGAACAACATTTGCTCTTCTCCAGTCTTCTGGGACTTCCCTGTTCTCCAAGAATTTTCAAAGATTATGGAGAGTGGTTGAGGAATTTCTTCTGCTATCTCCTTCAGTACTCTGGGGTGTAATTCATATGGACCTGGAGACTTGAATTCATTTAGGTTAGTTAAGTGTTTCCTCACTATTTTTCTGTTTATAGATATCCTGGATTATTCTATTCTCTTAATAGGACAGTGAAGATCAGTTGATGTTGCATTTCCTTTCTGAGAGAAAACAGAGCAAAATAGGAATTTAAAAGTTTAGCCTTCTCAACATCCTGTCTTACCATTTTATCATTTTCATCCTGTAAAAATCCTATAGTATCTTTGACTTTTCTTTTACTTTTGACATATCCCCAAAATCCTTTTTTGTTGCTTTTGATGTCTCTTGCAAGCCTTAATCCATTGTCTGCTTTAGCTAATCTGATTTTTTCCCTGCAGATTCTGCAGACAGCATTATATTCTTCTTTAGATATGCCTCCCTCTTTCCATTTGATAAACATTTCTTTCTTCCTTTTTAGCATGTGTTTAAGTTCTGTGTTCATCCATCCTGGTTTCCTTAAATGCTTCCTATTCTTCCCTCTTTTCGGAATTGTTAACGATTGTGCTTTCAGAATCTCATTTTTCAAGTTTTCCCATCCTTCCTGGTTTGGCTTTTATCCTAAGTCATGTGACAAGGCTCGTTAAAGGGTCGACATTGACTTTTAGGATTGCTACTTCCAATAGGTGGCACTAGAGTTCTAGTCCTCTTCCTCTCTGAAGAAATAATTTGCATATTTCCCAGAGGAGCATTGCGGCTTTAAGTCTCCTCATCTAGGCATTCTTAGAATGTCAATCTCCGCAAGAAGAAACAATACTTCTTGTACAAATTCCTCCCTGCTTATAAGGATTAGATCCAAGGTAGCAGATCCCCTTGTTTTCTCCCCTACCTTTTGAAAGATAAAGTTGTCAGCAAGAGAGGATAAGAATTTCCATGACCTGTTAGTTTTGCCTGAGAGAGATTCCCAACAAATGTCTGGATAGTTGAAATCCCCCATGACCACTATGTCATATTTTTTGGTGAACTTGGCCATTTGATGCATAAAGAGTTCATCCATATCTTCAGCCTGCACAGGTGGCCTGTAGTAAATGCCTACAATGGTGTCCTTTCCATTGTTCTGACCTTGTATTCTTACCCAAACAGTTTCCACAGAACTCCCAGTCTCTGAAGCTTCAATCTCTGTGCAGATATACGCTTTTCTAACATACAATGCAACACCTCCTCCTTGTTTATAAGTCTGTTTCTTGCAAATAAGTTGTATCATTCTAGCCTTGTATTCCAATCATGTGTATCGTCCCACCAAGTTTCAGTGATTCCAATGACATCATATTTCTTTTCCTGCGTTAGTAGTTCCAATTCTTCTTGTTTGTTGCCCATGCTTTGTGCATTCGTATAGAAACATTTTAGTTTGTGATTGGTTTCCCTTTCTTCAATATTATTATTATTTAGATTTTTTTGTCTTCGTTCTTCCCTTTCGCTTCTAATAGCAGAATTCTCAATAGTATTTGTCAGGTGTATGGCTTTTTCTGGCGTTTTGCTTCCTTTCCCACATTGTTGGAAGGCTATTCCATGCGAGAAATTGCCAAGAAACTGAAGATTTCTTACAACGGTGTGTACTACTCCCTACAGAGGAGAGCACAAACAGGCTCTAGCCAGAGTAGAAAGAAAAGTGGGAGGCCCCGCTGCACAACTTAGCAACAAGACAAGTACAGGTCCTTCTCAAAAAATTAGCATATAGTGCTAAATTTCATTATTTACCATAATGTAATGATTACAATTAACCCCTTCACCCCCAAGGGTGGTTTGCACGTTAATGACCGGGCCAATTTTTACAATTCTGACCACTGTCTCTTTATGAGGTTATTACTCTGGAACGCTTCAACGGATCTTCGCGATTCTGAGATTGTTTTCTCGTGACATATTGTACTTCACGTTAGAAGTAAAATTTCTTCGATATAACTTGCGTTTATTTTTGAAAAAAAACGCAAATATGGCGAAAATTTTTAAAATTTTGCAATTTTCAAACTTTGAATTTTTATTCCCTTAAAACAGAGAAATATGTCACATAAACTAGTTAAGAAATAACATTTCCCACATGTCTACTTTACATCAGCACAATTTTGGAACCAAAATTTTTTTTTTGTTAGGAAGTTATAAGGGTTAAAAGTTGACCAGCGATTTCTCATTTTTACAACAAAATTTACAAAGCCATTTTTTTTAGGGACCACCTCTCATTTGAAGTCACTTTGAGGGGTCTATATGGCAGAAAATACCCAAAAGTGACACCATTCTAAAAACTGCACCCCTCAAGGTACTCAAAACCACATTCAAGAAGATTATTAACCCTTCAGGTGCTTCACAGGAACTAAAGCAACGTGGAAGGAAAAAATGAATATTTAACTTTTTAGCCACAAAAATGATCTTTTACAAACTTTTTTTTATTTTGACAAGGGTAAAAGGAGAAAATGGACAGATAAGGTTGTTATGCAATTTCTCCTGAGTACGCCAATACCCAATATGTGGGGGAAAACCACTGTTTGGGCACACGGCAGAGCTCGTAAGGGAAGGAGCGCCGTTTGACTTTTTCAAACTAAAATTGGCTGGAATTGAGATTGGACGCCATGTCGTGTTTGGAGAGCCCCTGATGCGCCTAAACAGTGGAAACCCCCACAAGTGACACCATTTTGGAAACTAGATCCCCTAAGGTACTTATCTAGATCTGTTGTGAGCACTTTAAACCCCCAAGTGTTTCACAAAAGCTTATAATGCCTGGGTGTGAAAAAAAAAAAAAAAAAAAATTTTCCACAAAAATGATTTTTTAGTCCCAAATTTTTGAATTTTCCCAAGGAAATTGGACCCCAAAAGTTGTTGTCCAATTTGTCCTGAGTACGCTGATACCCCATATGTGGGGGGGGAAACTGTTTGGGTGCACGGCAGGGCTTGGAAAGGAAGTAGTAACGTTTTGGAATGCAGACGTTGATGGGGGTCATGTTCCGTTTGCAGTGCCCCAGATGAGCCTAAATAGTGGAAACCCCCCACAAGTGACCCCATTTTGGAAACTAGACCCCCTAAGGAACTTATCTAGATCTTTGGTGAGCACTTTGAACCCCCAAGTGCTTCACACAAGTTTATAATGCCCGGGCATGAAAATAAAAAATCCTATTTTTTTCCCACAAAAATTATCTTTTAGTCACTAATTTTTTATTTTCCCAAGGGTAACAGGAGAAATTGGACCACGTAAGTTGTTGTCCAATTTGTCCTGAGTACGCTGATACCCCATATGTGGGGGGGAACCACTGTTTGGGCTCACGGCAGAGCTCGGAATGGAAGGAGCACCATTTGACTTTTTCCAACCAAAATTGGCTGGAATTGAGATTGGATGCCATGTTGCATTTGGAGAGCCCCTGATGTGCCTAAACAGTGGAAACCCCCACAAATGACCCCATTTGGGAAACTAGACCCCCTAAGGAACTTTTCTAGATCTTTGGTGAGCAATTTGAACCCCCAAGTGCTTCACACAAGTTTATAATGTAGAGCCGTAAAATTTAAAAATCATATTTTTTCCACAAAAATGATCTTTTCACCCCAATTTTTATTTTTCAAGGGTAACAAGACTCCAAAAGTTATTGTGCAATTTGTCCTGAGTGCGCTGATACCCCATATGTGGGGGTAAACTACTGTTTGGGTGCATGGCAGAGTTTGGAAGGGAAGGAGCGCCGTCTGACTTTTTCAACGCAGAATTGGCTGGACGCCATGTCGTGTTTGGAGAGCTCCTGATCTGCCTAAACAGTGGAAACCCCCATAAATGACACCATTTTGGAAACTAGACCCCTCAAGGAACTTATCTAGATGTGTGGTGAGAACTTTTAACCCCCAGGTGTTACACTAAAGTTTATAACGTACAGCCGTAAAATAAAAAATCCTTTTTTTTTTTTACAAAAATGATTTTTTCGCCCCTAATATTTTATTTTCACAAGGGTAACAGAAGAAATTGGAACCCAAAAGTTGTTGTCCAATTTGTCCTGAGTACGCTGATACCCAATATGTGGGAGAAAACTACTATATGGGCGCACGTCAGGGCTCGGAAGGGAAGTAGTGACGTTTTGGATTGCAGACTTTGATGGAATGGTCTGGGGGCGTCATGTCGCATTTGGAGAGCCCCTGATGCGCCTAAACAGTGGAAACCCCCACAAGTGACCCCATTTTGGAAAATAGACCCCACAAGGAACTTGTCTAGATGTGTGGTGAGCACTTTGAACCCCGAAGTGCTTCACAGAAGTTTATAACGCACAGCCGTAAAAATAAAAAATCTTTTTTTTTTTTTTTTTACAAAAATGATTTTTTCGCCCCCAATATTTTATTTTCACAAGGGTAACAGGAGAAATTGGACCCCAAAAGTTGTTGTCCAATTTGTCCTGAGTACGCTGATACCCAATATGTGGGAGAAAACTACTGTATGGGCGCACGTCAGGGCTCGGAAGGGAAGTAGTGATGTTTTGGATTGCAGACTTTGATGGAATGGTCTGGGGCGTCATGTCGCATTTGGAGAGCCCCTGATGCGCCTAAACAGTGGAAACCCCCACAAGTGACCCCATTTTGGAAAATAGACCCCACAAGGAACTTATCTAGAAGTGTGGTGAGCGCTATGAAGCCCCAAGTGCTTCACAGAAGTTTATAATGTACAGCCGTAAAAAACAAAAAAATAATTTTTTTGTACAAAAATGATATTTTCGCCCCCAGTTTTTTATTTTCCCAAGGGTAACAGAAGAAATAGGACAAATTGCACAATAACTCTTGGGGTCCAGAGTACGCTGATACCCCATATGTGGGGATAAACTACTGTTTGGACGCATGGCAGAGCTGAGAAGTGAAGGAGCACCGTTTGACTTTTTCAACGCAGAATTGGCTGGAATTGAGATCAGACGCCATGTCACATTTGGAGAGCCCTGATGTGCCTAAACAGCGGAAACCCCCCAATTCTAACTCCAACCCTAACCCCAACCAGGGTGGATAAAAATCATGATTTTTTTAAAAAAAATAAAAAAAAATCAGATTTTTTTGATTTAAATCGGATTTTTTTGATTTAAATCGGATTTTTTTGATTTAAATAGGGTTTTTTTAATCAAGTTGTACACAAGCAAAACTTTGTCTTTTTGCAAATCAAATTATTTTACACAAATAAAAATATTAAAACAGTTGATGATTATGAAACCTAATAATTTTTATTTGCACTATTAAACAATCAGAATTGAACTACAGAGAGTAAGTACTTTTTAACAATAGCCTATCTCTAACGTTTGAAGTAAGCAAACATCTTCAGTGAATACATCAGTCCTTTAAGCCTACTGTTTATTTAGGACTTTTAGTAGGAAAACTAGTTGTCCTGCTTTAGCAGTTCCTAAGCGGTTTCGGACTGTTGTGTGCACAAAACCAAATGAAGAAAACAATCTCTCTACTCCTGCCGATGAAGCCGATGCAGTCAGTAGCTGAGTAGCTACATTTATTATCTTCGCTGGAAGAACAAGTGATTGCGACTTCCACCAGTCCAGTGGTTTTAGTTCATTAACGACGTTATCTGCAAACATGTATTTTTGAAATGGTGCAGATTCACACTTCAATTTCAGCACAGTTGCCACAATGTCATGGTTAGTATTGGCGAGCCACTCCATTGCAGAGTTGATTTCCGCCTCAGATAGTTTTTTCCCTCTGTAGATGGGATGCAAGATATTGGCTAAATAGTGTTCTTCTTTTAATGCTTGGTCCTTGCGGTGGTGTATTGCAACCTTTACATTGTTTGAGAGGTTCAAGCGATCTAGCGAACCTTCTAAATCTTTCCAAACTTCTGTGGCATCAGCTATGGTTGCAGTATCTTTCTGCATTTTATCCTACGCAATAGATATTGGCTTTAACCTTTCCAAAAGGTCCTCGGCATTTCTCTTCACACCAAGATTTAATACTTTGCTTCGTATATTAGCATCAATTTTATCCCGATGTGTTTCGCAAATGGACACTAATTTTGACCAGTTGTTAATAAACAGTTCCAAGCATTCAGCCAAGGTATTCCATCTAACATCTTGTGGTAGAACCAACTTCAGTCCTCCCATTTCCTTATAGGTTGCATGTGCAAAATGATTATTGCGGAAATATTTAACAATTTCTACAACATGTTCCTTGACACCCGAAATATGCAGGTCTTTTGCCAAAAGATGCAACAAATGGGCAGAACAACCGTATGTAATGACATTTGTGTCATCCTCATGTGCCAGTTCCGCTCGCATTTTTGCCACATTGCTTGCGTTATCAGTAACTAAGCTCCTTACTTTACATCCAAACTGTTCTTGGCATTGGTGAATTGAGTTCTTAGCAATTTCAAGTAAATATTCAGCAGTATGTGAATTTCCAGATGTGTCGATTGTGTCTGTAAGGTAAGTTTCACCATCTTCTGTTGTGACACAAGTGCAAATTATGGGGTCGTTGTGGATGTTGCTCCAACCATCCAAGCTCATGTTAACAACTTTGTCTTTCAAATATTTTGTACAAGCCGCTCTTTCTTTGTCGTATACAGCCTGAAGATGTTTTCCTGAGATATCAAATCTACTTGGTGGTTTGTAGCCTGGTCTTATTCCTTCGATCATTTGTACAAACAATGGGTGTTCAACTAGTCGGAAAGAAGAATTGGTTGCAAATATGAATTTAGCAATTAATTCATCAAAATGTTCTTTCTGGCTCGTCGTAGTCTTTAAGAGGAATTTTTCTACACTTTGCACGCAAAGTTTTTTGTTGGGCTGCTTTGTTGAAGTTGTACCCAGATATTGATTGTCACGTGCAGCACAAGCCATATTTGACCCTGAAAGCACAGTAATTAAAAATATAATTCGACTGTGTATTTGAAGAAATATAACGAAAATATTTTGAAACAAACTTTTTGAACAATGTAATGGTCCTCGTCCTATAAGGGCTGTCTCAAAAGTTATGCTACTCAAGTTTCCGGTGAAGTTGCTGTAATACTAGTAATATCAGAGCAACTGAAAAAAATTATGTCACAAAAGTTTTAAAAATGTTTTTTAAAAAAATGGTCAATTTGGCAGACTTTAAAAGTGAATTGTAGCCTACAATAAAAAAAAAAATAGGCATATACACACTCTTTTATTTTTACTTAACGTTAATCTTCTGTGAAATATTGCCTTAACATAAATTTAAATTCTATACTCCAGAACTAGTGCTAGAAATTTTTCTTTTCATAGACTTTAACCATCCCAGTAAAACGTCTGTTAAAATAGGTTGTAATTGCCAGACTTACCACTAGTGCTAGGGTCCTGGTGCATAAGAAGCTGTGGGGGTTCATTGACATTAGTTGTATCACTATCAACATCTTCATTTCCCTTCTGGTTGCAGTTTTCATAATGTGATTTCAAACGGCAAACAAGTCCTTGGATATCCTTTTGACAGTATTTGCACTTTGCTCTCCCACCTTTCTTTCCAAGCTCTGCTGGCATCTCAACAAAATGAACCCAAATAGGGTCTCTCTTACGACCTGCCATGGCTCACGCAGATCACTTCTGAAGTTTGATTGTTACTACAGCCAAGTACTGCTGACTGACTATCCAACAAGTTTGGGCATGTCAACTGAATGGAAAAAGAAACTGAAACCAAGCTACAGAAAGTGAAACCAAGCTAGAAGTGTGGAGTTAATTGAACAATGATTGAAAGTTTTAGATTTTAATCGTGATTTATATTCAAAAAATCTTTTGATTTAAATCAGTGATTTAAATCATGATTAAAATCACGATTTAAATCGATCTGACTTAAATAGAAAAAAATCATTTGATTTAAATCATGATTTAAATCGTTGATTTAAATCGGCGTGATTTAAATCAATCCACCCTGACCCCAACACACCCCTAACCCTAGTCCCAACCCTAACCACAAACCTAACCCTAACACACCCCTAATCCCCAACCCTAATCCTAACTTTAGCGCCAACCCTAACCCTAACTTTAGCCGCAACCCTAACCCTAACCCTAATGGGAAAATGGAAATAAATACTTTTTTTTAATTTTATTATTTTTCCCTTACTAAGGGGGTGATAAAGGGGGGTTTGATTTACTATTTAAAGCGGGTTTTTATGATTGGCAGCTGTCACGCTAAAAGACGCTTTTTATTGCAAAAATAGTTTTTGCATCATCACATTTTGAGAGCTATAATTTTTGCATATTTTGGCCCACAGAGTCATGTGAGGTCTTATTTTTTGCGGGACGAGTTGACGTTTTTATTGGTACCATTTTTGAGCACGTGACGTTTTTTGATCGCTTTTTATTTCGATTTTTGGGAGGTTAGAATGAACAAAAATCAGCAATTCATGAATTTCTTTTGGGGGAGGCGTTTATACCGTTCCGCGTGTGGTAAAATTGATAAAGCAGTTTTATTCTTCGGGTAAGTACGATTATGGCGATACCTCATTTATATCATTTTTTCATGTTTTGGCGCTTTTATAGAATAAAAACAATTTTATATAAAAAATAATTATTTTTGCATCGCTTTATTCTGCGAGCTATAACTTTTTTATTTTTTCGCTGATGATGCTGTATGACGGCTCGTTTTTCGCGGGACAAGATGACGTTTTCAGCGGTACCATGTTTTTTTATATCGGTCTTTTTGATCGCGTGTTATTCCACTTTTTGTTCGGCGGTATGATGATAAAGCATTGATTTTTTGCTTCGTTTTTTTTTTTTTTTTTTAAGGGGTTCACTAAAGGGGTTAACTAGTGGGACAATTTTATAGGGGGGGTCGTTATGGACGCGGCGATACCAAATATGTGTACTTTTATTGCTTTGTTTTTTTTATTTACAGGAAGAAGTGAATTTATTGGGGAATATTTTTTTTTTTTTATTTATTTTGGATTTTTTTTTTTAAACATGTTTATTTTTATTTTTTTAACTTTTTTACTTTGTCCCAGGGTGGGACATCACTGTATTTTGTCAGATCGCTGGTGTGACAGTGTGCACAGCACTCTGTCACACCAGCGATCGCTCAGGCAGTGCAGCAGGCTTCTCAGTGCCTGCTCTCAGCAGGCACTGAGGTAGCCGCCTCCCTCCAGGACCCCGGCGCCATCTTGGATCCGGGTCCTGGGAGGGAGGAAGCCCTCAGAACAGCGCGATCACATCGCGCTGCTCTGAGGGTCTCAGGGGGGCGCGCAGGGAGCCCCCACCCTGCGCGATCCTCCCCTGTGCCCCCAGTACACCGCGATCATGTTTGATCGCGGTGTGCAAGGGGTTAATGTGCCGGGAGCGGTCCGTGACCGCTCCTGACACACAGTCATGGGTGTCAGCTGTGATAATCAGCTGACACCCGGCCGCGATCGGCTGCGCTCCCCCCGGGAGCGCGTCCGATCGCACGAGACGTACTATCCCGTCCATGGTCATACGGGCCCAGGTACCATGGACGGGATAGTACGTCCGATGGCAGTAAGGGGTTAAACTTTCATATATTTTAGATTCATTACACACCAACTGAAATTTGTCAGGTCTTTTATTGTTTTAATACTGATGATTTTGGCATACAACTCCTGATAACCCAAAAAACCTGTCTCAAAAAATTAGCATATCAAGAAAAGGTTCTCTAAACGACCTATTACCCTAATCTTCTGAATCAACTAATTAACTCTAAACACATGCAAAAGATTCCTGAGGCTTTTAAAAACTCCCTGCCTGCTTCATTACTCAAAACCCCATCATGGGTAAGACTAGCGACCTGACTGATGTCAAGAAGGCCATCATTGACACCCTCAAGCAAGAGGGTAAGACCCAGAAATTAATTTCTCAACAAATAGGCTGTTCCCAGAGTGCTGTATCAAGGCACCTCAATGGGAAGTCTGTTGGAAGGAAACAATGTGGCAGAAAACGCTGTACAACGAGAAGAGGTGACCGGACCCTGAGGAAGATTGTGGAGAAGGACAGATTCCAGACCTTGGGGGACCTGAGGAAGCAGTGGACTGAGTCTGGTGTAGAAACATCCAGAGCCACCGTACACAGGCGTGTGCAGGAAATGGGCTACAGGTGCCGCATTCCCCAGGTAAAGCCACTTTTGAACCATAAACAGCGGCAGAAGTGCCTGACCTGGGCTACAGAGAAGCAGCACTGGACTGTTGCTAAGTGGTCCCAAGTACTTTTTTCTGATGAAAGCAAATTTTGCATGTCATTCGGAAATCAAGGTGCCAGAGTCTGGAGGAAGACTGGGGAGAAGGAAATGCCAAAATGCCTGAAGTCCAGTGTCAAGTACCCACAGTCAGTGATGGTGTGGGGTGCCATGTCAGCTGCTGGTGTTGGTCCACTGTGTTTCATCAAGGGCAGGGTCAATGCAGCTAGCTATCAGGAGATTTTGGAGCACTTCATTCTTCCATCGGCTGAAATGCTTTATGGAGATGAAGATTTCATTTTTCAGCACGACCTGGCACCTGCTCACAGTGCCAAAACCACTGGTAAATGGTTTACTGACCATGGTATTACTGTGCTCAATTGGCCTGCCAACTCTCCTGACCTGAACCCCATAGAGAATCTGTGGGATATTGTGAAGAGAAAGTTGAGAGACGCAGGACCCAACACTCTGGATGAGCTTAAGGCCGCTATCAAAGCATCCTGGGCCTCCATAACACCTCAGCAGTGTCACAGGCTGATTGCCTCCATGCCACGCCGCATTGAAGCAGTCATTTCTGCCAAAGGATTCCCGACCAAGTATTGAGTGCATAACTGAACATTATTATTTGATGGTTTTTTTGTTTATTTTGAAAAAACACTTTTATTTTATTGGACGGTTGAAATATGTTAATTTTTTGAGACAGGTTTTTTGGGTTATCAGGAGTTGTATGCCAAAATCATCAGTATTAAAACAATAAAAGACCTGACAAATTTCAGTTGGTGTGTAATGAATCTAAAATATATGAAAGTTTAATTGTAATCATTACATTATGGTAAATAATGAAATTTAGCACTGTATGCTAATTTTTTGAGAAGGACCTGTACATTAGAGTCTGTAGTTTGAGAAATCGATGCCTCACAGGTCCACAACTGGCAGCTTCATTAAATAGTACACGCAAAACGCCAGTGTCAACGTCTACAGTGAAAAGGCGACTCCGGGATGCTGGCCTTCAGGGCAGAGTGGCAAAGAAAAAGCTGTATCTGAGACTGGCTAATAAAAGGAAAAGATTAGTATGGGCAAAAGAACACAGACAATGGACAGAGGAACATTGGAAAAAGTGTTATGGACAGACGAATCCAAGTTTGAGGTGTATGGATCACACAGAAGAACATTTGTCAGACGCAGAACAACTGAAAAGATGCTGGAAGAGTGCCTGACACCATCTGTCAAGCATGGTGGAGGTAATGTGATGGTCTGGGGTTGCTTTGGTGCTGGTAAAGTGGGAGATTTGTACAAGGTAAATGGGATTTTGAATAAGGAAGGCTATCACTCCATTTTGCAACGCCATGCCATACCCTGTGGACAGCACTTGATTGGAGCCAATTTCATCCTACAACAGGACACTGACCCAAAGCACACCTCCAAATTATGCAAGAACTATTTAGGGAAGAAGCAGGCAGCTGGTATTCTATCTGTAATGTAGTGGCCATCGCAGTCACCAGATCTCAACCCCATTGAGCTGTTGTGAGAGCAGCTTGACCGTATGGTACGCAAAAAGTGCCCATCAAGCCAAACCAACTTTTGGGAGGGGCTTCTGGAAGCATGGGGTGAAATTTCTCCAGATTACCTTAGCAAATTAACTGCTAGAATGCCAAAGGTCTGCAATGCTGAAATCGCTGCAAAGGGAGCATTCTTTGACAAAAGCAAAGTTTGAAGGAGAAAATTATTTCAAATAAAAATCTTTTTTCAAATCTTGTCAATGTCTGGACTAGATTTTAAATTAATTTGGTAACTCATTTGATTACTAAAAGTATGAGTTTTCATAGAAAACACAAAATTGTCTGGGTGACCCCAAAATTTTGAACGGTAGTGTATATCTATCCATCTATCTATGGATATATCTATCCATCTATCTATGGATATATCTATCCATCTATAGATGGACAGATAAATCTATAGATGGATAGATATATCTATAGATGGATGTATCTATAGATAGATGGATAGATATATCTATCGATAGATATATCTATAAATATATCTATCCATCTATCTATAGATATATCTATAATCTATCTATAGATATATCTATATTATCTATAGATATATCTATTATCCATCTATCTTTCTATTATCTATAGATCTATATATTATCCATAGATCTATCTACTATCTATCTATCGATATATCTATTATCTATCTATCAATATATCTATTGTCTATCTATAGATATATCTATCTATTATCTATCTATAGATATATCTATCAATCTATCTATAGATATATCTATCAATTATCTATCTATAGATATATCTATCAATTATCTATCTATAGATATATCTATCAATTATCTATCTATAGATATATATATCAATTATCTATCTATAGATATATCTATCAATTATCTATCTATAGATATATCTATCAATTATCTATCTATAGATATATCTATCAATTATCTATCTATAGATATATCTATCTATTATCTATCTATCTATCTATATATCTATCTATTATCTATCTATAGATATATCTATCTATTATCTAGCTATCATCTATCTATAGATATATCTATTATCTATCTATAGATATATCTATCTATCATCTATCTATTATCTATCTATCTATAGATATATATCTATTATCTATCTAGCTATAGATATATCCATCTATTATCTATCTATATATAGATATATCTATCATCTATCTATAGCTATATCTATTATCTATCATCTATCTATCGATATATCCATCTATCATCTATCGATATATATCCATATATCATCTATCTATCAATAGATATAGCAAAAAATATTGAAAACCAGCACCAAAATAATAATGAGAGTGCAAAAAATCCTTCCAGGTATATACCAAACCTCATAATATGATCCAAAAAATGAAGGCAGCACTTCAAGATGTAAGAAATGGGTGGTTTATTAGCCCATAAACCACCCATTTCTTACATCTTGGAGTGCTGCCTTCATTTTTTGGATCATATCTTTAGATATATATATATATATATCTATCATCTATCTATCTATAGATATATCTATTATCTATCTATCTATAGATATATCTATTATTTATCTATAGATCTATCTCTATTATCTATAGATATATCTATCTATCATCTATAGATATATCTATCTGTGTGTGTAAACAGTATTCTTCAATGGAGTATGCAAAATAAGGGGTTGGACAAAAATGACATCACAATTTTTTTTTGTTAAATAATAGATCTTAATTTAGCTTACAAAAACGCATACAAATCTGCATGAAAAAACCGCATGAAAATTCGCATCAAATATGCGCAGATTTTTACCTGCGTTTTCTGCCAGGAGGAGCAGATTCTGTGCAGAAAATTCTGCAGGCAAATCTGAAACGTGTGCACATACCCATAAAGTGACAGTGCTCAGAATTGAAAAAATTGGCCAGGTCATGAATGTGAAAACAGGATTCGGGGCAAAGGGGTTAATAGCCCTCTGTGTCTGTACTTTTACATATGTTGGTAGGTGAACGGTTAAAGCAGCATTAAGTGAACGCCCTATTTATTACATTGATGGCTGGACCGTACAATGAAAGCAATTGTTACCATCCACCTTTCGTGTCTCCCCTATTTCCTCAGATTATAAGCTTGCGAGCAGGGCCCTCATTCATCTTGGTATCTGTAGAGTTATGTAATTATTGTTATGCTGCAATGACTTGTATTGCCTGTGCAAGTCCCCTCTAAAATGTAAAATGCAGCGGAATATGTTGTCGCCATAGAAAAAATTATTATTATTATTAGTGCAAGGGTGTCATTACTGAATAATCTGTGTGCTGTCCATGATCAACACTGTAATATTCTTTTTCATTGGTGGAAATCAAGTGCAGATGGTAAAATGGACACTGACCAAATAACAATGAAATTCTAATCCAGAACACTGATTAACTACAGTCTGTGTTTTTATGTACAAGAAAAATCACTGTCATCTGAATCAGGCCTTAAAACTATAGCTAAAGTTCTGAGCCTCCACAATCATCGTACTGGGTATTATTTAGGATTACTCTCCCTGTTGGATTTTTTTCATGTTTAAAGGTTAACTACCATTTTGTGTGATTTGTCAGGAAAAGCTAATGTGTGTATACATGAGAAATAACACTATTTTTGACAATTCCATGACTGGTATCCGCATTAGTTAGATTTTCCTGTTCGGAAGCTTCTATTTCTAGTTGTCTATTTTTCCCCAAGCTCAGTTCTGGAGTGGTTGGAGACTCGCTGCTCTGTCATCTTCTATACACTGCACACAGAGAGAAGACCCTGCTCCCAATGTGTCTATAGCACACCCTCAGAGGAAGCAGGAGCAGCATTGTAGGCATTATACAATAGTACTGAGTAGTATAGCTGTGAATCCAGCACTGGGGTGAGGTAAAACACTCACTAGAAGTTGCAGCCACCTCTTTGTGCATCTCTCTGCCTCAGTCTCACTCCAGTGACTCCTCCTACTGCTCTCTTTATAGACTTCTATTGCCTGAACCATGTAACGTTGGCTCGCCAGACTTTCTGTATAAAGATTTCATTTCATTCTATAATTCAGAAAATAGAAGTAGAAAGACCAGTGAAAGAGGCTGGAGGGAGGGAAATGACTTGTAAGTGGAGAAAGAGGCATTTTTTTGTCTATTATGAAGTTATTCCAATCTTCTTAGTAGGGTAAAACTGCAAAACCAAGCAACTTTACAATCTGTTTATTATTAAACTTTGTCCTCGTTCTCCAGATAGCAATAAAATAAAAAAGTAAAGCTAATTGACAAGTGGACCTGCCAACACATTTAAAATCAGTGGCTAAACATGCACAGCCCTTCCAAGCTCTTTTGGGTTGAGCTTGTAAGCACTGCACTGACACTAAAAATCCTGGAGCAATTTCCTAATATTCCTGAATACGAGTGCACACAGTTCAGGCCAAAAGTGCAAGAATGCTGCCGGTTTGAATAGTCAGTCATCCAAGCAGGAGCAGCAGCCTCCAAATTATCAAGGAGGCTAGGGAGAGGTGAAGAATGACGATAAAAAAAAAAAAAAACATTTAACCCCTTAGTGACAGAGCCAATTTGCAGCTTAATGACCAGGCCAATTTTTACAATTCTGACCACTGTCACTTTATGAGGTTACAACTCTAACGCTTTAACGAATCCAGCTGATTCTGAGACTGTTTTCTTCGTGACATATTGTACTTTACGTTAGTGGTAAAAAAATTTTTATCTGACTTGCGTTTATTTATGAAAAAAACGGAAATATGGCAAAAATTTTGAAAATTTAGCAATTTTCAAACTTTAAATTTTTATGCCCTTAAATCAGAGAGATATGTCACACAAATTTCTTAATAAATAACATTTCCCACATGTCTACTTTACATCAGCACAATTTTGGATACAAAATTTTTTTTGTTACGAAGTTATAAGGGTTAAAAGTTGACCAGCGATTTTTCATTTTTACAACACCATTTTTTTTTAGGGACCACATCACATTTGAAGTCACTTTGAGGGGTCTATATGATAGAAAATACCCAAAAGTGACACCATTCTAAAAACTGCACCCCTCAAGGTGCTCAAAACCACATTCAAGAAGTTTATTAACCCTTTGCGTGCTTCATAAGGAACTGAAGCAATGTGGAAGGAAAAAATTAACATTTAACTTTTTTTGCAAAAAGTTTACTTCAGAACCAATTTTTTTTTATTTTCACAAGTGTTCAAAGAAAAAATGAATGACAAAATTTGTTGTGCAATTTCTCCTGAATACGTAGATACCCCATATGTGGGGGTAAACCACGCTTTGGGCGCACGGCAGAGGTCGAAAGGGAAGGAGCGCCGTTTGACTTTTTCAACACAGAACAGGCTGGACGCCACGTCGCGTTTCGAGAGCCCCTCATCTGTCTAAACAGTGGAAACCCCCAACAAGTGACCCCATTTTGGAAACTAGACCCCTTAAGGAACTTACCGTATAAACTCGAGTATAAGCCGACCCGAGTATAAGCCGAGGCCCCTAATTTTGCCACAGAAAACTGGGTAAGCTTATTGACTCGAGTATAAGCCGGGTGTATAAACCGCCGTCCTGCTGTGCTCCCCCCATCCTGCTCCGTGCTCCCCCATCCAGCTCTGTGCTCCCCCCTCCTGCTCCGTCCTCCGCTGTGCTCCCCCCTTCCTGCTCCGTCCTCCTCTGTGCTCCCCCCTTCCTGCTCCATCCTCCTGTGCCCCCCCGTCCTGCTCCGTGCTCCTCTGTGCTTTCCATCCTCCCCCTCGTCCTGCTCCGTGCTCCTCTGTGCTTTCCATCCTCCCCCCTCCTCCTGCTCCGTGCTCTCCATCCCCCCCCCCGTCCTGCTCCGTGCTCCTCTGTGCTTTCCATCCTCCCCCTCGTCCTGCTCCGTGCTCTCGATCCTCCTCCCGTCCTGCTCCGTGCTCCTCTGTGCTTTCCATCCTCCCCCTCGTCCTGCTCCGTGCTCTCCATCCTCCCCCCGTCCTACTCCGTGCTCCTCTGTGCTTTCCATCCTTCCCCTCGTCCTGCTCCGTGCTCTCCATCCTCCCCCGTCCTACTCCGTGCACCTCTGTGCTTTCCATCCTCCCCCCCCGCCCTGCTCCATGCTCCTTGTCCTCCTCCACGCTCCCCCCCATCCTCCTCCATCATACTCACCCTCCCCGTGCCATCGCTGAATGTCCTGGCAATCCTGCGTTGTACCCGGCTTCCTGTAGCTCTCCTGTGCTGAGCGGTGACGTAATACCGCTCATAAAGGCCATGAATATAGACGCCACGCCTATGGGAGTGGCGTTGCGTCCATATTCATGGCCTTAATGAGCGGTATTACGTCACCGCTCAGCACAGGAGAGCTGCAGGAAGCCGGGAACAACGGAGGATTGCCAGGACGTTCAGCGATGGCACGGGGAGGGTGAGTATGATGTCCCAGCCACCGGCTCCTGCCGCGGCACCCCCTCCCCCGCTGGTTTCTGCCCAATGACTCGTGTATAAGCCGAGGGGGCATTTTCAGCACAAAAAAAGGTGCTGAAAATCTCGGCTTATACACGAGTATATACGGTATCTAGATGTGTGGTGAGCACTTTGAACCTCCAAGTGCTTCACTGAAGTTGATAACGTAGAGCCGTGAAAATAAAAAATATTTTTTTTCCTCAAAAATGATTTTTTTAGCCCGTTATTTTTTTTTATTTTCCCAAGGTTAACAGGAGAAATTGGACCACAAAAGTTGTTGTGCAATTTTTCCTGAGTACGCTGATACCCCATATTTAACCAAAAAAAGAAGGCCAACTAATAAATGCTCATTCATATATTATAATATCAAATACCCAAAGAAAATATGAAAACAGAGCCAATTTATAGAAAAATACAAAACAATTTTATTAAGTTGAAAAACAATTCTTAAAAAAGAGATAACAATTGTAGTACACAATGTTAATGACAAAGAAGAAGGCAAAAACCTAGATACCGTTATTCAGAGGGTTGGATGCATACATATCACAGGATACTATGTAAAAAGATGACTATGCCGTGGTACGCATATGTATAGAGAGCCGTAAGAATAAAGTGCACAGTGCACATAAATAGAATTTTATGGAGATAGTATTAATCTAATAATCCCATCAGTATAGAAAAAAAATCAAAAAAACAGGGAAGGGAGTGCATGATGCAAAAAAATAATAATGAGGTAATAAATTAAACCTTAAAAAAGCAAAACTGCACTCAATACTATAAACAGCTCAGATGCGTTATCACAGCATGTCATAAATATATATCTCCACTATGGATATAAACATAGGAGGGTAGAAGGGCCAATAGCAGCAAAAATCGATAGTATATACATACATAGATGTGCAAAACACATGCATGGAAGTAGGACTACAAGGCTATGCTATATAAATCAGAGTCGGTATATATAGAAGGGAGGCACATGCATAAATATACAAATACAATCAAAGTTGTTTAATATGCTACCATATATGTTGCAAGAAGGATTATATATATGCATAAGCTACTGCAACAAATAGTATACTATAAGGTATGTGTGCAAATCCCTATTAAATGTCACTGCCAAAAATAAGCGCCAAATATGTATACCTGCTGCGATTACCAAGTGGACATCTCAGCAAAATGCCTGTGCTGCTACTATGATGGACATATCTTTTACATGTGTGCAAATGCTGCTAGCATGGTTACAGGCTGCAATCTTAGGTATATTACAAGAGGATCCATTCCCATGCAACCAGCAGTAACATAACGGTGATATATAAAATCAATACCATATTAAAGACAATAAGCAGAGATAATAGTGCATCCAAAACTTACTGGACAACGGACAGGAGAGCCCCATATGTAGGGTGGAACCACTGTTTGGGTGCATAGGAGAGCTTGGAAGGGAAGGAGCGCCATTTTGGAATGCAGACTTTGATGGAATGTTCTGCGGGTGTCATGTCATGTTTAGAGAGCCCCTGATGTGCCTAAACAGTAGAAACCCCCAATAAGTGACACCATTTTGGAAACTAGACCCCCCAAGCAGCTTATCTAGATGTGTGGTGAGCACTTTGAACCCCCAAGTGCTTCACAGAAATTTATAAACGCAGAGCTGTGAAAATAAAAAATAATTTTTTTCCTCAAAAATGATTTTTTTAGCCAGCTATTTTTTATTTTCCCAAGGGTAACAGGAAAAATTAGAACCCCAAAATTGGTGTGCAATTTGTCCTGAGTACGCTGATACCCCATGTTGGGGTAAACCACTGTTTGGGCGCACGGCAGGGCTCGGGAGGGAGCGCCATTTGACTTTTTGAATGAAACGTCGAGTTTGGAGACCCCTTGATATGCCTTAACAGTGGAAACCCCTCAATTCTAGCTCCAACCCTAACCTCAACACACCCTAACCCTTATCCCAACCATAACCCTAATCCGAACCCTAATCCCAAACCTAATCCCAACCCTAATTGTAACTCTAAATCTAATTGTAACCCTAACCCTAATTGTAACCCTAACCCTAATGGAAAAATGAAAATAAATACAATTTCTTTATTTTATTATATGTTTCTAACTAAGAGGGTGATAAAGGGGGGTTTTATTTACTATTTTTTTATTTTGATTACTGTGATAGAGTTTATCACAGTGATCAAAATGTACTTTCACAGAATGAATCTGCCGGACGGCAGATTCGGCGGGCGCACTGCGCATGCACCCGCCATTTTCTTTTACAGGAAGACGCTGGGAGCTGCGGGAGAACGGGGGGGATACCGGGAGGTATGGGGGGCACATCGGGGGACCTTATTTCTCTCCCCTCTGATATGCGATCACATCAGAGGAGAGAGAAATCAAATGGTGAATCGCGTCTTTTTTTTTTGCGGTCGCCGTTATAGGGTTAATAACGGCGATCGCAAAGGCGGGGTTGGTAAAAACTAACCCGAATCATGTTCTCTGGGGTCTCGGCTACCCCCGGTATCAGAGACCCCGGAGAAAATCCGACTCTGGCGGGCGCTATATACTTTCTCCACAGTGCCATTAATTAACGGCACTGTGGTTTAAGTACCCTTAACTACAGCTATTAAAAGGCGTATCGGCGGTCGTTAAGGGGTTAAGATAACTTTGTAATGTATGTATAATATAAAAAATAAAAATACTGAACAATCCAAATTTTGTGGTTTTGTTTTTCTTTGGTTTGACTTGATAATCCTTATCTTTGTTTACTAAATACTTGCTTCCACCATGAGGAACATAAGGATTACATTGTCACTTCGAACATTAGTATAAAACTATCGATTGACGACAAAGAAGTTAAGCCCCCGTCTCACACAGCGATCTCGCTAGTGAGATCGCTGCTGAGTCACTAGTTTTGTGACGCAGCAGCGATGTCCCCAGTAATAACGCTGTGTGTGACATTCAGCGACGATCAGCCCCTGCTGGGTATCGCTGATCGTCGCTGAATGTCCTGGACATTTTTTTGATCGCTGGTCTCCCCTGGCAGGCACGCATCGCTGTGTGTGACAGGCGGGAGACCAGCGATCCGCTGGTAACCAAGGTACACAGCGGGTTTCCAGGCGCGGGGCTGTGCCTGGAAACCCGCTGTGTACCTTGGATACCAGCGCCCTGATGCAGGGAGCTGGTAACCAAGGTACACAGCGTGTTTCCAGGCACCGCGCAGCACCTGGAAACCCGATGTGTACCTTGGTTACCAGCTCCCTGCATCAGGGCGCTGGTATCCAACGTACACTGCGGGTAACTAAGCGATGTTACCCGCAGTGTCCTTGTGCTGATCGCTGCCTGAGCTGCCTGTTTGGCAGCTCAGCAGCGATCATGTAGCGATACACCAGCGATCCTGATTGTTGTCGGGATCGCTGGTGTATCGCTATGTGAGACCCGGGCTTTACAATATATTGTTTATCAAGTTGAATATCTTCTATAAGATTGATATCCACTATAAAAATCACAAAAAATGTATCCTCCAAAGCTTGAATAATGTAAAAGAAAAAACACAATTATATTAAAGGACAATGTAAGTTGGACGCAGTTTGACATTGAGAACAAAGCAACAAACACATTTTGGATACCTGCAGGGTTTGGGGGTGTTTCTCGGATAGTGTGTAGAACTTTCATGTCTCTTATATTGTGTATGTACAGAGATTCTTCCAGACATACAATCAGCCTCTGGGGAAGTAAGAAGATAAAAAATAAGGCATCAAAAAAGGTCAGAAGCCATAGGGGACTTTTTTCACGTAAATGCTTGTATATTAGTTGTGTAATCTATTTGTTTTCCTCCTCTGTTTCGCAAGTCAACAAGCTAGCTGGCCTGGACAATGTGTAATGAACATATCAGCAAACATCATTGTTCAATGACCTTGTATTACTGTCTTGCAAAGATAGCAGACAAAAAGTTTTAGGAACTGATATAATATGCAAAACATTAGCCATTAATTAATTTAGAAATATAAATTTAACCGACAAGAAGAGTCAACATTTCAGACTCTTGACCAACAAGAAAAACACAAATTCAAAAGTCAACATATAACAGTCTATTCTCCCTGACTTACTGAAAATAAACGTCTGGTTAATCAAGATAAAAATGCTGTGTTGTCACAGTCAGCTTTCATTCTACCAAGGTAATTTAAAGCCCACCCACCATACACATTAGATGGATCAGCCGACAGCTATCACAGACGTCTCTGTCATAGGTAAGGTCACTTTGGTGGTGGCTTATCAAAACGAAAACAAAAAGATCAACAGTTCGAAATCGGACATGTGGGATCTTTAAAGGGAATCTGTCACCCCATTTTTGGAGTATGAGATGCGGCCACCGCCATCAGGGGCTTATTCTGTAATGCTGTAGATAAGCCCCCGATGTCACTTGAAAGAAGAAAAAAGAGATATTATACTCACCCAGGGGCGGTCCGTCGTCCGGTCCGATGAGCGTCGCGGTCCGATCCGGCGCCTCCCATCTTCTAGCGAAGCCCTCCTTTTTTTTTAGCTTCCCGTTGCGGCGCCAGCGCACTGCAGCAATGCTGTAGATAAGCCACTGATGGCGGTGGCCTCATCTCATACTCCAAAAATGGGGTGACAGATTCCCTTTAACTCCCCTGGCAATCAATTGTTAGAGGCACTTATATACTGTACATTAGACAGTCATCTGAACTCTTCATTGTGCCCAGGTTCATCTGATGTTAGTCCCAAAATGTGCATGGGAGGGGGAGCTAAAGAAGTGAATGAAGCTCTTTGTTTCCGTCTTAGCCAATCGAGTGGAAAGTAGTGCTGTGCGTGAGTGTGCACCCGCCTGATGAGATGGATAAGCATGACGGATGTCAGTGTTCTATAGTTAATTTGATCGGCATGGTCTCCCCTGATGATCGAGCCTGAGAAACGCGTTGGGAGCATATCGTGTGTACTACATCTCAGATGTCAGCAGTTTCCTTAGGGGTAATATATGGAGTATTGAAGGCCTCCCCCACTGGATGGAAACGCATATGAACATCGTTTGATGGATAGGATCAGTGAACATTTTGGTGAGATTGTTCCAATATTCCTAAATGTATAATGATATGGTACTGATCCTCCTCTTTTAGCTATTTCATATGGTGTCTATAGGACCTCATAACAGCTGATATATAATCTATCTATGAGGGGTCCCAGATATTTATATATGGATACCTTTGAATATATGATAAAATACGATCCAATTTGAATTGGTTATCTCTGGTGGACTTGTTTACCCACTGAAAAGAGGGAATTTTGTGTTATTTAGTCGTGATCTCCTTGGAGAGAGAGGTGATTGTATTCAATATATTTATTGTGTGAACCAATGGGTTCTTTTTAATAGAAATATTAAAAGTTAAATTTTATTTTCACTTTTGCACTCCTACCTTGCTGACTAAACATATCTTTATGATTGGTAGATCCATACTTTATTCAATCTGTGCGTGAGTGTGCCCAATATACACTGCTCCAAAAAATAAAGGGAACACTCAAATAACACATCCTAGATCTGAATGAATGAAATATTCTCATTGACTACTTTGTTCTGTACAAAGTTGAATGTGCTGACAACAAAATCACACAAAAATCATCAATGGAAATCAAATTTATTAATTTATTAACCAATGGAGGCCTGGATTTGGAGTCATCCACAAAATTAAAGTGGAATGTAATGTCCTTAAAAAAAAAGTCAAAATGATGCTCAGTAGTGTGTGGCCTCCACATGCCTGTATGACCTCACTGTGCCTGTATGACCTCCCTACAGCCCCTGGGCACGCTCCTGATGAGGCGGCGGTTGGTCTCCTGAGGTATCTCCTCCCAGACCTGGACTAAAGCATCCGCCAACTCCTGGACAGTCTGTGTTGCAATGTGACGGTGGATGGAGCGAGACATGATGTCCCAGATGTGCTCAATCGGATTCAGGTCTGGGGAACGGGCGGGCCAGTCCATGGCTTCAATGCCTTCATCTTGCAGGAACTGCTGACACACTCCTGCTACATGAAGTCTTGCATAGTCCTGCATTAGGAGGAAACCAGGGCCAATCGCACCAGCATATGGTCTCACAAGGGGTCTGAGGATCTCATCTCGGCACCTAATGGCAGTCAGGCTACCTCTGGCGAGCACAAAGAAATGTCACCCCACACCATTACTGACCAAAGAAATGCCACCCCACACCATTACTGACCCACTGCCAAACCAGTCATGCTGAAGGATGTTGCAGGCAGATCGCTCTCCACAGCGTCTCCAGACTCTGTCACCAGTGGCGAATTTGCCAATCCTGATGTTCTGTGGCAAATGCCAAGCGTCCTGCATGGTGTTGGGCTGTGAGCACAAAGCCCATCTGTGGACGTCGGGCATTCAGACCATCCTCATGGAGTCGGTTTCTAACCTTTTGTGCAGACACATGCACATTTGTGGCCTGCTGGAGGTCATTTTGCAGGGCTCTGGCAGTGCTCCTTCTGTTCCTCCTTGCACAAAGGCGGAGGTAGCGGTCCTGGTGCTGGGTTGTTGCCCTCCTACGGCCCCCTCCACGTCTCCTGGTGTACTGGCCTGTCTCCTGGTAGCGCTTCCAGCTTCTGGACACTACGCTGACAGACACAGCAAACCTTCTTGCCACAGCTCGCATTGATGTGCCATCCTGAATGAGCTGCACTACCAGAGCCACTTGTGTGGGTTGTAGAGTCCGTCTCATGTTACCACGAGTGTGAAAGCACAACCAACATTCAAAAGTGACCAAAACATCAGCCAGAAAGCATTGGTACTGAGATGTTGTCTGTGGTCCCCACTTGTAGAACCATTCCTATATTGAGGGTGTCTTGATAATTGCCAATAATTTCCATCTTTTGTCTACTCCATTTGCACAACAGCATGTGAAATTGATTGTCAATCAGTGTTGCTTCCTAAGTGGACAGTTTGATTTCACTGAAGTTTGATTTACTTGGAGTTATATTCTGTTGGTTAAGTGTTCCCTTTATTTTTTTGAGCAGTGTACATAAAAACAGGAGTTAACACAGTTTCATCCAATGTAATGTGTTAAATTGCAATAGCTGGTCAGGAGCACTAGCTTTAGAAGAGTTGTCCCAAGAAAAAGATTTTTCAAAACGTACGCTACATTCACACTTAAATAGTGCTCGTCGTCGACCAATAGGTCCCTGAAAAACTGTATTCTAACTGGAAACCTGATAGTCGTTCACTTACATGAAGCTAACCGAGTCACTGGTCATTGTCAGATTTCCATCCTGGCAGTATTTATCCTTTTAGACAAGCACCAAAACATGGCTTCCTTGCTAATGCCCTTGACAACACTAAATGGTGGTCATCTGCTTTAAAAAGCCTGTTCACACCTTTTGTTAACCCCTTTACTCCTTTACTGTGTTGTTTGCATGTTAACGACCAGACCAATTTTTTACAATTCTGACCACTCTCCCTTTATGAGATTATAACTCTGGAACGCTTCAACGGATCTTGGCGATTTTGACACTGTTTTCTCGTGACATATTCTATTTCATGTTAGTGGTAAAATTTCTTCGATATAACTTTCATAACTTTGTTATGAAAAAAACGGAAATATAGCGAAAATTTTCAAACTATGAATTTTTAAATCAGTCATATCGCACAAAAGAGTAACTAAATAATATTTCCCACGTGTCTACTTTACATCAGCACAATTTTGAAACCAAAAGTTATAAGGGTTAAAAGTTGACAAGCGATTTCTCATTTTTACAACACCATTTTTTTTTTAGGGACCACATCACATTTGAAGTCACTTTGAGGGGTCTATGTGATAGAAAATACCCAAAAGTTACACCATTCCAAAAACGGTACTGCAGAAAACGTGCTCAAAACCACATTCAAGAAGTTTATTAACCCTTCAGGTGCTTCACAGGAATTTTTGGAATGTTTAAAAAAAATTAACATTAACTTTTTTTCACAAAATATTTACTTCAGATCCAATTTTTTTTTATTTTACCAAGGGTAACAGGAGAAATTGGACCCCAAAAGTTGCGCAATTTGTCCTGAGTACGCTGATACCCCATATGTGGGGGAACCACTGTTTGGGCGCATGGCAGAGCTCGGAAGGGAAGGAGCGCCGTTTGACTTTTCAATGCAAAACTGGCTGGAATTGAGATCGTACGCCATGTTGCGTTTGGAGAGTCCCTGATGCGCCTAAACAGTGGAAACCCCCCACAAGTGACACCATCTTTGAAAGTGGACCTCCCTAGGAACTTATCTAGATGTGTGGTGAGCACTTTGAACCCCCAAGTGCTTCACAGGAGTTTATAACGTAGAGCCGTAAAAATAAAAAATCATAATTTTTCCACAAAAATGATCTTCTCGCTCCCAATTTTTTTTTATTTTCCCAAGGGTATCAGGAGAAATGTGACCCCAAAAGTTGTTGTGCAAATTGTCCTGAGCACGCCGATACCCCATAAGTGGGGGGGGGGCACCACTGTTTGGGCGCATGGCAGACGCTTTTTATTGCAAAAAAGTTTTTGCATCACCATATTATGAAAGCTATAATTTTTCCATATTTTGGCCCACAGAGTCATGTGAGGTCTTTTTTTTGCGGGACGAACTGACTTTTTTATTGGTACCATTTTCAGGCACATGACATTTTTTGATCGCTTTTTATTCCGGTTTTTGGGAGGCAGAATAAACAAAAAACAGCAATTCATGAATTTCTTTTGGGGGAGGGAGTTTATACAGTTCCGCATGTGGTAAAATTGATAAGGCAGTTTTATTCGTCGGGTCAGTACAATTACAGCAATACCTCATTTATATAGTTTTTTTATGTTTTGGCGCTTTTATACAATAAAAACTATTTTATATGAAAATTATTATTTTTGCATCGCTTTATTCTGAGAGCTATAACTTTTTTATTTTTTCACTGATGACACTGTACGGGAGCTTGTTTTTTTGCGGGACAAGATGACGTTTTCAGTGGTACCATGTTTATTTATATCTGTCTTTTTGATCGCGTTATTGCACTTTATGAGAAAGCATTGTTTTTTGCCTTTTTTTATGGTGTTCACTAAAGGTGTTAACTAGTGGGACAGTTCAATAGGTCGGGTCGTTATGGACGTGGGGATACTAAATATGTGTACTTTTATGGTTTAGAATTTTTTTTCCACTAAAATATTTATTTATTGATATAATACATATTGATTTTTTAATTATTTTTTCTATTTTTACAATTATTTAAAAAAAAAAAAAATTTCATTCAATTCTTATTTTTACACATTGTCCCACTATAGGACACTCATTTTCTGCAGGCTGATCGCTTCTATAGCATGCAGATCAGGGCCGGCGTCAGCACCCGGCATACCCAGGCAAGTGCCGGGGCCCTGAGCAGGCGGGGGGGCCCACTCTCCGTCGGGTACCCTGGCGCCCGTTAGCGGAGGAGAGCGGTGCCAGCGCCGCCACTGGGACCCCCGCTTGCTCAGGGCCCCGGCAGCAGCCGGCGCAATACTTACCTCTCCCCTTGCCTCCGCTGCCGCAGCTCCAGACAGCTGCCGGACAGGTGAGATGTGTTTGTGTATATATCAGTGTGTGTGTATGTAGTGTGGTGCTTTGTGTGTGTGTATGTGAGAGAGTGCTGTGGTGCTGTATGTGTGATGGTTGTGGGGGGAGGCAGTGATGATGATGATGGGGAGGCAATGATGATGGGGAGGCAATGATGATGGGGAGGCGATGATGATGGGGAGGCAATGATGATGGGGAGAAGATGATGGGGAGGCAATGATGATGATGATGGGGGGGCAATGATGATGGGGAGGCGATGATGATGATGATGGGGAGGCAATGATAATGATGATGGGGAGGAAATAATGATGATGATGGGGAGGCAATGATAATGATGATGGGGAGGAAATGATGATGATGATGGGGAGGCCATGATGATGATAATAGGAAGCAATGATGATGATGATGATGGGGAATCTTTCCACAGCGCCCTTTCCTGAGCCGTAACAGTGCAGAACGCAGCACAGTGCAGAGGAGAGCTCCATATTTTGTATGGAGCATTATATGGGGACCAGTATCCTGTATGGAACATTATTTGGGGTCCAATATTCTTTATAGAGCATTATATTTGGCCCATAATACTGTATGGAGGACTATGTGGTGTCCATAATATTGTATGGAGGACTGTACTGTCCAGTCTGTACTGTGTGCTGTGAGGATTTGGCGGTTTCTGTGAGCTATTGTACAATTTACAATAGATATCACTCATGTAATGGAAGAAGTGAAGTGTTTGGCATTGTACTATACCCATATTTCTCTGCAGTATCTGTGCATCATGAATCGTGGTCTGTGGTAAAAGAGCCCACTGAGACTTTTTCTCCTGGGGCCCATAAAAACCTGGAGCCGGCCCTGATGCAGATGAAGCAGCATGCTATAGAAGCTTGCAGCGCTGCAGCTTCTGTGCACGTACCTCAGACTTCCTGACATGCACTGCGCATGTCAGGAAGCCTCTTTGACCTGGAGACCTGGATGTCGTCGTGACGACATCCGGGTCTCCATGGGAACGATCGGGACCCAGCTTCATGCCGCAGGGTCTCCGATCCAAAAGCAGAGGGGCTTTCAGCCCCTCTGCAGCCGCCGGAACGCTGCGATCATCTTTGATCACAGTGTGTCAGGGGTTAAAGTGCCAGGTGTCAGCTGTGAGAATCAGCTGACACCCGGCCGCAATCACCCTGAGAGCGCGTCCAATCGCGTCTGATACAATATGACGTACTATCCTGTCACTGGGACTTAAGGCCCAGGTCACATGGACGGGAAAGTACATTATATGGTAGAAAGGGGTTAAATGTTGTTTAGGATCCTGAAGATAGATGTATTCTAGGTAGACTGTTCTCTTCTGTATAAATAGCCCAAGGTTGTCAAACAGGTACAAGGGAGTAAAATACGTCCAGACGGTCCAGACTGGTAACTGTATGTGACCATGCACTACCTATTAGAAATGTTTGCTTGCCCTGTGGTTGGGAAATAGTTATAGGTCTATTGATTTATGCATTTGCACTTTATTGTAACCACATACAATCCATTTACTAATGTGTTCCTCTTTTTTTGAATAGGCAATTTGCATCTTGCATTTTAAAACATTCTAACATTGATAGATCTCTACAAAATCATAAGTCCAAAAAATTATCTTTTGGGGTTAGGCACTTCAAAAGTTCATCAAATAACACAAAACAGGTGTTAAGTGGTTCAGGTATTTTTATTAACAGATATAAAACCAATTAAAAAGACAGGGAATATGACCTCCAAAAAAAAAGCAAGTGGCGAAACGACGTCCGTCAGGTGTGGAGGGAGAAACTGCACGCCATCCTGATACCACTTACCACCTCTGGACAGGAAAATAATGGACACTTTGTCCATATTAACACTTTACTGCACATCAAAAGATATAGGTTTAGGCAACGTCTTAATTAGGATAGTATCTGGACTGCATTGTAACCTGCGCCCACCAATTCCTCTTTTGGTAATAATAGGTAGGAATTTTAGGACCCCTATCTTTTTATGTATTTACCTTTCTATAACTAACACCGTACCATATGGTTCAGCAGCCTTTTCCCATTTTTTGGAGGTCATATTCCCGGTCTTTTTAACTGGTTTTAGATCTGTTAATAAAAATACATTATCCTGAATTGTTGGGATTCTCTTCTTATCAGGTGGAATGACTTACTACCTGCTTTTGTGTTAATTGATAGATCCCTGAATACATGGACAGCATCCCAAAAACAAGAGAGTTTTATGTATGTAATTTTATGGGTCTGAGCACCTGTGCACTTCCACTCATGCTACTGTGCAATATTCTTCTACACTACTAGGTGGAACCTCCATATCTAAAAATTAAACAGAGTGGAACTGGATGTGTGAAACCTACACTTATATGCATATGCAACTTATGTATATATTCCCCTTTCCTTTTCACATGTATCAATTTAACCATTTAGTAATGTACTGAACATTTGCATGTATTTGTATTTATATCTATACTAGATGGAGGCCCGATGCTATTGCATCGGGTGGGCGGTAATGTCACGATAAGGGCAGGCTTTGCAGCATTGAGAATCTCTCCCCCCATGTGCTCACCCACCTATCCACTCTTTCTTTCCCCATGTGCTGACTTTTCCCGTCTGTGCTCTCTTCTTTGACCTGTCTACCCCATGTGCTGTCCCCCTTGTCTGCTGTCTCTCTCCTTCCTGTGCTGTGTTCGCCCCTCATGTGCTGTCCCATTTGAGCTGTCTCCCCCTGTTCTCTGTCTCTCTCACCCCTGTGTCTGACCGTGTACAGAACATCCCACAGCTCCTGGGCAGGGGAGAAAGCAGAAGACAATACTTACATTACAGCAGGAGATCGCAGAGGATACATTTTGTGAGGTAAAATATTAAAAACAGTCAGTGAAATATTTTACCTCCTCTGTGATCCCCTGCTGTAATGTCAGTATTGTCTTTTGCTTCCTCCCCCTGCCCAGGAGATGTGGTATGCTCTCGTACACTGTCAGACACAGACAATTTTTAAAATGAACTTTCGTTCGTGGGAAAACCCTTTAATGTGACCGGCTTCCTCTGCCTGTAGACACGTCGTGCATCTGCCGCCGGGATCAGCCGAATGATTTACTGCGCCTGCGCGGAATTCACGCAGGAGTAATGCCACGGTGTTCCACTGGAGGTACCGCGCAAGAGACTGCGTGTGTGTGAGTGTGAATGTTAGTGTGTGAGTGTGTGCGTAAGGCGTATAGAGTGTGTGTGTCCCAATATGGTGGTCGTCGAACTTCCTCTGCTTGGGATTCTGGGATACTGTGACATCTGGACAGAACAGGAAATGAAAACATTACAAGGCAATTATAGAAATAGATTCCAGCCCTGTCATATTCTGCAGTGTATTTCCTTTAAATGTTTTTATTCATTTTTGTCATGTCATTTAATAAAGATTATTAAATTGAATTTATATTTTTGCCAATTGGAGTTTTTTTTGTAGGCTTTTTGTTCTCTTCTGTTACAGGTGCACAATTAGGGGCATAATCAGCAACAAAATAAATGAAAAACTTGGCACTCAAAATCATGTGCAGAAATGTTTAATTGCAACCTGCAGTAAACAAATTATGTTTCAGTCTAAAGTAGACCTTCTTCAGATGAACTGAAGGTGCTGTATTTGATATACTCTACCTGTTTTATTCCTGTATTTCATAGGTGGTTTTATTAACATGTCTAATCCTTTCTGGTGCTAGTAACATTAAAGAATAAATGTGAGATTAAAATAGTTATTAAAATTGCATATTCCTTCATCTCTTCTGGTAATTTAAAACAGATTTTGTCTGTAAAGGAACACTGCTGGTAAATGGGATATCTGATTATATATAAATACAAGCTACTATGGAAATACTCGATTTATACTGTTGGATTTTGTTTCACTATGACTTATTTTCTTTGTACACAATTTTTGTTTACCTGCTATTTTTTCTTGTACACAGTTGATATGAGGAAGGTCTACACTAGAATGAAATGTAACACGTTTTCTGTTGATTGCACTTCTTCACATGATTGTGAGTGCCAAGTTCTTGATATATTCTCTTCTGTAGTCCATTTACTGTCATTCATCCTCACATGCACAGAGTAATTTTTACAGTAGCAACTTTGACCCCAAACTGGAGAAGTACTTCTTTCCAACCTCTTAGTTTGCTCAAACCCCTCCTTTCTCTTCCGTCAAGATCAGCACCACTGGGCCCAGTGATGGAAAGCACTTCAGCGAGGGAATACCATACCCACTGCTCTTATACTCTTTCATTTAATACTAAGATTGACCAAAATAGTTGTCTTTCCGGAGTTTCTCTCCAATTGCCCCAAATTGGCCAGTGAATCCTTCCGTTCTAAGCTATGAGGAAGTAGGTTTTAAAAAGAAGGTATCAGAAACTGACATTGTATGAAGCAAGTTTTTGTGTACCCCGACTTCACTGGCGCACCACCAGGGAGAATGAGAATTGGCACACAAGATTTGCAAGAAGTTGGCTGTGACGCTGCTCTGGCAAATCATGTTCCTCACGCACACAGGAGCATAATAACATGAGCAATCAATCATTAATTTGCATGTCCCTAGAAAAATTATGAAAATAATTTTAGGGAAACGTAGTAAGCAAGACGCATTCAAAAGAGGCTTATTTAAATATGAAAATTGGAGTAAACACATGGGGCAGTATGGGGGACATGTAAGCCCACCTTACTGGAGCAACAGATACTCCCTTCCAGTCATATGGGCAGTGCAGTGAGCAGCTACAGTCGGCTGTAATCACCACCTGGCACTGTGATTGACAACTGTACAAGATACGGGATTGTGATCTAGCATCTGCACGGGAATTGTAGCACTAAACTTCACATGTACTAAACTATTTCAATAAGAAAAATAAATCCACAGTAAGAAACAACATTTCTATGAGTTTCGAACCAGCTAGGCTTTTTGCATTACCATCCCCTTGTGAATGCTAGATTATGCTACTATATGAGATACGTTTAGGCTAAGTGCACACGATCAGGAATAATTGCGTTTTTTTCGCGGTTTTTCCGCGGTTTTCCGCGGTAAAAACGCGATAAAAACGCAAGCATTAAGCATCCTATACATGTTAATTGATTCCGCATGTTTTGGCCACATGTTGCGTTTTTTTCCGCGAAAAAAACGCTTTGCGGAAAAAATAGCAACATGTTCATTAATTTTGCGGAATGTAAGCGGTTCATGTGCGGTGGTACCCAGGGTCTGGAGGAGAGGAGACTCTCCTCCAGGCCCTGGGTACCATATCCCTGGTAAAACAATAATTAAAATAAAAAATAATGATATTCTCACCTTCCGGCGGCCCCCGCAGCCTTCCCGGCCCCCGCAGCCTTCCCGCCTTCAGCGACGCTCCCGGCAACTTCCGGTCCCAAGAGTCCTTTGCGAGAATCACCCAGATGGCATAGCGGTCTCGCGAGATGCTACGTCATCGGTGTGATTTGCCGCAAAGCATCCTTGGGACCGGAGTTGCCGGGAGCGTCGCTGAAGGCGGGAAGGCTGCGGGGGCCGCCGGAAGGTGAGAATATCATTATTTATTATTTTTACATTAGATCTTTTTACTATTGATGCGACATAGGCGGCATCAATAGTAAAAAGTTGGTCACACTTGTCAAACACTATGTTTGACTCGTGTGACCAACCTGTCAATCAGTTTTCCAAGCGATGCTACAGATCGCTAGGAAAACGCTAGCATTCTGCAAGCTAATTACGCTTGCAAAACGCTATTATTCTGGCGGGAATCAGCACACAAAAAACGTGCGTATTTCCTGCGGGAGAAGTGCGGGATTGCCGCGGAAATTTCCGCGGCAATTCCGCAACGTGTGAACTTAGCCTTATTATTATCATTTATTTTTATAGCACCATTGATTTCATGGTGCTGTACATGAGAAGGGGTTACATACAAATTACAGATATCACTTACAGTAAAAAACTAACAATCACAGACTGGTACAGAGGGGAGAGGACCCTGCCCTTTCGGGCTTACATTACTCACCCAGGAGCCTATCCATGCATCGCCCCACACGCCTACACCCCATGTGGCAGAGGGGAGCTAATAATCATCTCCTTTTCTTTGATTTTACTCTGAATGGCCATCTGCTCTGCAGCGCTTTTTTTTAGGTCATGCATATTGACACTGAAGGTGATGTGGACTGTTTAGAATGTCCTCCACATTTAATAACAAGTCATCAAAAAGGCAATATTGAAACACATACGGTAATAAAAATATGAAGCTGCACATTGCTAGTAGATCCTCATTTCCATACTGGGTTATCCAAATGGAAATTTCTTTTAAAATAAAAATCTCTTACTTGAATTGCTTGCTTAAACTGGAGAACTTTGGACAATAACCTCCTCTCTTGGGTACTTGCTACATAATCCAGTGCTCCTCAAACTGTAAGGCTGGCTATCAGTAAAGTGACCACCAGATGAGGCACAGCTAGGGAGGCAGCTTTCCGAAAGTGCCATTTAGGCCGGTGTCACACTTGCGAGAAACTCGCACGATTATCGTGCGAGTCTCTCGCATCAACACCAAGCACTGCCGCCGGCACTCGGACCGGAGCGTGCGGCCGCATGTATTTCTATGCAGATGCACGCTCCGGTTCGAAAGCCGGGTGTTGATGCGAGAGACTCGCACAAGAATCGTGCAAGTTTCTCGCAAGTGAGACACCAGCCTTAGGGCAAAATGGCGACTGAAACAGCAGGGTCGCACATTAACAATTTCCCATGGTGTCGTGTTGCGACCAGCGACTTGGTTTAACTCCTTAACGACCACCGATACGCCTTTTAACAGCAGCAGTTAAGAGTACTTATTCCTGCACAATTAAAGATGAGGCAGGGCCTGCTAGAAAGTGTGGCAGCTGCATAGTTACAGAGCTCCTGCAGCCCAGGATCTTTAGCAGTCCATCCCGGCTCAACTCTGCACCCAGCTTCCTCCAGCTACTCACCCGCAGATCTTACAACCGCCCAGGCACATAATGACACGCGGCAGATCATAGAAGAGGGGATCCCCGCCGAGATTGCCCGACTTCTTTGCGAGGGGGAAGTCCACCAAAGCAACAGGTAAAATGGTGCCTGCATCCCCTTCAGTATCCTCTGGGGGCTCTGGGAGAGGCGCGGACACAGAGGGGAATCATCAACACCACTCTGCCCGACTCACTAGGGAGGATATGCAGGCGTTTCTTTCCTCTTTGAGGGCTTCTTTAAAAGAGGACATACATAATATGCTAAGGCTAGTTTCACACTAGCGTTCGTAAGGGCTGCGCAGTTCCTCCAGTAGGCCTCGCCCACGTAGGCATGTGTCCTGCGTACCCTATCTTTAACATTGGATACGCAGGCCATGCACATATATGCGGATGCGTCGTTTTGACGCTGCACCGACCGCAACAAAATACAACATGTTGGTGGCTTGGTGTGTTGGGGCCTGCTGCATCCATAGGAAGTTTATTTAGACATAAGTATACAGTTTATGTCCTTGAATGCTAGAGGCCTCAATTCACCTTTGAAACGTTCCATGTTATGGAGGGATGTTAAAAAAAAATCACGTGCTGATGTCATATGTTTGCAAGAAACACATTTATTGGAAGCTGATAATAGTAGACTCCATCATCCACAGTTCCCTCATAAGTTTTTCGCTAATACAGTGCCTTCTGAAAGTATTCGGCTCCCTGGAACTTTTCAACTTTTTCCCACATATCATGCTTCAAACATAAAGATACCAAATGTAAATTTTTGGTGAAGAATCAGCAACATGTGGGACACAAATGTGAAGTTGAACGAAATGTATTGGTTACCGTATATACTCGTGTATAAGCCGACCCGTGTATAAGCCGACCCCCCTAATTTTGCCACAAAAAACTGGGAAAACTTATTGACTCGTGTATAAGCCGGGTGTATAAACTGCCCTCCTGCTCTGTGCTGCCCCGTCCTGCTCCTTGCTCCCCCATCCAGCTCTGTGCTCCCCTATTCTCCTCTGTACTCCCCCCCTCCTGCTCCGTCCTCCGCTGTGCTCCCCCATTCCTTCTCCGTCCTCCTGTGCCCCCCGTCCTGCTCCATGCTTCCCCCGTCCTCCGTTCTCCTCCCCGTCCTCCTCCATGCTTCCCCCATCCACCGTTCTCCCCCCTTGTCCTGCTCCATGCCTCCCCCGTCCTCCTCCCCGTCCTCCTCCATGCTTCCCCCATCCACCGTTCTCCTCCCCGTCCTCCTCCATGCTTCCCCCGTCCTCCGTTCTCCTCCCCGTCCTCCTCCATGCTTCCCCCGTCCACCGTTCTCCCCCCCGTCCTGCTCGTGCTCCTTGTCCTCTCCTCCATCATACTCACCCCTCCCCGTGCCATCGCTGAGCGTCCCTGCAATCCTGCAGCTCTCCCCGGCTTCCTTCAGCTCTCCAGCGCTGAGCGGTGATGTAATACCGCTCATTAAGGCCATGAATATGGACGCCACGCCTATGGGAGTGGCGTCGCGTCCATATTACATGACCTTAATGAGCGGGTATTACATCACCGCTCAGCGCTGGAGAGCTGAAGGAAGCCGGGGAGAACGCAGGATTGCAGGGACCCTCAGCGATGGCACGGGGAGGGGTGAGTATGATCCCAGCCACCGGCTCCTGCCGCGGCACCCCCTACCCCGCTGGTTTCTGCCCTATGACTCGTGTATAAGCCGAGGGGGCATTTTCAGCACGAAAAAAGGTGCTGAAAATCTCGGCTTATACACGAGTATATACGGTATTTTAAATTTTTGTGGAAATACAAAAACATTAAAAGTGGGGCGTGCAATATTATTCGGCTCCCTTACCTTTAGTGCAGCAAACTCACTCCAGAAGTTCATTGTGGATCTCTGAATGATCCAATGTTGTCCTAAATGACTAATGATGACAAATATAATCCACCTGTGTGTAATCAAGTCTCCGTATAAATGCACCTGCTCTGTGATAGTCTCAGGGTTCTGTTTGAAGCACAGAGAGCATCATGAAGATCAAGGAACACAATAGGCAGGTCCGTGATACTGTTGTGGAGAAGTTTAAAGTCGGATTTGGATACAAAATGATTTCCAAAACTTTAAACATCCCAAGGAGCACTGTGCAAGAGATCATATTGAAATTGAAGGAGTATCATACCACTGCAAATCTACCAAGACTCAGCCGTCCCTCTAAACTTTAATCTCAAACAAGGAAAAGACTGATCAGAGATGCAGCCAAGAGGCCCATGATCACTCTGGATGAACTGCAGAGGTCTACAGCTGAGGTGGGACAGTCTGTCCATAGGACAACAATCAGTCGTACACTGCAGAAATCTGGCCTTTATGGAAGAGTGGCACGAAGAAAGCCATTTCTCAAAGATATCCATAAAAAGTGTCGTTTAAAGTTTGCAACAAGCCACCAAACATGTGGAAGAAGGTGCTCTGGTCAGATGAAACCAAAATCGAACTTTTTGGCAACAATGCCAAACAATATGTTTGGCGTAAAGGCAACACAGCTCATCACCCTGAACACACCATCCCCACTGTCAAACAAGGTGGTGGCAGCATCATGGTTTGGGCCTGCTTTTCTTCCACAGGGACAGGGATGCTGGTTCAAATTGAGGGGTAGATGGATGGAGCCAAATACAGGACCATTCATGAAGAAAACTGTTGGAGTCTGCAGAAGACCTGAGACTGGGACAGAGATTTGTCTTCCAACAATGCAATGATCCCAAACATAAAGCAAAATCTACAATTAAATGGTTCACAAATAAACAAATACAGGTGTTAGAATGGCCAAGTCAAAGTCCAGACCTGAATTCAATCGAGAATCTGTGGAAAGAGCTGAAAACTGCTGTTCACAAACGATCTCCATCCAGCCTCACTGAGATAGAGCTGTTTGCCAAGGAAGAATGGGCAAGAAATTCAGTCTCTCGATGTACTAAACTGATAGAGACATACCCCAAGCGACTTGCAGCTGTAATCACAGCAAAAGGTGGTGCAACAAAGTATTAAGTTAAAGGGGCCAAATAATTTTGCACGCCCTACTTTTCAGTTTTTGTATTTCCACAAAAATTTAAAGTAACCAACAAATTTCGTTCAATTTCACAATTGTGTCCCACTTGTTGATTCTTCACCAAAAATTAGCATTTGGTATCTTTACGTTTGAAGCGTGATATGTGGGAAAAAGTTGAAAAGTTCCAGGGAGCCGAATACTTTCGCAAGGCACTGTAATGCAAGTAAAAAGGCAGGAGTCTTTATATTGATTAGAAACACTGTGGCATTTAGAAATATAGATAAATGCAGATCATTAATCCTATTCTGCTCCCTCAATGGTGAACTACATACGCTGGTGGTGTATGCCTCTAATGAAGCCCAATGCACGTTTGGTCGCAAGGTGTTTCAGAAGATGACTGAATTAGCTAAAGGAGAAAAGATTATATATGGAGACTTCAATGCCCCTATAGATGGAGAGATGGACTGCTCTAGTAAATTAACCCATTTTAGGAGGGACCTGAAAGTAGTAGTGAAGGAATATCGTCTCCGTGATTATTGGAGATATTCCCGTGCTACGGAGCGTGACTATTGCAAAAGGAGAAAATCCAGCTCAACGATGAAGTGAAGATAAAAAAATTCTTTATTCACTTGTCATTCCAAATACAGAGGAGTATCAGCATAGATAGCAGCAGATGAATGCGTTATCAACGCGTTTCAGGTGACGCAGCACCCTTAGTCATGGAGCGTGACTATACATTCTATTCCTTCCGTCACCAGACATATAGCAGAATAGATTATTTCTTGGTTGACAATACGACTCTAAATAGATGCAGATCAGCGGATATTGGATTGATTACGTGGTCAGACCACGCCCCGATATTCCTGAGACTAACTCTACGTCATCAGTCTAATCCTTCTGCTAGGTGGTAGTTAAACACATCTTTAGTGTTACAAAGCAAGGTGGTAGAGAAAGTACAGACTGAGCTCCAACATTACTTCCAGTTGAACGACAATGGAGAAGTCACAGACGAGTCCTTGTAGTCGGCTCATAAAGCCATTATTAGAGGCATCTTTCTGCAACAAGCTTCCTATTTGAAGTGTAAAAGGGAATCCAGCAGGGTTACTTTGTAAGCCCGGCTTCAACAATTAGAATCTTTAAATAAAACAGCGGTCACACCGGCTCTGTTTGATTAAATCTATAATATCCGATTCAAACTAAGAGAAAACCTGTTGTCGCTATATGAATATAATCTTAAGAAACTTAAAAGTAATTATTATGCAACAGGAGATAGAGCTGGGGCGCTGTCAGTACATAGAGTTAAAAAAAGAGAGGCACGAGCTAGAATTGACCATTTAGTAGATCAACAAGGGAAGTGTATCCAAAATCCATTAGAAATAGTAAAGGTTTTTGCTAATTACTATAAACATCTCTATAATCTAGTGACTGATCCCACCATTCCGCAACCTTCCCAAGCGAATATTGATAGATATCTACAATCGATAAACCTACCCCAAATATCACAGGAACAACTGAACATGCTCAATGCCCCATTTACAGAGGAGGAAATTCGGAACACCATCAAACTTACAAAATGTCATAAAGCCCCTGGACCAGATGTTTTAACAAAGGAGTACTATCGCCAATTTCATCAATATTTGACTCCTTACCTCCTTCGTATATTTAATTCATGGCAAAATTCAGAATCTGTATCTGTCACAAATCTAGAACCCACTACTACTCTGCCTAAACCGAGAAACCTCCAATATGTCCCAGTAATTTTAGGCCCATTGCACTCTTAAACTGCGATGTTAAAATTTTATCTAAAATGATTGCAATTAGATTACACCATGTGATCCCCTCCTTGGTTTCGTCTGATCAAGTAGGATTTGTAGCAGGTCGGGAAGCAAAGGACGGAACATGCAGGATGATAAATTTAATCCGGATAGCGGAATTGAGTGGGGTCCCCAGTGCATTACTGTCACTAGATGCTGAAAAAGCGTTTGACAGGGTGGGGGTATCTCAAAAGTGTTCTACGAAAATTTGGTCTGACGGGCCCCATTTACTCGGCGATAAGTGCTATGTACTCGAATCCCTCTGCCAAAGTTTTATCATCAGGGCTCCTTTCAGAGTCGTTTCGTATATCTAATGGCACAATTCAAGGCTGCCCATTGTCTCCTATTATTTTTGCCTTGTGAATGGAACCTTTGGCGGAAAAAATAAGGAATACCCAGGATATAGCAGGTATTAGAGTTGGACATGTGTCTCACAAAATTGGATTATACGCAGATCATGTAATTATCTCTTGTACTAACGTAGAGTCCTCCCTCCGTGCCATTATTCTTGCTTTGGAGGAGTTTGCTAATGTCTCATACTATAAACTAAATGCTGCTAAATCTTTGGTCTTTCCTGTATTGGTTCAACCCACAACTCAAGAATTTTTGGAGCGGGGTGAACTCCCATATTTAAGCATAGTCCTCACTAATTCTACACAATTGGTGGAAAGGAATTTCTCAAAATAGATACAAGAATCTAGGAGGGATCTGGATGAATTACGTACAGCTACTATGTCATGGATAGCAAGGATTAACATTTATAAGATGTTGTTACTTCCCAAGGTTTTATATTATTTTCGTTGCATCGCTGTCCAGATTCCTCTAGGATAATTAAATCCCTTCAAAAAACAGCTAATGACTTCATTTGGGCATATAAAAAAACAAGAGTGGCTGGTAGATTACTATATTATCCTTATGAATTTGGGGGGATGGGTGCACCTAACTTACATGCTTATCATAAAGCGATGGTATTAACGGGTATTAGAGACCAGTGGTTATAACGGGTATTAGAGACCAGTGGTTATTGGATAAGACACATAATGGCTTCATATTGTGTCATTTTATTCTAAATTGATCTTGACGTGGCTTACGTTTGAAATGGAAGCTATTAAATTTAGTAACTACACCCCGTGTCTACCTACCGCATTAACAACAATACGTTATTGGAGGAAATTTGCTTCATGCCTTCTAAATATTCCTTTAACAAATATTTCCTTAAAAGCTTTGGAAATGCATATGCCCTTTATTAACTTACAACACTGGTCCACAGCAAGAGTTAGATCCCTCCAAGACCTGATAGATGAATCTCTTGTTATTCCATTCATAGTAACATAGTTATTAAAGTTGAAGGAAGACTTTTAAGTCCATCTAGTTCAACCACATATCCTAACCTGTACCAACAATTGTAATATACTTTTCAAGAAAGGCATCCAGTCCCTTCTTAAATTTTAGTAGGGAATCACTCATTACAACATTATACGGCAGAGAGTTCCATAGTCTCACTGCTCTTACAGTAAAGAATCTGCTTCTGTGATTATGACTAAACCTTCTTTCCTCCAGACGTAGAGGATGCCCCCTTGTCCCCGTCACAGGTCTAAGAGTAAAAAGATCATTAGAAAGGTCTTTGTACTGTCCCCTCATATATTTATACATTGTAATAAGATCACCCCTAAGCCTTCGTTTTTCCAAACTAAATAACCCCAAGTGTAATAACCTGTCTTTGTATTGCAGACCCCCCCAGGTCTCCAATAACCTTGGTCGCTCTTCTCTGCACCAGCTCCAGTTCAGCGATGTCTTTCTTATACACCGGAGACCAGAACTGCACACAGTATTCTAAGTGTGGTCGCACCAGTGACTTGTATAGAGATAAAATTATGTTCTCCTCATGAGCATCTATGCCTTTTTAATGCAGCCCATTATTTTATTTGCCTTTGCAGCAGCTGCCTGACACTGGCCACTAAATGTGAGTTTGTGGTCCACCCATACACCCAGGTCTTTTTCAGCGACAGTTTTGCCCAGTGTTTTACAATTAAGCACATATTATACATTATACAGTTTTTAACCCACTTACACATATTTTCCCATATCCCCATTGTTCTCATTTTATGTATCAACCTTTTGTGTGGCACCGTATCAAAAGCTTTTGAGAAGGCCATATACACCACCTCCACTGCGTTCCCTTGGTCCAGTCCGGAACTTACCTCTTCATAAAAGCTTATCAGATTAGTCTGACAAGAACGGTCTCTCATAAATCCATGCTGATATTGGGTCATGAGGTTATTCTTCTTCAGATACTCCAATATAGCATCCCTTAGAAAACCCTCCAGGATTTTACCCACAGTAGATGTTAAGCTCATTGGCCTATAATTTCCAGGTTCAGTTTTTGTCCCCTTTTTGAACATTGGCATATTTGCTATACGCCAGTCCTGTGGTACAGACCCCATTATTTTGGAATCTTTAAAGATTAAAAATAATGGTCTATCTATGACTGTACTTAATTCCTGCAGTACTCTGTGGTGTATCCCATCTGGGACCGGGGATTTGTCAATTTTAGTGATTTTTAAACGCAGTCGTACTTCCTGCTGGGTTAAGGAGGTGACATTTAATTGAGATTTTTTGTTACCACTGATCATGTTGTCTGTCATGGGATTTTCTTGCGTAATTACTGTTGAAAAAAAGTAATTTAGCATATTGGCTTTTTCCTCATCCTCATCCACCATTTCACCCAGACTATTTTTAAGGGGACAAACACTATCATTTTTTAGTTTCTTACTATTTATGTAGGTAAAGAATATTTTGGGATTATTTTTACTTTCTCTGGCAATGAGTCTCTCTGTCTCAATCTTTGCTGTCTTGATTTGCTTTTAACAGTATTCGATCAACTCTGTTCCAAATTCCCTGGTATTAGGCGTCTTTTTTACCAGTACCTACAGATCAGACATCTACTCCAAACTATGTCAGACTCCCTCTTTGTTAAACCCCCTGTGAATCACAAAGCCATGGGATTCCTCCTACGACCTGAATCAGGCCCCACAGGTGTTTCAATCCTCTATGGTGTATTAAATGATCCAGAGGTGGATGTTAAATTATCATATATGCTAAAATGGGAGGAGGAATTGGGAACGACGTGGGATCCAGAGGAATGGAGGGATAGTTTAAGAGAAATGCGTAGAGTATGATTTTGTATTGGTCACCTAGAACAGTTAAAAAAGATGCATCTTAGGTGGTATAGGTGTCCAAGACAACTAGTACATTATGGGCCAAACCAGACTTCGGCTTGCTGGAGAGGTTGCGGAGGTTTGGGATCGTTGAGCCACATGAGGTGGTCCTGTCCGATGCCGATCGGTTTTGGAGTACTATAAATATGTTGTTAAGAGAGGTGACTGGGATTCAGGTTAACTTGACACCATCAATGGGACTGTTGCATGTAGGGACAACTGATTTTCCTTTAGATATCAGGGGTATAGTGTCACATATTCTGATTGCGGCTAGGCTCACATTTGCAGCTAAATGGAAGGGGATGTCTCTCCCCACCATGAAAGAAGTGGTGGACAAAATCAATATACATTGTCAATATGAACAAACTCTGACGCACTTGTCAGTTACCAAGAAAAAGGTTGATCGAATATGGGAAAAGTGGTTACTTAGTCAGAGGTCTACCCCTTTGCATTGAAGATATGTGTCTTTTCATATGCTTTTTCATGCAAGTGTCGATATGTTTTCAGTTTTATACATTATGTCAATCTATGTGTACGTGCACCCTACGTTGGGGGTGTTGTTGCTTATATGTTTTCTTTTTTTGAAAATATGCAATAAAAATTTATTGAAGCAAAAAAAAAAAAAAAAAAGAGTACTTATTCCTCAATGCCTCTTTTTAACGGTGCTGAGAAATAAGGTTATAGCGCCCCCCCGAGCATTCGGAAACTCACCGAGACCCCAGAGAACATGATTCTGGTTGGTTTTTACAGTCCCCAGTGTTGCGATCACCTTTATTCACTGAATAACCGCGATCGCAAAAAAAAAAAATAGAATTAGACTTACCGGTAATTCGGTTTCTAATAACTTACCACGACAGCACACAGGAGGATGTTATCCTATCGTAATAGGGACAGGTAACATGCAATAGGTCAAATAGCCCCTCCTACCTTCATTTCCAGTGTTATTACAAAGGACCACAAAGTATGAATGCTTAACTATATTTATTACTACCAGTTAAAAAATGATTAAGGAGTGGGAATTACCCGTGCTGTCGTGTTAGGTTATTAGAAACTGAATTACCAGTAAGTCTAATTCTATTTTCTCTGATAACCCCCCACGACAGCACACAGGAGGAATGCCCAAGGCTAATGCTTTAGAGCGGGACAACCATCTGGAGAACTTTTCTCCCAAATGATAGATCTTGGACGGATGTTAAATCAAGTCTATAATGTCTGATAAAGGTGTGGATAGACGACCAGGTATCAGATCTGCATATCTGTTCAATGGAGGCGCTAGCCTTTTCCGCCCATGAAACTGCTAGTGCTTTGGTGGAATGAGCCGTGAATTTCTCTGGAGGCATGAGATTCTGAATCTGATAGATCTCAATAATTGCCTTCTTGATCCAATTTGCCACCGTACTCTTGGATACCTTTCTTCCCCTATTCTGGCCATAGGGTTGAATAAATAGGTTTTTATCTTTCCTCCACTCCTTGGTTATGTGGAGATAGTGTAAAACCACCCTCCGTATGTACAGAAAATGGAAATCTTCCTCTATCTTGTGTTTTGGATTCTGGCAAAAGCAAGGTATTATGTCCAGATTCCTGTGGAAATCTGAAACCACCTTTGATAGAAACGAGGGATCTAGACGAAACACCAGCCGGTCTTCCAATTCTTCAGGTAGGGCTCTTCTATTGTGAGAGCTTGTAACTCCCCCACTCACCTGGCTGTTGTAATTTCTACCAGGAATGCCATCTTCCATGACAGCTTGTCCAACACTGATGCTGACAGGGGCTCAAATAGTGGAAGGGTTAATCCTTTCAGGATGATATTGAGGTCACAAGCAGGAATCAGACTGATTGCTCTAGGACAAAATCGTGTAGCTGCTGTCATGAATCGCTTTATCCACCTGTGTTCTGCCAGGCCTTGGTCAAAGTATGAGCTTAATTCCGCCACCTGTACCTTAAGGCTACTGGGTCTAAGTCCCTTCTCCAATCCATCCTGCAGAAAATCTAGGATCCGGGCGATATTGGGCTGTTGGGTATCCGGTCGTTCTGGTGCCCACCATGACATGAACCTTCTCCTGGTCTTCTGGTTTATCGCGTTGGTCACCGGCTTTCTGCTTTTCTGAAGCGTGCTGATGACTGTCAGAGAGACCTCTGGCCTTCAGGATTGAGAACTCAGAAGCCAAGCCACGATGCGTAAGTTCTCTATGTCCGGGTGATTGACTGGTCCCTGGTGTAGGAGATCCCTGATTGGTGGGAGGATCAGAGGACATTCTACGCTAAGGCTAGATATGGTGCCATACCAACTCCTCTTTGGCCAGATGACCCAGGTCTACTTGTCTCTTATTTTCTGTAGAGTTTTTGGTAAGAGGGGCATTGGAGGGAAGGCGTAAGCCAGACTGAACTGCCATTGGTGGGCCAAGACGTCTACACCTAGACATCTGTCGTCCGGGTTTAGTGAAAAATGGCAAGTCACCTTTGTATTCTGACTGTTTGCAAACAGATCGACTTCTGGGCAACCCCATCTTTCAGTCAACATCTGGAACACCTCTGGATCTAGAATCCATTCTCCCGGGAGGATATCCCATCTGCTCAGGAAATCGGCTTGCTTGTTGTCTGCTCTTTTTATGTGAAGGGCTGATACTGAAAGAAGGTGTCTCTCTGCCCAAAAGAATATTCTTGCTGGGATGGCTTTCAGCTCCTCGTGCCTCGAACTTCCCTAATGTCGGAGATGTGCAATCGTGGTAATATTGTTCGAGTAGACTCTTACAGAGGTACCTCGGATTATCGAAACAGCTGCTCTGAAGGTTTCTTCTACCGCCTTCAACTCCCTGAAGTTTGAAGACTGCTGACTTCAATTGCCCAGAGACCCTGAAAGGAAGACTGGCACACAACGGCCCCCTAACCTCTCTTGCTGGCATCCACCTCTATGGTGACTAGCGGGGTCTGGACCCAGGGCTCCCAGTTCAGTTTTTTTGGACTGACCCACCAGGACAACGAGGCTCATAACTGCGTTGGTATTGACACCTTCTTGTCCAGAGATCTGGGGCAACCGTCCCATTCTGCTAGTATATAACTCTGGATGTCTCTGGTGTGCGCCTGGGCCCAGACTACCGACTGAATACAAGACGTCATGGAGCCGAGGACTGACATAGCAAACCTCATGGACACCAACCTTCTGCTTCGCAGGATGTTTATCCTTGCCTTCAGCTGGATCTGTTTTTCTCTGGACAAGAAGGACATTTGTGCCCGTGAATCAAGGAGGACTCCCAGGAATGTTTGCCTTGTGGAGGGAACTAGATCTGATTTTTGTCAATTTATTAACGATCCCAGTGACGTTAGTATCTGAGAAGTTGTCCGTATGTGTTCTTGTAACACCTGTACTGACGGTGCCATCAGCAGAAAGTCGTTAAGGTATGGGACGATACAAATCTGCTGATCTCCGATATGGACCCTTGGCTTCCAACATAATTTTGGTGAAAATTCAGGGTGCCGATGATAGTCCAAATGGAAGGACGTTGAATTGGTAATGAACTACCTGTTTCCTTTGGGTAAGTGCAAATCTCATTAACTTTCCATGGTTCGGATGAATCAGAATATAATATGCGTCTTGAAGATCTATTGTCGCCATGGTGAAGCCCCTTCCCATCAGGGGAACCACCGACCTAACTGATTCCATTTTGAATCTTCTGTAACAGATAAACTGGTTTAGAGGCTTAAGGTTTATTATGACTCGGTGGGACCCGTTTGGTTTCTTTATTAAAAAGAGCCTGGAGTAGGAACCCCTGTTCTTCTCTCTCTCTGGGACTAAAGAGACATCTTGAAGCTAGTAGTTTTCTGAGGCCTGACTCCAGGGCAGACTGGAGTGACTGTGTAGAGAGATGTGACACTCTTAGGGCCCCGTCACACCAGCGATCCCGACAACGATATGCACTTGTCAGGATCGCTGGTGTGTCGCTACATGATCGCTGCCAAACCGGCAGCGATCAGGACAGCGACACTGCGGGTAACGTCGCTTAGTTATATGGTGTGACACATGTCATCGGCGCATCTAGCCTCCTGATGAGCCCCTTGGGCGAAACGCGTAGAGGCGTTCTGATTTGGGCAATGGGTGGCAACTCTGTCAGTTAAGTATGGTGGATGTGCACATGAGCATTATATCCAATAATTTGCTAGACTGGGCATCTGTCTGAAGTTGTAGTTGTTCCTGTAAGAGGGTGATTCCACCATGTTTTGTGGACCTATAGGGCCGGTGGGCTATATATTATATATTTTGGAGTGGTCCCTTTGATAGGATTACGTTACTACGTTCGTGGACCCATGAGGCCAATGAGATTTGTGCAAAATTAACAGCAATTGTTCTATCTAGGATCTGTATGCAAGATTTTGTTGACATCAAGAGGTCAATTAACCTGAGCAATATATTTTTTTGTCAACTTCTTTGTAGGATTGAGCTCTCTAAGGAGGGTTGTTGTATCATGTACTGTGGAATATTAAGTCATTGAGCTCTGCACAATATAAATCAATTGCTGTGCTTATTTAGATTTTGCGTTCATATCAATTGTCCACGGACAAATTGTTGCCATTTCCCTTACAGGACGCATATACTATATGTCAGTCTATTTATCATGTACTGTGGAATATTAAGCCATTGAGCTCTGTACAATATAAATCAATTGTTGTGCTTATTTAGATTTTGCGTTTATATAATTTGTCCACGGACAAATTGCTATTACCCTTATAGGACGCATACACTATATGCCAGTCTATGTATCTCTGCACATACCCCTTTGAAAGGGACCATTTTTTTCTTTTTATTCATGCTAATTGATTTTTTACAAAAGGGGAATTCATTCCTTGATGTCTACTTCTATCTGATATAGGATAATTATATATGTTGGGTAATATCCATATTCAATATTCCCACTGTATATATCTGAAAAAAGAAAATTGTGTTTTGTTTTTTTTTTCTCTGGACATGGGTACCCTGTCTATATAAATTGGTCGATTTTTTTGAAGTGACGGTGTAAAGCATATTAGAGCCCTTTTTGAATATTGGTACCATATTTGCTATGCGCCAGTCCTGTGGAACAGACCCCGTCGCTATAGAGTCCCTAAATATAAGAAATAATGGTTTGTCTATTAGATTACTTAGTTCTCTTAGTACTCGTGGGTGTATGCCATCCGGACCCGGAGATTTATCTATTTTAATCTTATTTAGCCGGTTTCGCACCTTTTCTTGGGTTAGATTGGTGACCCTTAATATAGGGTTTTCTTTGTCTCTCTGTATTTCACCTAGCATTTTATTTTCCACCGTGGAGAAGGTGTTTAATATATTAGCTTTTTCCTCGTTATCTACAACCATTCTTTCCTCACAATTTTTTAAGGGGCCTACACTTTCATTTGTGATTCTTTTACTATTGATATAGTTGAAGAACAGTTTGGGATTAGTTTTACTCTCCGTAGCAATGTGCTTCTTTGTTTCCTTTTTGGCAGCTTTAATTACCGTAGTTTTTTAGATAAAGTATTTTTCTCCCTATAGGTTTTTTAGAGCTTCAACTGTGCCATCCTGCTTTAGTAGTTTAAATGCTTTCTTTTTACTGTTAATTGCCCCTCTTCTTTGTTTAGCCACATTGGGTTTTTCCTATTTCTTGTCCTTTTATTCCCACAAGGTATAAACCGCTTACAGTGCCTATTAAGGATGTTCTTAAACATTTCCCATTTATTATCTGTATTCTTAATTCTGAGGACATTGTCGATAAAGTGATGATTACCACATGCCGGCCGGCGCCTGACGTCACATCCGGCTGCCGGGACCGCACAGCTTACAGCAAGTGAACCTGGAAGAAAGCTCCTTCGCTTCGCCGCAGCCTGCCAGCAGGAACCGGGGGAGGAATAAGGCCCAGAGAGCTCAAAGAGGCCTCCCGCCCGAGAACCGCAAGACCCTACCCGAAGGTACGGACTGGTGGAAGTAGACATCCTGAGTCTCGAGGAGACAGGAGCAGCGTCATGGAGAGGGAGGGGAGACGCGACCTAACTCCTGCTGCCCGGCTAAGTAAAAATGTCTTGTGTCTGCCACAAGCACAGAGCACTAGGAATGACCTTCATCCCTATAGGGACAGGAAAAACACTGGGGAATGAAGGTATGTGGGGCAATTTGACCTCTTTTGTGTTTCCTGTCCCTATTAGGATGAAATGACATCCTCCTGTGTGCTGTCGTGGGGGGTTATTAGAGAAAACAGTCAGATTTCCTATTTATTCCTCTCTCCTCTAATATGATCTAGCACATCAGAGGAGAGAGAAATTGGGTCTCCCGAGCCCCCTGGCTCTGTCCTAGCCCTCAGCATTTACTTCCAGGAAGAAAATGGTGGGCGCATGCGCAAGTGCACCCGCTGAGATTCACCGGCGGGCACCCGGCAACAACAGGAGATTTTTCCCATTGGTTCATTTTGATCAATGTGATAGACCCTATCACAGTGATCAAAATAAAAACAATAGTAAATCAAACCCTCCTTTATTGCCCCTTAGATAGGTATAAATAATAAACTTAAAAAAATGTATTTTTTCCATTAAGGATAGGGTTGGGGTTATAGCTAGGGTTAGGGTTGAGGCTAGGGTTAGTGGGGGCTAGGGTTAGAGCTAGGGTTAGGGGGGCTAGGGTTAGGGTTGGGCTAAGGTTGCGGTTAGAGTTAGGGTTGGACTAGGGTTGTGTTGGGCTTAGGGTTGTGGTGTTGGGGTTAGGATTAGGTGTGTGTTGGGGGTTAGGGCTGTGTTAGGGTTGGACTTAGAATTGGGGGGTTTCCACTGTTTAGGTACATCAGGGGGTCTTCAAACGCGACATGTCGCCCATCTTTGATTCCAGTCAATTTTGAGTTCAAAAAGTCAAATAGTGCTCCCTCCCTTCTGAGCCCTGCCATACTCCCAAAAAGTGGCTTTTCCCCACATACGGGGTGTTGGCGTACTCAGAATAAATTGCACAACACATTTTGTGGTCCATTTTCTTCTGATACCCTTGTGAAAATAAAGTTTGGTTTCAAAGATTTTTGTGAAAAAAGTAAAATGTTCATTTTTTTACTTCCACATTGCTTTAGCTCTCGTGAAGAACCTGAAGGGTTAATAAAGTTCTTGAATGTGGTTTTGTGCACTATGAGGGGTGCAGTTTTTAGAATGGTGTACTTTTGGATATTTTCGGTTATATTGACCTCCCAAACTCACTTCAAATATGAGGTGGTCCCTAAATGAATGGTTTTGTAAATTTTGCTGGAAAAAAAGAGAAATCGCTGGTCAACTATTAACCCTTACAACGTACTAATAAAAAAAATTATGTTTCCAAAATTGTGTTGATGGAAGTAGACATGTGGGAAATGTTATTTAACTATTTTGTGCGATATGACGGATTTAAGGCACAAAAATTAAAAGTTTGAAAATTGCTAAATTTTTGCCAAATTTCCAATTTTTTTCATAAATAAACGCAAGTCATATCGAAGAAATGTTACCACTATCTTTAAGTACAATATGTCACGAAAAAACAATCTCAGAATCGGTGCGATCCGTTGAAGTGTTCCAGAGCTATAACTTCATAAAGTAACAGTGGTCAGAATTGTAAAAATTGGGTTGGTCATTAAGTACAAAATTGGCTCTGTCACTAAGGGGTTAACAAAATATCTGACTAATTTTGTAGTTACTTTCTTATAGTGGATTCAAGAAATAAAAAATAAAAGGGAAAATTTAAAGATTTTTATTTTGACTATATTGGTGTTCATGGTGAGACCTGGGCATCATCTTGGTCTCTCAGATGAGGTTTCAGTAGAAATAAATTTATAAGTTCTGTTATTGTCTGTAAATGGAGACTTTAGTGACAGAACTCAACAATTAACACCTTGTCAACATTAGCTGTAGAAACATTCTATAGTAACTGCTGAGTGGAGCTAGTGCTACACACAACAGTTTAATCTCTCAAATGCCGCTGTCAATCATGACAGATGCATTTAAAAGGTTGAAAGCGGTGTATAGGAGATTTCCTATCAATTCTGACGGCTCTCTAATGATGCAACCATAGGGTGTCAATTGTTATGGCAGTCAGAAGCCTACTGAAGATCCCCGGTCTCTACCATCTTTTCACAACTATTTGGCAATTTTACAATAAACTACTGTACATGATTTTTAAGTATAAATGACACAATTTTGCCCTCCTTTTCATGAAACTGAAATAGCATAATCTTATTGTTTTAATACTATGAAATAAAAATTATTTTTAATTCACTATTATGTTCTCTTCACTTCATATCTCTTGTGGTTTACTCCATAATTATGTATATTAAGCTCTTGCTCAGGGCAGGAGCTGACACGCCTCTTCCCTGTCTGGGATAAGCCCGGGTCTCACATAGCGATACACCAGTGAACCCGACAACGATCAGGTTCGCTGGTGTGTCGCTACATGATCGCTGCTGAGCTGCCACACAGGCGGCTCAGGGCAGCGATCAGCATAGCGACACTGCGGGTAACATCGCTTAGTTACCCGCAGTGTACCTTGGATACCAGCGCCATGATGCAGGGAGCTGGTAACCAAGGTACACGTCGGGTTTCCAGGCACAGCCCCGCGCCTGGAAACCCGCTGTGTACCTTGGTTACCAGCGGATCGCTGGTCTCCCGCCTGTCACACGCAGCGATGCGTGCCTGTCAGCGGGAGACCAGCGATCAAAAAAAATGTCCAGGACATTCAGCGACGATCAGCGATACCCAGCAGGGGGGCTGATCGTCGCTGAATGTCACACACAGCGATATCGCTGGGGAGATCGCTGCTGCGTCACAAAACTAGTGACTCAGCAGCGATCTCGCTAGCGAGATCGCTGTGTGAGACGGGGGCTATACACTGAGCTAGTCCCTGCCATGCAAAAAAAAAAATTTTTAAAGACTGTAAAAATATAGAAAAAAAGTCACAAAATAAAGATCAAAACAAAAAAATGGAAAAATATGAATCCAATAAATATATAGAGTACAGACCAAAAGTTTGGACACACCTTCTCATTTAAAGATGTTTCTGTAGTTTCATGACTATGAAAATTGTAAATTCACACTGAAGGCATCAAAACTATGAATTAACACATGTTGAATTATATATTTAAGTACTGTATAAACTTAACAAAAAATGTGAAACTACTGAAAATATTTGTTATATTCTAGGGTCTTCAAAGTAGCCCCCTTTGCTTTGATGACTGCTTTGCACACTCTTGGCATTCTCTTGATGAGCTTCAAGAGGTAGTCACCGGAAATGATTTTTACCATATATAAAACAAAGTACAAAATATTTGCTATCGCTGTGAGCTATGAAACTGTCCCACTAATTAACCCCGTAGTGAACACCACGTACAGTCATGGCCAAAAGTTTTGAGAATGACACAAATATTAATTTTTACAAAGTCTACTGCTTCACTTTTTCTAATGGCAATTTGCATATACTCCAGAATGTTATAAAGAGTGATCAGCTTAACAGCAATTACTTGCAAAGTCAATATTTGGCTAGAAAATGAACTTTATCCCCCAAAACACATTTCAACATCATTGCAGCCCTGCCTTAAAAGGACCAGCTAACCTCTTTTCAGTGATTGCTCCATTAACACAGGTGTGGGTGTTGATGAGGACATGGCTGGAGATCAATCTGTCATGATTAAGTAAGAATGACACCACTGGACACTTTAAAAGGAGGCTGGGTCTTGGCATCATTGTTTCTCTTCTGTTAACCATGGTTATCTCTAAAGAAACACGTGCAGTCATCAATCAGCAATGGTTTCAGGATGCTTAACAGTTGGCATGAGACAAGACTGGTGGTAGCGCTCACCTTGTCTTCTCCGAATGAGGCGTTTTCCTGATGTCCCAAACAATCGAAAAGGGGATTCATCAGAGAAAATAACTTTACCCCAGTCCTCAGCAGTCCACTGCCTGTACCTTTTGCAGAATATCAGTCTGTCCATGATGTTTTTTCTGCAGAGAAGTGGCTTCTTTGCTGCCCTCCTTGAGACCAGGCCTTGCTCCAAGAGTCTCCGCCTCACAGTGCGTGCAGATGCACTCACACCTGCCTGCTGCCATTCCTGAGCAAGCTCTGCACTGCTGGTAGCCCGGTCCCGCAGCTGAAACACTTTTAAGAGACGGTCCTGGCGCTTGCTGGTCTTTCTTGGGCGCCCTGGAGCCTTTTTGGCAACAATGGAACCTCTCTCCTTGAAGTTCTTGATGATGCGATAGATTGTTGACTGAGGTGCAATCTTTCTAGCTGCGATACTCTTCCCTGTTAGGCCATTTTTGTGCATTGCAATGATGACTGCACGTGTTTCTTTAGAGATAACCATGGTTAACAGAAGAGAAACAATGATGCCAAGCACCAGCCTCCTTTTAAAGTGTCCAGTGGTGTCATTCTTACTTAATCATGACAGATTGATCTCCAGCCATGTCCTCATCAACACCCACACCTGTGTTAATGGAGCAATCACTGAAAAGAGGTTAGCTGGTCCTTTTAAGGCAGGGCTGCAATGATGTTGAAATGTGTTTTGGGGATAAAGTTCATTTTCTAGCCAAATATTGACTTTGCAAGTAATTGCTGTTAAGCTGATCACTCTTTATAACATTCTGGAGTATATGCAAATTGCCATTAGAAAAAGTGAAGCAGTAGACTTTGTAAAAATTAATATTTGTGTCATTCTCAAAACTTTTGTCCATGACTGTACTTTACATCAGCACAATTTTGGAACCCAAAGTTTTTTTTTGTTAGGAACTTGTAAGGGTTAATAGTTGACCGCAATTTCTCATTTTTACAGCAAAATTTACAAAGCCATTTTTTTAGGGCCCACTTAACATTTGAAGTCACTTTGAGGGGTCTATATGGCAAAAATTACCCAAAAGTGACAATTCTTAATACTGCTCCCCTCAAGGTACTCAAAACCACATTCAAGAACTTTATTAACCCTTCAGGTGCTACACAGGAGCTGAAGCAACGTAGAAGGAAAAAATGAACATTTAACTTTTTAGTCACAAAAATGATCTTTTACAAGCATTTTTTTACATTCACAAGGGTAAAAGGAGAAAATGGACAGATAAAGTTGTTGTGCAATTCCTCCTGAGTATGCAGATACCCCATATGTGGGGGAAACTACTGTTTGGAATTGAGATTGGAAGCCATGTCGCGTTTCGAGAGCCCCTGATGTGCCTAAACAGAGGAAACCCCCACAAGTGACACCATTTTGGAAACTAGACCCCTCTAAGGAACTAATCTAGATCTGTTGTGAGCACTTTGAATCCCCAAGTGTTTCACGAAAGTTTAAAATGCCTGGGTGTAAAAAAAAAACAATTTCCACAAAAAAGATTTTTAGTCCCCAATTTTTGATGTTTCCCAAGGAAATTGGACCCCAAAAGTTGTCCAATTTGTCCTGAGTACGCTGATACCCCATAAGTGGGAGGGGGAACTGTTCGGGAGCACGGCAGGGCTTGGAAAGGAAGTAATGACGTTTTGGAATGCAGACGTTGATGGGTGTCATGTTCTGTTTGCAGAGCCAGATGTGCCTAAACAGTGGAAATCCCCCCCCCACAAATGACCCCATTTTGGAAATTAGACACCCCAAGGCAGAGTTCCCCAACTCCAGTCCTCAAGGCCCACCAACAGGTCATGTTTTCAGGATTTCCTTTGTATTGCACACGTGATGCAATTATCAAGTGGGCAACACTAAGGAAATCCTGAAAACATGACCTGTTGGTGGACCTTGAGGACTGGAGTTGGGGAACCCTGCCCAAAGGAACATATCTAGATCTGTGGTGAGTACTTTGAACCCCCAAGTGCTTCACACAAGTTTATAATGCCGGGGCATGAAAATAAAAAATCCTATTTTTTTCCCACAAAAATGATCTTTTAGTCCCCAATTTTTGATTTTTCCCAAGGAAATTGGACCCCAAAAGTTGTTGTCCAATTTGTCCTGAGTACGCTGATACCCTATATGTGGGGGGGGGGAACTGTTCGGGCGCACGGCAGGGCTTGGAAAGGAAGTAATGACGTTTTGGAATGCAGACGTTGATGGGTGTCATGTTCTGTTTGCAGAGCCAGATGTGCCTAAATTATCTTTTAGTCACCAATTTTTGATTTTTCCCAAGGAAATTGGACCACAAAAGTTGTTGTCCAATTTGTCCTAAGTACGCCGATACCCCATATGTGGGAGGGAACCACTGTTTAGGTGCACGGCAGAGCTCGGAAGGGAAGGAGCGCCATTTGACTTTTTCTAACCAAAATTGGCTGGAATTGAGATTGGACGCCATGTCGCATTTGCCCCTGATGTGTCTAAACAATGGAACCCCCCCACATGTGACCCCCATTTTAGAAACTAGACCCCATAAGGAACTTATCTAGATCTGTGGTGAGCAATTTGAACCCCCAAGTGCTTCACACAAGTTTATAACGTAGAGGCGTACAATTAAAAAATCATATCTTCTCCACAAAAATGATCTTTTCACCCCAATTTTTATTTTCCCAAGGGTAACAAGACCCCAAAAGTTATTGTGCAATTTGTCCTGAGTACGCTAATACCCCATATGTGGGGGTAAACCACTGCTTGGGTGCATGGCAGAGCTCGGAAGGGAAGGAGCGCCATTTGACTTTTTCAGCGCAGAATTGGCTGTACACCATGTAGCGTCTGGAGAGCCCCTGATGTGCCTAAACAGTGGAAATCCCCCACAAATGACACCATTTTGGAAACTAGAGCCCTCAAGGAACTTATCTAGATTTAAAATGTAAAGTGCTGCGGAATATGTTGGCGCTATATAAAGACTATTATTATTATACGTGTGGTGAGAAATTTGAATCCCCAGGTGTTTCACTAAAGTTTATAACGCCCGAGCATGAAAATAAAAAAAATAATTTTTTCCACAAACATGATCTTTTTAGTCCCCAATTTTTTATTTTCCCAAGGATAACAGGAGAAATTAGACCCCGAAAGTTGTTGTTCAATTTGTCCAGAGTACGCTGATACCCTATATGTGGGACAAAACTACTGAATGGGCACACGTCGGGGCTCGGAAGGGAAGTAATGACATTTTGGATTGCAGACTTTGATGGAATGGTCTGTGGGCGTCATGTCGCGTTTGGAGAGCCCTTGATGTGCCTAAACAGTGGAAACTCCCCACAAATGACAACATTTTGGAAAATAGACCCCCCAAGGAACTTATCTAGATGAGTGGTGAGCACTTTGAACCCCCAAGTCCTTCACAGAAGTTTATAACGTACAGCCGCAAAAATAAAAAAAAATCACTTTTTTTTTTTACAAAAGTGATTTTTTTCGCCCCCAATATTTTATTTTCACAAGGGTAACAGAAGAAATTGGACCCCAAAAGTTGTTGTCCAATTTGTCCTGAGTACGAGGATACCCTATATACGGGAGAAAACTACTGTATGGGCACACGTCAGGGCTCGGAAGGGAAGTAGTGACGTTTCGGAGTGCAGACTTTGATGGAATGGTCTGTGGGCGTCATGTCGCGTTTGGAGAGCCCCTGATGTGTCTAAACAGTGGAAACCCCCACAAGTGACCCCATTTTGGAAACAACCACCGAAGGAACTTATCTAGATAGGGTTTAAAAGTTCTCCCCACACAAGTGTGTCACAGAAGTTTATAACGAAGAGCCATAAAAATAAAAAATCATATTTTTTTTTTCCACAAAAATGATATTTTCACCCCCAATTTTTTATTTTCCCAAGGGTAACAGAAGAAATTCGACCCCAACAGTTATTGTGCAATTTGTCCTGAGTACGCTGATACCCCATATGTGGGGTAAACTACTGTTTGGGCGCATGGCAGGGCTCAGAAGGGAAGGAGCATCGTTTGACTTTTTCAACTAAGAATTGGCTGGAATTGAGATCAGATGCCATGTCACAATTGAAGAGCCCCCTGATGTGCCTGAACAGTGGAAACCCCCCAATTCTAACTCCAACCCTAACCCCAACACATCCCTAACCATAACCCTAAGCACAAACCTAACCCTAACTTAAGCCCAAACCCTAACGGGAAAATGGAAATAAATACATTTTTTAATTTTATTATTTTTCCCTAACTTAGGGGGTGATAAAGGGGGGTTTGAGTTACTATTTATAGCGGGTTTTAATGTTTGGCAGCTGTCACACGCTAAAAGATGCTTTTTATTGCAAAAAATAGTTTTTGCATCACCACATTTTGAGAGCTGTAATTTTTGCATATTTTGGCCCACAGAGTCATGTGAGATCTTATTTTTTGCGGGACGAGTTGACGTTTTTATTGGTACCATTTTTGGGCACGACATTTTTTGATAGCTTTTTATTACGATTTTTGGGAGGTTAGAATGAACAAAAACCAGCAATTCATGAATTTCTTTTTTTTTTGGGGGGAGGGGGTGTTTATACCGTTCATTTATATCTTTTATTATGTTTTGGCGCTTTTATACAAAAAAAAACAATTTTATATAAAAAAAATAATTATTTTTGCATCGCTTTATTTTGCGAGCTATAACTTTTTAATTTTTTCGCTGATGATGCTGTATGGCGGCTCGTTTTTTGCGGGACACGATGACGTTTTCAGCGGCGCCATGATTATTTATATCCGTCTTTTTGATCGCGTGTTATCCCATTTTTTGTTCGGCGGTATGATGAGAAAGCATTTTTTTTAAGGTGTTCACTAAAGGGGTTAACTAGTGGGACAGTTTTATAGGGCGGGTCATTACGGACGCGGCGATACTAAATATGTGTGCTTTTATTGCTTTTTCTTTTTTTATTTACATAAAGAAATTAATTTATTGGGGAATATTTTTTTTTCTTTATTTAGAAATTTTTTTTTTTTTTACTTACCAGGGTGGGACATCACTGTATAGTGTCAGATCGCAGATCTAACACTGTGCACAGCACTGTGTCAGATCTGGGATCTAACAGGCACTGCCCGAGGCTTTGTCAGCGCCTGCTTTTAGCAGGCACTGAGAAGCCAGCTCCCTGCAGGACCCGGAAGGACCCCACGGCCATCTTGGATCCGGGGTCCTGCAGGGAAGAGGCCCTCGGAACAGCGCGATCACATCGCACTGTTCTGAGGGTCTCAGGGAAGCACGCAGGTAGCCCCCTCCCTACAAGATGCTTCCATATACCGTCGGAACACTGCGATCATGTTTGATCGCAGTGTGCAGGGGGTTAATGTGCCGGGAGCGGTCCGTGACCGCTTCTGGCACATAGTGCCGGGTGTCAGCTGTGATAATCAGCTGACACCCGGCCGCGATCAGCTGCGCTCCCACCGTGAACGCAGCTGATCGCATATGACGTACTATTTCTTCCACGGTCACCCGCGCGGGATAGTACGCCTGATGTCAGAAAGGGGTTAAGTAATCTATTTGTTCTATGTTTATTTATCTATATTTCTTATGCACTATATGCAGGTGCATCTCACAAAAGTAGATCATCAAAAAGTTAATTTATTTCAGCTCTTTAATACAAAAGTGAAACTCATTATATAGCGTCATTACAGAGTGATCTATTTCAAGTGTTTATTTCTGTTAATGTTGATAATTATGGCTTACAGCCAATAAAAAATCAAAAGTCATTATCTCAGTAAATTAGAGTACTTTATAACACCAGATTGAAAAAATTATTTTAAAATCCGAATTGTTGGCCTACGGAAATGTATGTGCAGTAAATGCATTCAATACTTGGTCGGGGCTCTTTTGGCATCAATTACTGCATTAATGCGGCGTGGCATGGAGGCGATCAGCCTGTGGCACTGCTGAGGTGTTATGGAAGCCCAGGTTGCTTTGATAGCAGCCTTCAGCTAGTCTGCATTGTTGGGTCTGGTGTTTCTCATCTTCCTCTTGACAATACCCCATAGATTCTCTATGGGGTTAAGGTCAGGCGAGTTTGCTGGCCACTCAAGCACAGCGATACTGCTGTTTTTAAATCAGGTATTGGTACTTTTGGCAGTGTGGACAGGTGTCAAGTCCTGCTGGAGAATGAAATTTCCATCTCCAAAAAGTTTGTCAGCAGAGGGAAGCATGAAGTGCTCTAAAATTTCCTGGTAGATGGCTGCTATGACTTTGGTCTTGATAAAACACAGTGTACCTACACTAGCAGATGACATAGCTCCCCAAACCATCACTGACTGTGGAAACTTCACACTAGACCTCAAGCAGCTTGGATTGTCTGTCCACTCTTCCTCCAGACTCTGGGACCTTGATTTCCAAGGTCTAGTGTGAAGTATCCACAATCAATGATGGTTTGAGGAGCCATATCTTCTGCTGGTGTAGGTCCACTGTGTTTTATCAAGATCAAAGCCACTGCAGCCATCTACCAGGAAATTTTATAGCACTTCATGCTTCCCTATGCTGACAAGCTTCTTGGAGACGGAAATTTAATTCTCCAGCAGGACTTGGCACCTTTCTGCTGAGGCGGTTGACAAAGCTGCGGAATCCAGGCATCAGTGGGATAGTGGATAGTATGCAGTCTCTAGAATTCTTATCCTTTAACTGAGCCCCTAGCTGGACCAGCCACACCATTAAGGATCTGGCCGTACATGTAGCCGCTACTGCTGGCATTAGGTCCCCTGCCGACAGTTCCCAAGTCCCTTTAAGAAAGGTATCTGCCTTCTTGTCAAGCGAGTCTTTTAAAACTTCCCATATCCTTACAGGGCAAAGAAGATCTCCTAGGAACTTTTGACACCGCTGCATCCAGCTTTGGGGCTTCATCCCAAGATGATGAGGAAGGTTCATCACAGGGATATCTCCTATTAAATGCTGGGGAAGGTAGCCATTCTGCTCTGTTTTTTTCCACTCACTTAGTATTAAGAAACGGATCCTTTCAATTAAGGGAAATTACCTGAGTCTTTTTTGGTCAAAACCCCTGAACATGATATCCTGAACCAACCTCTCCGGCTTGGACTCCACTAACCCCATGGTATTCCTAACTGCTTTGACAAGCTTGTCCATCTTGTCTATGGAGAAGCAGGAACGACTTGACCAGTCATCTGAAGAGAAGGAAGCTGATGCAGAGGACACAGAGGAGCTGCCATTACTGTCTGAGCCACTACCCACGTCCGGCTCAGGGGACCTAGCTTTTCTCTTCTTTCCTCTATGGGCCTCTTCCTGGGAAAGGGATTTTATGGACTCCTTAAACTCCGCCCTGATGATAGCTCTTAAATTAGTAGCAAAGCTAGGGGTCTCTTCCGCTACAGTCTGCTCAATACATGAGTGACAAAGTCTCTTCTGCTAAGAGTCAGGCAATAGGGCCTTGAAAAGCCAACACTCCTTATGATTGGACTTCGCTGTACACTTCTTTCCCTAGTAAAAAAAATTGGGAGAAAGATAGGGAAGACTACATTACCGAGTGAACTTTCACAAAGATAACTTTACCAGTGTGGAGCAATCGAATGGTACTGGATTATGAGGTGGACACATCTCAGCCGAAAGACCATCTCGGGAGGCTAATGACTCGTCCATTCTGCTGGAGCTAATCTGACTAGATTTTCCTACAGAATCTCGCCTCTCACTAACACGACTGCCTCCAGCACTGCTACGGGGTCGACGGTGGTTTACTTGCTGCAGGGGCTTCCCAATGAGCTGCTGCTGTACAAGCTGCTGCTGTTGCTCTGGTGACTCCATTTTCCTAGAAAGAATCATGGGGCTTGAAGTGCAGGCCACTCCTTAAATGCTAGGCCGCTCCCCCAATCCGTTACCCTCGGGTCAGCAGGTCAATCGTGCGTGGTTTGCCCTCTGCGCCATCTTCCTTGATGCCTTCTCCAGGAATACTCCAGCTGCGTCATCCGAGCGCTTCCCCATTGCGTCATCAGGGAATGCCCCATAACCCAGCAACCTGAGCCACACCTTCGGAGCGTGTCACGGCCGCATCATCAGGGCCCCCCCCCAACCACGTCAACAGGGCACTCGCTGCCACGCCACCGTGCTACAGAAACGTGCCGGCTGTGTTTCAAACAATACCCACCTGGCATCTTCTGTGCCTGCAGACCACGCCAGAGCTAGCTGTCCGGCTCAAATAACACTCACCTGGATCCGCACACTATCATGAGGTCCCCTTGGACCCACTGTGGCGTTTCCAGGGACCTCGCACCTGCCGAGGCAGGGGACCCTCGCTGCCTGAACGGACAGGTCAGGCCTGGGAATGACTCCTTCAACCAATATGTCTGTAACAGGTTCACTCATCAAGGACAGGAAACCAACTGATGCGTGAGAGAGGTGCCGCCCTTTTAGGTCTGTAGGATTCCTGTCTTTGAAGGGTGGATTCCCTCTTGCGTGGTGCTGTCATTGGTGATCGATCAAACTATGCCTTTTCATCATATCGCTGAACAAAAAGTAGAAAAAAACACTATCAAAAAGTCAAATGTAAAAAAATGGTATAGATGTAAACATCATCTTGTCCACAAAAATCAAGCCCCATATAGCTCAGTCAACGCAAAAATAAAAAAACCTACAGCTCTCAGAATAAAACTATGCATAAACAATTCTTTTTTTCTATTTATAAGTTTTTATTGTGTAAAATCACCAAAACATGAAAAAATAATCAGACTGACCCAAAGAATAAAGTTGTCTTGTCACTTACCACAGTGAATTGCATTAAAAAAAAATCCTCAATTGCTGTTTTTTGTTCATTCTGCACTCCAAATATCAGAATAGAAACTGCCCAAAAATGTTATCAATAAAAGCGTCTACAAAAAACAAGCCCTCACGTGACCGTCAGCAGAAATACAGAAAAATTATAGCTCTCAAAGTATGGAGATGCAAAAACTTTAGTTTGCCATAAAGAGTCTTTTAGTGTGTGACAGCAGCCAAACATAAATAAAGAAAAACAATTGTTCACCTGCTGTTCATTTTTTCATTCTGCCTCCCAAAAGTCGCAGCTCTACGCTGAGCGCTTACACCAGGGTTTCCATGTGATTCAGACGGAACCCCAGGCGGAAGATTCACTATTAGGCAGATGGTGACACTGAACGTCGTCTGACCTATGATCCGGTGGTGTCCGTCCTTTTAGGTTTGCATAAAAGTGTGGTCAGCCATAGTTATGTGCACTTCTGAAAAGGTCAATGCTGAGCAGAGACCAGACAGAGCCCAGAGTAACTCTGCTGCCTCATTATAGTGAATGGATCTCATGTGGGTTTCATCTGAATCAAGTCACTCAGATTTAGATGGAAACACCAATGTAAGTGCTCACTGCAGAGGCCAGGATAAATGTGAGCCAAAATGTTACGTAAAATATTCCCAATAAAAGCTTCAACTCAATCCACAATAAAAGTCCCCACTTAGGTCAGTCATCTGTCAATGGAAACATAAGGGGCTTCCATGTTACTCATAGCACAAAGGCTCTGGAAAAGAAAAAATGGCTCCTCACCCCCCCCAAAAGAAATTCAGCAAATGCTGTGCACAAAGCCAAATGCCCGCTTAATTTATGGGGTTCATGGGCACAATGTATGGGCACAACAATGGCAGATTTTAAATTTTCACTAAGCAACATTCACTGCTGCTTGTTTCTGGCAACAATCCATGGAGTCAAAATCATCTCTACACCTGTAGATAAATTCTCAAAAGGGGTATAATTTCCAAAATGGAGTCACTAGGGGGTATTTTGCTCTACTGGCACTTAGGGGCTCTGTATATGGAGTTCGCAACCTACTCTACAATAGTTTGTTCTCCAAGAGTCAAATAGCGCTCCGTCCCTCCTGAGTATACAGCCACATATGGGGTATTTTCACGTTAAGCAGAAATTGTGTTACAAATTTTGGTGTTCTTTTTTACCCATTTTCCCATGTGACAATGTAAAATCTGGGGCTAAAACTACATTTGTGTTGTAAAATTGTAATTATGTTTTAGTTTCAATAATTTTATTTGAAAAATAAAAGTATCGTTTGACATGAAAAACACTGACAAACATGAAAGGGGGTAATATAGTAAGACAGAGTAAGTAAACAGAAATACGATATCCTTGACTGTATATTCTTATTTAGATAGAACCGAAAACTAACACTTTTAACTTAACTGTATTGGGCTCAATGGGAAAGGGGAAGGAAAAGGGGAGAATATATAACATTAAGTGTTAACAATAAGGGATAAGTTGACGTGAATTAATAGAACATATGATTCAAAAGCTATGTCGATCGATAAGGAATGCTATATTTATGTATTACATGGATAAAGATATTCTAGACATGTCATCGTCAATTTGTGCCTGGATGCAAGGATCCCATATATTAAGAAAAGTATCATAAGAATCAGATCTAGCGGCTTCGATTTTTTCATACATTATTAATTAATACATCTTTTCACCTGTGTTATTGATAGCGTGTTAGTTTTCCATTGTCCGGCTATGTGGGTTCTGGTTTCCATAGTAATAAAGTCAGCAAAGATGGCAAGTTTTATTATTAGCATTGGTTTGGTCTGTCACCTAGAAGTAATACTGTCGGTGTTAAAAGCAATTCCCTATTTAGAACAGTGCTGATTATTTTTACGACATCTTTCCAGAGGGATTTCACAATTGGGCATGTCCACCATATGTGAAGTATATCTCCTACATCAGTACATCCCCCTAAAACAGTTATTAGGAATTGTATGATAAATATTGTGCAGGAAAGTAGGAACATAGTGGATTCTATGTAACAATTTAAAGGATGTTTCAGTGAGTGATATTTGGTTACTTCCTTTTAGTATATTTTCATAACATTTATACCATCTTTGGGATGTAAAGGGAAATTTGCAAGTCTCCTTCCTATTGTTCCATAGCTTTTAATTTCGTGCCCTCTCTAGATTGATTGAATATTGAGTATAATTGAGATATGAGGCCATTTCCCAATGGATCATACAGACAATTCAGTTCATAGTTTGTAGGTTTTGAGTTTGGTGAGTTTGTAATTAAAGTTTGCAAGAAGTGAAAAATTTGCTCTAATCTGAAATTTTCAGACCTAGGTATTTGATACTTTGTGATGAACCTTGCTTTGACATTAATTTAACCCCTTCCGACCCATGACGCCACGTAGGCGTCATGAAAGTCAGTGCCAATCCGACCCATGACGCCTATGTGGCGTCATGAAAGGATCGCGTCCCTGCGGGTCGGGTGACCGGGGTCACTGAAAGGTCACCCGACCCGCCGGCACAGGACCCTTTGTGCTTCACCACAGGGGGGTTGGCTTAACCCCCCGTGGCCACGATCGCTCTGATTGGCTGTTAAAAGTGAAACAGACAATCAGAGCAATCTGTAATATTTCACCAATATAATTGGTGAAATATTACAATCCAGCCATGGCCGATGCTGCAATAGCATCTGCCATGGCTGGACACCGAGCCCTGACCCCCCACACGGATTCACGGCGGCGATCGGCCGCCGCCACCGAAAGATGGCAGCGGTCGGTCACCGCCGTCACTAAAAGCTCCCCTCGTCCTGGCCTCCGCTGCCGGCACCTTCCGATCCCCCCCCCCCTCACTTCCGACCCCCATACTCACCTCTCCCGGTCCACCGATGTCCCTGGATCCTTCCCGGCGGCTGCCCGGGATTCTTCATGGGCGCCGCCATCTTGGAAAATGGCGGGCGCATGCGCAGTGCGCCCGCCGGCCGGCGCATGCGCAGTGCGCCCTGCCTAGTCAAAAAATTTATTTTGATCACTGTGATAAACTGTCACAGTGATCAAAATAAAAAAAAGTAAGTGAACCCCCCCTGTCATAGGTAGGGAAAAATAATAAAGAATTTTTTTTTTTTTCCTATTAGGCCCTGTGCACACGTTGCGGATTTTGCTGCGGATCCGCAGCTGATTTCTCTGCTGATCCGCAGCTGATTTCGCTGCTGATCCGCAGCGGATTTCGCTGCTGATCCGCAGCTGGATTTCGCTGCTGATCCGCAGCGGATTTCGCTGCTGATCCGCAGCGGATTTCGCTGCTTATTCGCAGCTGATTTTGCTGCTGATCCGCAGCTGATTTCGCTGCTGATCCGCAGCTGATTTCGCTGCTGATCCGCAGCGGATTTCGCTGCTAATCCGCAGCGGATTTTGCTGCGGATCAGCAGCGGATTTTGCTGCGGATCCGCAGCGGATTTGGCGCTGCGGATCCACAGCAGATCCAGAAACCATGTACAGTACAATGCAAATAAATGGTAAAAAAAAACGCTGTGCACATGCTGCAGATTTTTCAGCGCGGATTTGCTGCGGTTTTAAATCCGCAGCATGTCAATTCTTTGTGCGGATTCCGCAGCGATTTTACACCTATTCCATTATAGGCGTAAAACCGCAGAGAAAAAACGCAGCAAATCCGCGCTAAATACGCAGGTAAAAGGCAGGTCGTTTTACCTGCGGATTTTAGAAAAATCCGCAAGTGAATCAGCAACGTGTGCACGGGGCCTTAGGGTCAGGCTGGGTTCATATTGCATTATGGCAGTCCGTTAGATGGACTGCGTTTCACCGCGGTATAACGCGGTGTAACGCAGTCCGTTAACGCTGCCATTCACCCCATTTGTGTGCGCATCGCAACGCATGCCATGAAGCGGCATGCGTTCGCGATGTGTCGTCATTCAGTGACGGAGCCTTGGACGCAGGCTGCAGCGTCTGGGCTCCATCACCGCTAGCACAGATGAATCATCGCTGATTCCTCTGCACTAGCGGGTATAGCATAACGCGATCGCGTTATGCTATACCGTTACCAGCCGTCAACGCTACGTGTTGAACGGGCTGGTAAAACGCAATATGAACCCAGCCTTAGGGTTAGAACTAGGGTTAGGGTTAGAACTAGGGTAAGGGTTAGAACTAGGGTAAGGGTTAGAACTAGGGTTAGGGTTGGAATTAGGGTTAGGGTTGGAATTAGGGTTAGGGTTGGGATTAGGGTTGGGATAAGCGTTAGGGGTGTTTTGGGGTTAGGGTTGGGATTAGGTTTATGGTTAGAGTTGGGATTAGGGTTAGGGGTGTGTTGGGGTTAGGGTTATGGTTAGGGTTTGTATTAGGGTTAGGGGTGTGTAGGGGTTAGGGTTGGGGTTAGGGGTGTGTTGGGGTTAGGGTTGGAGTTAGAATTGAGGGGTTTCCACTATTTAGGTACATCAGGGGATCTCCATACGCGACATGGCGCCACCATTGATTCCTGCAAATTTTGCGTTCAAAAAGTCAAACAGTGCTCCCTTTATTCCAAGCCCCGACGTGTGCCCAAACAGTGGTTTACCCCCACATATGGGGTATCAGCGTACTCGGGAAAAATTGCACAACAACTTTGGGGGTCTAATTTCTCCTGTTACTGTTGGGAAAAAAAATTGGGGACTAAAAAAGTTATTTTTGTGGAAAAAAAAATGATTTTTTATTTTCACGGCTCTGCGTTATAAACTTCTGTGAAGAACTTGGGGGTTCAAAGTGCTCACCACACATCTAGATAAGTTCCTTGCGGGGTCTAGTTTCCAAAATGGGGTCACTTGTGGGGAGTTTATACTGTTTAGGCACATCAGGGACTCTGCAAACGTAACATGACGCCCGCAGACCATTTCATCAAGTCGGCAATTCAAAACGTCACTACTTCCCTTCCGAGCCCCGAAGTGTGCCCATACAGTAGTTTTCTCCCACATATGGGATATCAGCGTACTCAGGACAAATTGGACAACAACTTTTGAGGTCTAATTTCTCCTGTTACCCTTGGGAAAATAAAAAAATTGGGGACTAAAAGATCATGTTTGTGGAAAAAATATGATTTTTTTATTTTCATGGCCCGGCGTTATAAACTTCTGTGTAGCCCTTGGGGGTTCAAAGTGCTCACTACACATCTAGATAAGCTCCTTGGGGGGTCTAGTTTCCAAAATGGGGTCACTTGTGGGGGGTTTTACTGTTTAGGCACATCAGGGGCTCTGCAAAGGCAACATGACGCCCACAGAACATTCCATCAAGTCTGCATTCCAAAATGGCGCTCCTTCCCTTCTGTGCTCTCCCATGCGCCAAAACAGTGGTTCCCCCCCACATATGGGGTACCAGTGTACTCAGGACAAACTGTACAACAACTTTTGTGGTCCAATTTCTCCTGTTACCCTTGTGAAAAAAAAAATTGCGGGTTAAAAAAATCAGTTTTTGAGGAAAAAAATGATTTTTTATTTTCACGGCTCTGCATTACAAACTTCTGTGAAGCACGTGGGGGTTCAAGGTGCTCACCACACATCTAGTTAAGTTCCTTGAGGGGTCTAGTTTACAAAATGTGGTCACTTGTGGGGGGTTTCTACTGTTTAGGCACATCAGGGGCTCTGCCCGCCCGCAGACCATTCCATCAAGTCGGCATTTCAAAGAGTCACTACATCCCTTCCAAGCCCTGACGTGTGCCCAAACAGTGGTTCTCCCCCACATGTGAGGTACTAGCGTACTTAGGACAAATTAGACAACAACTTTTGGGGTCCAATTTCTCCTGTAACCATTGTGAAAATAAAAAATATGGGGCTAAATAATAATTTATTGAGAAAAAAAATGATTTTTTATTTTCACGGCTCTGCGTTATAAAGTTTTGTGAAGCACCTGGGGGTTCAAAGTGCTCACTGTGCATCTGCATAAGTTTCTTAGGGGGTCTAGTTTCCAAAATAGGGTCATTTGTGGGGGAGCTCCAAAGTTTAGGCATACAGGGGCTCTCCAAACATGACATGGTGTCCGCTAACGACTGGAGCTAATTTTCCATTCAAAAAGTCAAATGGCGCTCATTCCCTTCTGAGCCCTGCCGTGCGCCCAAACAGTGGTTTATGACCACATATGAGGTATCTGTGTACTCAGGAGAAATTGCCCAACAAATTTTAGGATCCAATTTATACTGTTGCCCATGTGAAAATGAAAAAACTGAGGCTAAAAGAAAATTTTTGTGAAAAAAAAAGTACTTTCTTTTTTTTACGGATCAATTTGTGAAGCACTTGGGGGTTCAAAGTGCTCACTCTGCATCTAGATAAGTTCCTTGGGGGGTCTAGTTTCCAAAATGGGGTCACTTGTGGGGGATCTCCAATGTTTAGGCACACAGGGACTCTCCAAATGCGACATGGCAACCGCTAAATATTCCAGCATATTTTCCATTCAAAAAGTCAAATGGCGCTCCTTCCCTTCTGAGCCCTGCCGTGCGCCCAAACAGTGGTTTATGACCACATATGAGGTATCGGTGTACTCAGGAGAAATTGCCCAACAAATTTTAGGATCCATTTTATCCTGTTGCCCATGTGAAAATGAAAAAACTGAGGCTAAAAGAAAATTTTTGTGAAAAAAAAAGTACTTTCTTTTTTTTACGGATCAATTTGTGAATCACCTGGGTTTCAAAGTGCTCACTCTGCATCTAGATAAGTTCCTTAGGGCGTCTAGTTTCCAAAATGGGGTCACTTCTGGGGGAGCTCCAATGTTTAGGCACACAGGGACTCTCCAAATGCGACATGGCAACCGCTAAATATTCCAGCATATTTTCCATTCAAAAAGTCAAATGGCGCTCCTTCCCTTCTGAGCCCTGCCGTGCGCCCAAACAGTGGTTTATGACCACATATGAGGTATCGGTGTACTCAGGAGAAATTGCCCAACAAATTTTAGGATCCATTTTATCCTGTTGCCAATGTGAAAATGAAAAAACTGAGGCTAAAAGATAATTTTTGTGAAAAAAAAAGTACTTTCTTTTTTTTACGGATCAATTTGTGAAGCACCTTGGGGTTCAAAGTGCTCACTCTGCATCTAGATAAGTTCCTTAGGGCGTCTAGTTTCCAAAATGGGGTCACTTGTGGGGGAGCTCCAATGTTTAGGCACACAGGGACTCTCCAAATGCGACATGGCAACCGCTAAATATTCCAGCATATTTTCCATTCAAAAAGTCAAATGGCGCTCCTTCCCTTCTGAGCCCTGCCGTGCGCCCAAACAGTGGTTTATGACCACATATGAGGTATCTGTATACTCTGGAGAAATTGCCCAACAAATTTTAGGGTCCATTTTATCCTGATGCCCATGCAAAAATGAAAAAATTGATGCTAAAAGAAAAATTTTGTTGGAAAAATTAAAATGTCCATTTTTTCCTTCCACGTTGCTTTAGTTCCTGTGAAGCACCTGAAGGGTTAATAATCTTCTTGAATGTAATTTTGAGTAGCTTGAGGGGTGCAGTTTTTATAATGGTGTCACTTTTGGGTATTTTCTGCCATATAGACCCCTCAAAGTGACTTCAAATGTGAGGTGGTCCCTAAAAAAAATGGTTTTGTAAATTTTGCTGTAAAAATGAGAAATCGCTGGTCAACTTTTAACCCTTATAACTTCCTAACAAAAAAAATGTTGTTCCCAAAATTGTGCTGATGTAAAGTAGACATGTGGGAAATGTTATTTATTAACTATTTTGTGTCACATAACTCTCTGGTTTAACAGAATAAAAATTCAAAATTTGAAAATTGTGAAATTTTCAAAATTTGGCCAAAGTTCCATTTTTTTCACAAATAAACGCAAAAATTATCGACCTAAATTTACCACTAACATGAAGCCCAATATGTCACGAAAAAAACAATCTTAGAATCGCTAGGATCCGTTGAAGCGTTCCTGAGTTATTACCTCATAAAGGGACACTGGTCAGAATTGCAAAAAATGGCAAGGTCTTTAAGGTCAAAATAGGCTGGGTCATGAAGGGGTTAAAGTGAGTAGTTAAAACGTTGTAGCCTGGTTAACTTATTTTGTTTCCACCATGTGTGATTTCTTGATGTTACCCCTGGAGGAAATATGGGATTAATGAATAGTTCCAAAAGTGGAGAGGGTTGGGATTGTAATGAGAATTGGAATCTGTTGGCTCTCCAAACTCGTAATGAGTGGGATGTACAGTTAGGTCCATAAATATTTGGACAGAGACAACATTTATCTAATTTTGGTTCTAGACATTACCACAATGAATTTGAAACAAAACAAATCAGATGCAGTTGAAGTTCAGACTTTCAGCTTTCATTTGAGGGTATCCACATTAAAATTGGATGAAGGGTTTAGGAGTTTCAGCTCCTTAACATGTGCCACCCTGTTTTTAAAGGGACCAAAAGTAATTGGACAGATTAAATAATTGTAAATAAAATGTTCATTTCTAGTACTTGGTTGAAAACCCTTTGTTAGCAATGACTGCCTGAAGTCTTGAACTCATGGACATCACCAGACACTGTGTTTCCTTCTTTTTGATGCTCTGCCAGGCCTTCACCGCGGTGGTTTTCAGTTGTTGTTTGTTTGTGGGCCTTTCTGTCTGAAGTTTAGTCTTTAACAAGTGAAATGCATGTTCAATTGGGTTGAGATCAGGTGACTGACTTGGCCATTCAAGAATATTCCACTTCTTTGCTTTAATAAACTCCTGGGTTGCTTTGGCTTTATGTTTTGGGTCATTGTCCATCTGTAGTATGAAACGACGACCAATCAGTTTGGCTGCATTTGGCTGGATCTGAGCACACAGTATGGCTCTGAATACCTTAGAATTCATTCGGCTGTTTCTGTCCTGTGTCACATCATCAATAAACACTAGTGACCCAGTGCCACTGGCAGCCATGCATGCCCAAGTCATCACACTGCTTCCGCCATGTTTTACAGATGATGTGGTATGCTTTGGATCATGAGCTGTACCACGCCTTCGCCATACTTTTCTCTTTCCATCATTTCATCTGTCCAAAGAATGTTCTTCCAGAACTGTGCTGGCTTTTTTAGATGTTTTTTAGCAAAGTCCAGCCTAGCCTTTTTATTCTTGATTCTTATGAGTGGCTTGCACCGTGCAGTGGACCTTCTGTATTTAATTTCATGCAGTCTTCTCTTTATGGTAGATTTGGATATTGATACGCCTACCTCCTGGAGAGTGTTGTTCACTTGGTTGGCTGTTGTGAAGGGGTTTCTCTTCACCATGGAGAGTATTCTGCGATCATCCACCACTGTTGTCTTCCGTGGGCGCCCAGGTCTTTTTGCATTGATGAGTTCACCAGTGCTTTCTTTCTTTCTCAGAATGTACCAAACTGTAGATTTTGCCACTCCTAAAGTTGTAGCAATTTCTCGCATGGGTTTTTTCTGTTTTTTGCAGCTTAAGGATAGCTTGTTTCACCTGCATGGAGAGCTCCTTTGACCGCATGTTTCCTTCACAGCTAAACCTTCCAAATGCAAACACCACACCTCAAATCAACACCAGCCCTTTTATCTGCTTAATTGAGAATGATATAATGAAGGGATTGCCCACACCTGTCCATGAAATAGCCTTGGAGTCAATTGTCCAATTACTTTTGGTCCCTTTAAAAACAGGGTGGCACATGTTAAGGAGCTGAAACTCCTAAACCCTTCATCCAATTTTAATGTGGATACCCTCAAATGAAAGCTGAAAGTCTGAACTTCAACTGCATCTGATTTGTTTTGTTTCAAATTCATTGTGGTAATGTCTAGAACCAAAATTAGATAAATGTTGTCTCTGTCCAAATATTTATGGACCTAACTGTATATGGCGAGTGTATAGCCAAGTCTTTTGGAAGAGGCCCAGTGGCCCAAATCAGACTTTCTAAGGAATAAGGTGCTATATGGGAACTTTCTATTTGTGGCCAGATAGGTGCTTGCTGCTCAGCGTTCACTGCTGCCAGCTGAGCGATCTGAGCCGCCTTATAATAGAGAGCAAAGTTTGGTAGTGAAACTCTCCCTTGTCGCTTAGAATCATAGAATGGTAGAGTTGGAAGGGACCTCCTGGGTCATCTGGTCCAATCCCCTGCTCAAAGCAGGATTCATTAAATCATCCCAGACAGATGTCTGTCCAGCCTCTGTTTGAAGACTTCCATTGAAGGAGAACTCACCACCTCTCATGGCAGCCTGTTCCACTCATTGATCACTCTATCGGTCAAAAAGTTTTTTCTAATATCTAATCTGTGTCTCCTCCCATTCAGTTTCATCCCATTGTGTCTGAACAAGGTTTGTTGAGAAATACGCAATTTTTTATTGTTCTGAATAAAGCGTAATATTTGTGAGTTTATAATTTTAAATGTCATTAGAGGTAACGGAATTAGCAGAGATCGGAATAAATATAGGAATTGGGTTAATGTGACCATTTTTACCGAGTGAACTCTTCCGAAAAAGGAATGAGATGGAGAGGACCATTTTGATAGGGTTTGTGTTAATTTTTGTATCAGAGGGGTATAGTTATATTTAAATTAAGTGGTTTTGAATGATGTAAGGTTAATTCCTAAATAGGTGATATATTGCTTTACATGTCGAACTGGAAATTACCTAAAATTGAGTTTTGGATTGTGGGGGCGGGGTATTCAGAAACATTATCTCTGATTTATCAACATTAACCCTTAGTCCAGAAATTTCCTCAAAGTGTTTAAGAGTATGCATAAGATTAGGTAGGGATACTGTCATGTGTGCATCGCCACGAAGATCGTCGCGGTTGCACAGTCTGACTTCTCACAGCTGAGTTGCTGTTTCTTTGTGTTTGGCAGTTAGGGAGTTAATTCTGTCTGTGCTCAGTTCTGGGACTGGGTGCAGTTTTCTCCCGGCTGCAATTAATTATTTGTTGATTGGTTTCCTTTAAATCTCTGGTTGTCTGTGTTGGGAGTTGCCAGTGAAATTCTTCATGCAGACCACAGATAGGATTGTATCTGTATAGACTTAAGTTAAAGAGCTCCTTAGTTGTTTTTAAGCTCACCTTGCTTAGAGTTTAATATCCCAGATCATTTATGTTACCTTCTGTGTTTGAGTGTGTATGCAAGTCTGTGTTTTCTCCAGTCTGTCTTATATGTCTAATCTGTGTATTTAGCAGAGATCAGGCCATATCCCTCTGGTGTTAATCAGAATCCTTCTTAGGACTGATTACAGGGTTCAGGGACTGATAGGAGACAGGGTTAGGCTGGAGACTTGGACCTCTGAACCATTATCAGTACCTCCAAGGTGAGGGATTAGTTAGGACCCCAGTTTAGGGTCAGGTTAGACCCCTGGTCCTCCTCTTTCCTGTGACAGTGTATCAAGTCCTCAAGATTAACCCTGAGTTCAACGGATATCGTGTCAGGTAAATCTATTCTATATTTACATGCTGATGTTGCTAATCTATATGTTGTATAGAGTGTGGTTCTTTTAAGAATAGTTTACTGACATCGTACACATATCATAAGACCGCGTGACATTTTCACTGGCCTATAAAATTATTCCCAGTTGCCATGGATCCAGTAGCCCAGCTGGCTCTGCAGTTGCAGGGATTATCCATGGAGCTGACGGACATTAAGTCCAAAGTTTTGTCTCCCTCGGAGCAAAACCAGATTTGAACCTAAAGTAGCTCTCCCGGACAGGTTCACTGGTGGGCGAGACAAATTTTTTACCTTCAGGGAAGCATGTAAATTGTATTTTCGGCTTCGGCCTCGATCATCAGGGAGTGAAGAGCAGAGAGTGGGAATTGTTATCTCGCTCCTACAAGGGGACCCTCAATCCTGGGCCTTCTCCCTTCCTCCGGGATCACCGGCTCTACAGTCAGTAGATCGATTTTTTTACTGCCCTGGGTTTGGTATATGATGACCCAGATCGGGTCTCTCTTGCTGAGACAAAATTACGTAAGATACAGCAGGGAGATCGTCCGGCGGAGGAATTTGCTTCTGAGTTCCGTAGATGGGCCACAGATACTCAGTGGAATGACCCAGCTCTTAGGAGCCAGTTTTGTCATGGGCTTTCTGACAAATTAAAGGACGTTTTGGCTCAGTATGATTCTCCTCCATCACTGGAGGCTGCTATGGCCCTAGCTATCCGTACTGATAGACGGCTCCGGGAGAGGTGCGAGGTAACTCCGCCCCCTGTTGTTACTCCACCTACTACTAAAGTCCCTTATGTTGAGGTTCCCCTTGTCTGTTCGGAGGAGCCTATGCAGTTGGGAGGGACATCATTTCGTAGGAGGGGATTGGCTGTACGCCGCAGGACTAGAAGGTGTTTCTTCTGCGGGAAAGAGGGACATTTTGTTGGGGGATGTCCATCCCGTGCCTTGTTGAGCAAAAAGTCGCCGGAAAACTGTTAATCCCAGGTTGTGTGGTGGACGACAACCTGGGAGTATGTATTTCGTCCGCTAGTTCTTCTCAGTTCCTTGTACCAGTGGAGGTGGTGGTTGGTACGAGAGTGGAGAGATTTTCTGTTCTTCTTGATAGTGGGTCCGGGGCTAATCTGGTTGACGCTCAGTTTGCTCAGGCTCAAGGTATGCATCTGAGTGTATTGGTCAAACCGATCCCTATATTCTCCATTGACGCCAGGCCTCTCGGCAAAGGTAGCTTTGTTCATGAGGTTCATAACATTGACCTTCGGGTAGGGGCAATACATAGGGAACTATTATCTTGTTATGTGTTGGAGGGTCTACCTACTCCTATTGTGTTGGGACTTCCTTGGTTGGTTAAACATAACCCTGTGATTAATTGGCAGTCCAGAGATATAAGCCAATGGGGGGAGTTTTGCAAAAGTAACTGCATGAACACAGTCATCAGTGCGGTCGTGCCTAGTACTTTGCCTCCTTTTTTGGAGGACTTTGGGGATGTGTTCTCTGAGGAGGGGTGTCAGGAGTTGCCTCCTCATCGCGTATATGACTGCTCTATTAATTTACTTCCTGATGCTAAGTTACCTAAAGCTAGGTTATATAACCTTTCTGGTCCTGAGAGGCAGGCTATGAAAGATTATATTTCGGAAAGTCTGGCCAAAGGGCATATTAGACCTTCATCTTCCCAGTGGCCGCGGGGTTCTTCTTTGTGAAGAAAAAAGATGGAGGCCTACGCCCTTGCTTGGATTTCCGCGAACTTAATCGGATTACTGTTCGAGATCCGTATCCACTCCCTCTGATTCCTGATCTCTTCAATCAAATTGTTGGCGCCAAATGGTTCTCTAAATTGGATCTCAGGGGGCGTATAATCTGATTAGGATAAAAGAGGGGGATGAGTGGAAAACGGCGTTTAACACGCCGGAGGGACATTATGAGAACCTTGTCATGCCTTTTGGTCTGACTACTGCACCAGCAGTATTCCAACATTTTGTTAATGACATTTTTCGTCATCTGGTGGGGCTGTTTGTGGTCGTATATTTGGATGACATTTTAATTTACTCACCAGATCTTGTGTCTCACCAGGAGCATGTGAGACAGGTGTTGCAGATCTTGCGAGACAATAAACTATACGCCAAACTGGAAAAGTGTGTATTCGCCGTACAGGAACTTCAGTTTTTGGGTTTCTTGGTGTCAGCCTCCGGTTTCCGTATGGACCCTGAAAAGGTGAGAGCAGTGCTTGAATGGGATCAGCCAGAGGATCTTAAGGCTCTGCAGCGTTTTCTGGGGTTTGCTAACTACTACCGGAAATTTATTTGTAATTTCTCATCTGTTGTCAAACCTCTCACTGACATGACAAGAAAAGGGACGGATTTTTCTAAATGGTCGGACAAAGCTTGCCAAGCTTTTTCCTCTTTGAAAAAATGTTTTGCTTCGGCACCCGTTCTCATCCAACCAGATGCATCACAGCCGTTCGTTGTGGAGGTGGACGCGTCTGACGTAGGGGTGGGTGCAATATTGTCCCAGGGTCCGTCCCCTGGTAAATGGCATCCGTGCGCTTTCTTTTCTAAAAAATTGTCGTCCGCCGAAAGGAATTATGATATCGGCAATAGGGAACTTTTGGCCATTAAGTTGGCTTTTGAAGAATGGCGTCACTTTTTGGAGGGGGCAGTCCACCCGGTCACCGTCATTACTGATCACAAGAACCTGCTGTATTTGGAATCTGCTAAGCGTCTGAATTCCAGACAAGCTCGATGGTCGTTGTTTTTTACCAGGTTTAATTTTGTTGTCACTTATCGCCCTGGATCTAAGAATGTTAAGGCGGATGCCTTGTCTCGCAGTTTCCCAGGGGCCGGGAAAATGGATGACCCGATTCCTATCCTTCAGGAGGGGGTGGTAGTGTCGGCTGTATGTTCTGAGCTTGAGGAGGAGGTGTTAGAGGCTCAGGGGGACGCCCCTGCAGGACCTCCAGGGAGACTGTTTGTCCCAAATCAGTTGAGACAAAAGGTTATTGAGGCACATCATAATTCTGCTTTAGCAGGACATCCAGGGAGTAAGGCTACTTTAGATCTCCTTTCTCGCCGGTTTTGGTGGCCTAACGTTAATAAAGATGTTTTAACTTTTGTCGCGTCCTGTGGGGTTTGTGCTCGCTCTAAGACCCCTCATACCCGTCCGTCTGGGACCCTCTTACCCTTGAAACTTCCGGAGCGTCCATGGACTCATTTGTCTATGGACTTCATCACGGACCTTCCTCAGTCGTCAGGGAAGACTGTCATACTGGTGGTTGTTGACAGGTTCAGTAAGATGGCACATTTCATTGCTCTTCCTGCCCTCCCTAATGCTAAAACTCTGGCGCAGGTGTTCATTGGGGAGATTGTGAGACTTCATGGGTTGCCTTCTGATGTGGTGTCAGATAGGGGGTCTCAGTTTGTGTCCAAGTTTTGGAGGGCATTTTGTTTACGTCGGGGGATGCAATTGTCATTTTCCTCGGCTTTTCATCCGCAGACCAATGGTCAGACAGAGCGTCTGAATCAAAGCCTAGAGACTTATCTTCGGTGTTTTGTCTCAGAGAACCAGGAGGACTGGTCTTCTTTCTTGCCTCTGGCAGAGTTCGCTCTTAACAACAGGCGGAGCGAGTCCACTGGTAAGTCCCCGTTTTTTGGGGCATATGGTTTTCATCCCCAGTTTTGTACATTCAATGGGGGGGGCCCTTCTGGGGTTCCTGAGGAGGAGCGTTTCTCGTCGTCACTTGCTTCAGTGTGGAGAGGTGTATTGAATAATCTGAGTGCTATGGGGAACCGTTATAAACGTATGGCTGATAGGAGGAGAGTTTCTGGTCCAGATCTTAATGTGAACGATCTGGTATGGTTGTCTACCAGGAATATAAAACTTAAAGTTCCCTCCTGGAAGCTGGGCCCCAGATTCATCGGGCCGTACAGGATCAGTTCCATAATTAATCCTGTGGCATTTCGTCTGGACCTCCCTCCTACGTTTAAAATCCACAATGTGTTCCACAAGTCATTACTTAAGAGGTACGTGGCACCAGTCATACCATCACCTCTACCTCCTCCTCCAGTGGTGGTCAATGGTAACTTGGAGTTTCAAGTGTCAAAGATCATTGACTCACGTCTGAATCGCCGGTCCCTTCAGTACTTGGTGCATTGGAAGGGGTATGGTCCAGAGGAGAGGACGTGGGTTCCTGCGTCTGACATTAACGCAGATCGTTTGGTGCGGACCTTCCACAGAACTCACCCGGGCAAACCTGGCCCTGAGGGTCCGGAGGCCCCTCGTAGAAGGGGGGGTACTGTCATGTGTGCATCGCCACGAAGATCGTCGCGGTTGCACAGTCTGACTTCTCACAGCTGAGTTGCTGTTTCTTTGTGTTTGGCAGTTAGGGAGTTAATTCTGTCTGTGCTCAGTTCTGGGACTGGGTGCAGTTTTCTCCCGGCTGCAATTAATTATTTGTTGATTGGTTTCCTTTAAATCTCTGGTTGTCTGTGTTGGGAGTTGCCAGTGAAATTCTTCATGCAGACCACAGATAGGATTGTATCTGTATAGACTTAAGTTAAAGAGCTCCTTAGTTGTTTTTAAGCTCACCTTGCTTAGAGTTTAATATCCCAGATCATTTATGTTCCTTCTGTGTTTGAGTGTGTATGCAAGTCTGTGTTTTCTCCAGTCTGTCTTATATGTCTAATCTGTGTATTTAGCAGAGATCAGGCCATATCCCTCTGGTGTTAATCAGAATCCTTCTTAGGACTGATTACAGGGTTCAGGGACTGATAGGAGACAGGGTTAGGCTGGAGACTTGGACCTCTGAACCATTATCAGTACCTCCAAGGTGAGGGATTAGTTAGGACCCCAGTTTAGGGTCAGGTTAGACCCCTGGTCCTCCTCTTTCCTGTGACAGTGTATCAAGTCCTCAAGATTAACCCTGAGTTCAACGGATATCGTGTCAGGTAAATCTATTCTATATTTACATGCTGATGTTGCTAATCTATATGTTGTATAGAGTGTGGTTCTTTTAAGAATAGTTTACTGACATCGTACACATATCATAAGACCGCGTGACAGATACATGAGGGTTTGCAAACAAGCTGACCTTATACTCATGCTTACCTATAGTTTGGCCCGCAATGTCTGGGTGTAAACGTATCTTTTGAGCCAATGGCTCCATAACCATAGCGAATAAGGCAGGAGATAAAGGGCACCCCTGCCTAGTTCCCTTACCAATAACTATTGGTTCAGGAGAGGTCGAAGATAACTTTAGATAAGCCACCGGGTTAGGGCCCCGTCACACATAGCCACACACCAGCGATCCCGACAACGATATGCACTTGTCAGGATCGCTGGTGTGTCGCTACATGATCGCTGGTGAGCTGCCAAACAGGCAGATCTCAGCAGCGATCAGGACAGAGACTAGGCAGGTAACAAGCGATGCACGTCACTTAGTTGCCCGCAGTGTACGTTAGATACCAGTGCGATCGCTGGTCTCCCGTCTGCCACACGCAGCGATGCGTGCTGGCAAGCGGGAGACCAACGATCAAAAAAATGCCCAGGACATTCAGCGACGATCAGCGATACCCAGCAGGGGGGCCGGTCGCTGATAAGTGTCACACACAGTGATGTCGCTGGGGAGATCGCTGTTGTCTCACAAAACTTGTGACTCAGCAGCGATCTCGCTATGTGAAACGGGGGCTTTATTGTAGAGAAGTTTAAGAGAGTCAATTAACTGTTGCGGAATCCCCATTCTGTGCATAATGTTAAACACATAGGGCCATATGACAGTGTCAAACGCCTTCTCTATATCTAAAGGTACTGCCACACTAAACAATCCCGCTAGCGATCTCGTTAGCGTTGCATACTAATGAGATCGCTAGCGGGATCGTTTCTATATCGCTAAATGCGGCCACATTTAGCGATATAGTTAACGACGCTATCGCCGTTAGCGATCTTCTTAACGACTTTAGCGGTACAAAAGTACCGCTAAATCGCTAAGAAAAGGTGCCACACAGCGATAAGATACTTACCCAGCGGGAGCGCCAGCGATGAAATAGGGTCCGGAGCGATTCCAGCGACGAGCGAGATCACAGCAGGAAGCTCATCGCTGGAAGCTGCCGCACTGAACAATATCGCTAACGGGATCGCTAAATAGTGACGTTTTTTAGCGATCTCGTTAGCGATATTGTTTAGTGTGGCATACCCTTAAGGCTAACAAAATCAGGGGAGTTTTATGTTTATTTACTGTGTGAATAATATTGAGATTCTTGCGAATATTATCTGGAGCTTGTCTTGTTGGAATAAATCCGACATGATCTTTGTGAATAAGGTTAGGTAGACATTTATTAATCCTATCGGCTATAATGGACAAGAAAATGTTAAGATCCAAATTTAATAGAGATACGGGCCTATAATTTTTTGTAAGTAAAGGATCCCTTTTTGGCTTTGGAATAACTGCTATATGCGCTGTATAAAATTCTGGTGGCATTGCCTGACTAACATATTGTTGCAATATGCTTGAATATGTTTAGTTTGGATATTCAAGACTTTTTTTTTATAATATAATGCAGTCAGTCCATTAGGACCTGGAGCTTTCCCAATTTTTAGATGATTGATGGTGGAATTAATTTCTGCCTCAGAAATAGGAGAATTTAATGTTGTAGAGAAAGTCGAGGTGATTCCGAGACTGTTTTTTGGTGATGCACTGAACTTTATGTTAGTGGTAAAATTAGGTGGATATTTTTGTTGTTGTGAAAATAACTGAATTTTGTAAAAAATGTAGAACATTTTGCAATTTTCAAGCTTTTAATTTTTATGCCCTTAAACGAGATAGTTATAAAGTAGTTAATAAATAATATTTAAACACTTGTCTACCTAAGTTCAGCATAATTTTTTAAAATTTTTTTGAGGGTTAAAATGAGCGATTTCTCAATTTTCCAACAAAATTTACAAAAAACAATTTTTTAGGGACCACATCACATTTGAAGAGACTTTGAGGTGCAAATACGACATAAAATACCCAAAAGTAACTATTTTAAAAGCTGCACCCCTAAAACTGCTCAAAACCACATTCAATAAGTTTATGAACCCTTCAGGTGCTTCACAGGAATTAAAGCTATGTTGAAGAAATAAAGAAAAATGTTGCTTTTACCCACAAAAATGTAGCTTTAGCCCCAAATTTTGCATTTTCACGAGTGTAACAGGAGAAAATGGACAGTGCAAATTGTTGCACAATTTCTTATGACTACTCGGATACCCCACCATGTGGTGGGAAACAACTATTTGGGTGCACAACAGTGCTTGGAAGGGAAGGAGGGCCAATTGAACTCTGGAGCGCAACTTTGGCTGGAATAAATTGTAGATGCCATGTCATATTTGAAAAGCTCCCAACATGCTAAATTGGTGGACCCCCACAAGTGTCCCCATTTTGTAAACAATCTCTTGAAAAATGAGAGAAATTGCACCATAATTTTTTTTTTTTAAGCTTAAGTTTTAAATTTTCAAAAAGAATCAATATGAGAAAATGAACAGTAAAATTTGTTACACAATTACTCCCGAGTACCCCAATACCCCAAATGTGGTTGAAAACTACTTTTGGAGTCACAGTGCAAAGCTCAGAAGGAAGAAGTGCCAATTTGGAGTTCAGATTTTGCTGGAATGGTTTGAAGATGCCCTGTCACATTGGCAGAGCCCCTGAGGTACCAGACTAGCAGTACCCCCCATAAGTGACCCCATTTTATAAACTACACCACACAATGAATTCGGGGGTACAGTGAGCATACAGACACATGTGCCTCAAATATTTTTTTTACCATTTGGCATTGGAAACAATATAATTCTTCCTTCTTCAAATAAAATGTTGATTTAGCCCCAAATTTCACATTTTTATAATGGCTATGACGATCCACACTGTGTGTGGACGGGGATCACTCGCTTTGCTGGTCTTTGAGGTAAACACTGGCACGCTCAGGGTTAAAACAATAGTCCATTTCGTTTATTACATCCAACTTAACACAAAAATACAGCATTTCTCTCAATAATTCTTCTCACTGATCCCGACCAGCATAACACGGTTGTCAAGACCGTCCCCTGTTGGCGTCAGCCACACAGGTTCCTGGAGACCTCAGTCTCAGAGGTATCCAGCAAACACAAAAATAGTCTTTTTCTCATGAATAGTTCCCTCTTGTCCCGACCAGCATAACACGGTTTTCAAGACTGTTACCTGTTGGCGTCAGAGGTATCCAGCAATCACCAAACAGTCTCTTTCTTACCACCACTTCTTAAGACTTTACCACATTCTTCATGACCCCGGTCATCCTCTACAGACTCCTGTCTGTCACCTGTTAGCCACGCAGGTTCCCAGATCCCTCATTCCCAGAGGAATCCAATCCACACTTCATACTTCATTCTGAACCCGATCAGTCTCACCACGGTTTTCAAGACTGTCTATTCCGCTGGCTCAAGCACGCCAGCTTTCAGTCTTCAGTCTGTGTGACATCCCGCCTGGATGTCAGGGAGCTCTGTCAAGTCTGACAGACTCCCGAGACCCTCACAGTCTCAGCACAGACTTGCGCTCCACTCCCCTCACCATGTGCCAAACACTTCCTTACATACCTGTAGCCACTCCCCCAGCTAAGGTATGGAGCACATGGTCTGGTCACATGCACATGACCTCATCACAGGTCCTCAGCAAAAGCTCACAACCACCAGTGGGCAGTGTATGTGTGGTTAGCCAGTCCCACCCAGCTCTCAAGCTAACCCTGTAAAGCTACCCTAGAAATACACATGACTCTTATGGGACTACAAGTCCCAGAACAACATTAACTTGGCTTACAGTGCAGAGGAGCTCTGCAACACATACCTTCCATTCACAATACTGCCAGGGCCTATTTTACCACTCAAATCATGCCTCCATGCATATCCTGAGGAGCATACACAGTGCCCCTAGCTGTAGCATGGGTCACTACACCACAGGGCTAACAGGAAAAAATGGACCTCTCAGTTTGTTGTGCAATTTCTCCTGAGTGCGCCAATAACCTACTTGTAGTCCAGAACCATTTTTCAGGTACTGTGCAAAGCTCAGAAGGAAAGAGCGCCATATTATTCTGCAGACTTTGCGGTTATGGTTTGCTGGTGTCATGACCCTCTGGGAGAGCCACTGAGGTGCCACAGCAGCAGAACCCTCCCATAAATAATCCCACTTTACAACCTATATCTCTCAATTAATTCATCTAAGGGTGCAGTGATCATATTGACACCATGGGTGTGTCACAGAATTTTATACCATTGGGCAGCGATGAAAAAATGTTTACACATTTGCCACATTTTTGATTTATCCCTAAATTTTACATTTTCACATAGGGAAAAGGGGAATAATGACACCAAATTTTACACACAATTGGTGCTAAAATTGGAAATACCCCATATGTGGCTGTACTGTACTGCTGAGCCACACAGCGAGACTCTGGAGGGACAGAGCGCTATTTGACTCTTGAAGAACAAATTATCATAAAATATTGTATTTTTCGGATTATAAGACGCGCTTTTCCCCTCAAAATTTGGAAGGAAAATGAGGGTGCTTCTTATAATCCGAATGTGGCATACTGGGGAAAGCAGAGGCTGCGGTGGAGCGGGGTCACAGGAGGCAGAGCCATTGCTGCAGCAAGCAGCCACATCCCCTCGGTAAACTACGAAAAAAAAAATTTAACTATAAGACGCAACAACGATTTTATTGGAAAAAAAAAATTCCTCCCCAAAATTTGGGATGCATCTTATGGTTCGGAGCATCTTATAATCCGCAAAATACATTATTTTGCGGCCTTTATATAGAGATTTATAACATTTAGGATCACATTTATCCGGCTCAAGTGCACAAAACTGCGGCCAACCGCGCTTTTATGCACTCTTAAAAATACAGACACTGCCAAATCATAGGAGAGATCGCATCCACAGTGCCTTCACCTGTCTCATTATAGGGAATCTTCAGCCGGGTGTTCCATCTGAACCACGAATTTCAAAGATTTACATCAAACCCCGATGCAAGCCTTAAGGGTATGCCACACTAAGAGAGATCGCTAACGAGATCGCTACTGCGTCACCATTTATGACGCAGTAACGATCTCGTTAGCGACTTAGCTGTAGTGACACGTAGCAGCGATGTGGCCCCTGCTGAGATGTCGCTGATCGCTTATGAACGTTCTGAGCCGTTTTTTGGTCGTTGGTGTTTCGCTGGTGAGCCTGAATCGTTGAGTGTGACACCCTTTATGAACGACTTCACCAGCGTCGCAGGTGGGACTAGGTTTTCCCAACTACCGCAGAGGTCGTTATACAGATCGCTGATGAGATGTGTTTGGAATCACAGATCGCTGATGAGTTGTGTTTGGAATCTAACTAGCGATCACATAGCGATCGCACTAGCGATCTCGCCAGGTCGTGTCGTTGTCGTGATCGCTAGTGCGATCGTTAAGTGTGACAGTGCCTTTACTGCGATCTTTGGAAGGCAGAATGAACAAAATCAACAGCTGGTGAACAATTGATTTTATCTATTTTTTATGTTGTTTCACGTGCAGTATAAGTAATTAGACTTTATTCTTCGGGTCGGTGCAATTACAGCGATACCAGATCTACCTTTTCCAATAATTTTATTCAAATTTTCAAGGACGGGAAGGGAAACAATAGGGAATAAGAAAGGGAAAGAGGGAGATAGAAGGAAAGGTAAAGGAAAAAGCAGGAAAGGCAGTGAAGGAGGAAACAATATGAAATTGTAACTATAGTACATTAGTGACAAAGTTTATAACATAAAATTAACTAATAAGGAAGAAAACAGACAAGTACATTTCGTATATTAGGTAAACAATTCCATCCATTTGGACCATTTTTTGAAGAATTTATCGCATTGGTTATTAACCAATGCTAGTTTATATTCAAACGATTTATGAAGTGTGATTTTATCAACAATGTCTTGAAAAGAGGGTGACTGATTTTTTCCAGTAGAGAGCAATGCTGTTTTTGGTTACCAGTAGGATGTGGACTATTAATAGTCTAAAATGTGGGTCAATTTTTTCAGTATTTAGTGTGAGAAGGGTCAATTGAGGTGTTAGTATAATTTGTTTAGAAGAGATGGCATTAATAAGACCTGAAACTTTCTTCCAGAGGGGACGGATTTTCGGGCATTGCCAGAAAATGTGTAGGAGATTACCATAACGACCATAGTTTCTCCAGCAATTAGGTGAATGAATTTTGTTAATTTTAGATAATCTAGCAGGAGTAAAATACCACCTTGTGAGGAGTTTGTGGTATGATTCTTGAAGGGCCATAGAGAGAGAAGATGCATAGGAAAGCGTACATGCATATTCCCATTCAGAGTCATCAAACGTTAAATGAATTTCCGACTCCCATTGAACCATGTTTTGTGTTTTGACCAACTGCGTGCTGTGGTTAAACCATTGGTAAACATAGTTAAGACTCCAAAAAATTTTATGATCTAAGTTGCAAAGTAAATTTAAAATCAGAAATCCGAGGGTGCACTTTCAGGAAGACATTAATTTGTTCCTTGAGAATAATGTAGTGAAAAAATGATAGGGAGGATGAATGGAAATGTTCTTTAATAAAAGAATAAGGATAGAATTTAAAACCATCGTAGATATCTCCCAGTTTCTTAATACCCAATTTGAGCCAGAGAGGGTCCAAGACCAATCCCCAAGATTCATGGATAAGAGATAATGGAATATTCTTGAGGATATGGATTTTATCACAACCCTTTTTTGGTTTAGCAAGCCTTTTCCAGGCCTCAATGGAGGGCTGGAGAATGGGTGGGAACTATAAGGAATTTGTTTGTTTAAGAGAAAACCTAATACTAACAAATGGGGAGGTTTGTAGTTGTTTAAAAAGAGTTCTAAATCGTACCAGGTTGGAGGGTCTTTATGAGGCCACCAAAAACAGCTCTGTTTGATCAGATTAGCAGAGTAATAAGCCGAAATGTTCGGTAGTCCAGCTCCACCATAAAGTTTTTGATTATAAAGAACATTTTGAGCCACTCTGGCTTTCTTCCTACCCCAAATAAAATGATTAAGTGAGCTTTGCAAACTGGTAAGGAATGAGGGGGAGATTTTCAGCGGGAGCAACCTGAATATATATAAGATTTTTGGTAGAATACATGATTTTACAGTCACGATCCTTCCCCACCATGATAAGTCTCTATCTTTCAGGGCATTTAAGACTTTATGGTAGTAGAAAGGATTTCTAAATTTGTGGGAATCAGAGATTTAATTTTTGGTAAACCGCAAGCCTAAGTATGTTAAGTGGTCATCAGTTAAGTTCCAAGGGGAGATCGATGCTAAATCAGTCAGTTGAGCAGTGGTTAAATTAAAACTGAGGATTTTAGACTTTGAATTGTTAACTTTAAAGAAAGAAATTTTGGAAAAAAGATGGAGTTAAGTTTGAAGGGCTGAAATTGAGTCACTTGACTTGGTCAGAGTGAGAATAATATCGTCGGCAAAAAGCCCAATTTATACTCTCTGGTAGATGATTGAATTCCTGAACTATTTTGGTAATTTCTAATATCAAGAGATATGACTGTGGCACTGAGTTTTTGGAAGAAATTATTTTCATCAAATTAATGAGCCTTCTCGTCCCATCTGTTGACTGCCTGTTTTTAAGAAAACCAAGCTGATCGTTAGAAATCAATTTAGGAAGGAACTGACTCAGCCGATTAGCCAGTATTTTTGCGTAGATCTTTACGTCTGTGTTTATAAGGGAGATTGGACGATAACTGGCAACATTTTGAGGATCAGAATTGGGTTTGGGTATAAGGATTATGGAGGCTTCCAACATCTCATCAGGGAAATGACCAAGCTTAGAAGCTATATTAAAGACTTTTTCTAATTGAGGGGCTAGAAGATCACCAAAGGCCTTGTAATAGTCATTGGAGAAGCCATCAGGCCCTGAGGACTTAAAAGATTTTAAGTATTTAATCACCTCCAGTATTTCGCTTTTATTAAAAGGCAAAGAAAGAAAATTCAGATCCTCGGCACATAATTTAGGCAAGTCTATTGATGAAAGAAAGGAGTCGATATCTACTTTAGTTGGTTGAGCCAGCGGATGGGTTTGTTGGAGGTTGTATAAATTATTGAAGTATTCTGCAAATGAGTTGGCAATATCTTTGGGATGGGTAAGGGTAGTTTGTGCATGGGTCACAATTTTGTCTATTTTTGTTTCGGATTCTAATTTTATTTAAACGATTAGCCATATACCTGCTGGGACGATTGAGTGAGGTATATTGTTTAAATCTAGAAGTTTTCAGGGCTGAATCATAGAATGAAAAAATAGTCGATTTTAATTCTTGCCGGAGATTAGAGAGTTCAGTTTGTATTATGGGACATGGATTGGACCTGGAGGTCTGAATCCGTTCTTTTTCCTTGATGGAAGATTGTAGAGATTTAATTTTATTTCTATTGGATTTCTTGAATCTGGAAGAAATATGAGTCAGAACTCCTCTCAGAACCACTTTATGAGCGCTCCAGAGAGAGAACAGTTTAAGGAGAGGCGTGTTGTTTTCTTTGAAATAGTTAACTAGGGCAGTATTAATTTCTGATTTTATATCAGGATACTGGAAAAGGGAGGAGTTACATTTCCATAAAGACTGGGTATTAATTGGTGCCCCACTAACATTTTCCCCACAATTGGGGCATGGTCAGAAACAGTTTTGGGAAGAATCTCAACCAAGACGAACTTAGGCAAAGAAAATACATCTGTTAAGATTAGATCTATTCTAGAGGCCGATTGGTGGGGAGCGGAAAAGTGACTATACTCTCTGGAGGTCGTGTTTAAACATCGAAACACATCAAAGAATTCTGATTTAAATATCCAGTTGCTAAGGGTAATATACTTGTGTCTATTTACGGCAGTAGAATCCATTGTTGCATCCGGGACCACATTAAAATCACCCAAAATCAACAAGGAGCCTCTCTTGATAGAGTGTAATTTTTTGTTTAATTTGTTTAAAAATTTAATTTGCCCTGTGTTGGGGACATAGACATTTACGATGGTATAAGTGTGAAAATTTAAGTTGCAGACCAGGATGTGGTAATTACCTCTATCATCCTTATATTCATTTAGCAATTCAAAAGAAAGGGAGCTATGAATCATAGTAGCCACTCCTGCTTTCTTTTTGGGGTTAGAGGATTCGAAAATATTTGGATATTTTTTATCAGAAAAAGGGGGATGATTACTTTCTTTAAATTTGGTCTCCTGCAAGCATACAATATCAGGGTGTAGCCGAATAATTTCTGAACTGATAGTGAACCTCTTTCTTGGACTGTTGAGTCCTCTAACATTGTAGGTAACCAACTTTAACTTCATTACAAACAAAAATTTAGTCCAATTTAGTATGGAATATGGATGGAAAAAATGTACTTGTCACAAAAACAAGGAAATAAAACAACCGTATAACAAGGTACTTATTAATACAGAATATGAAAAAACAAATACCGAGCTCAATAATATATGAGAAAAGGGAGAAATCCTCCGGAAAGAGTCTTACCAGGTAGACTCTACTCCTTCTACGGGGATAGTCTGTGGACAAAAGCTCACAGAGAACATCCTCGCGAAGTAGTATTTAACCCCTTCCCGACCCATGACGCCACGTAGGCGTCATGAAAACCTGTGCCAATCCGACCCATGACGCCTATGTGGCGTCATGAAAGGATCTCGTCCCTGCGGGCCGGGAGACCGGGGTCACTCAAAGGTCACCCGACCCGCAGTTACAGGACCCTTTGTGCTTCACCACAGGGGGGTTGGCTTAACCCCCCCGTGGCCACGATCGCTCTGATTGGCTGTTAAAAGTGAAACAGCCAATCAGAGCAATGTGTAATATTTCACCAATTTAATTGGTGAAATATTACAATCCAGCCATGGCCGATGCTGCAATAGCATCTGCCATGGCTGGAGACCGAGCCCTGACCCCCCCCACACCGAGTCACGGCGGTGATCGGCCGCCGCCACCGAAAGATGGCAGCGATCGGTCACCGCCGTCACTTACAGCTCCCCTCCTCTTTTGGTCCACTGCCCCCACTTCCTATCCCCCCCCCCAGCCTTCCGACCCCCCTACTCACCTCTCCCGATCCACCGATGTCCCACGATCGGGCCCGGCGTCCGCCCGGGCCTCTTCATGGCGCCGCCATATTGGAAAATGGCGGGCGCATGCGCAGTGCACCCGCCGGCCGGCGCATGCGCAGTGCGCCCCCCAGTGTTCAAAAATTTATTTTGATCACTGTGATAAACTGTCACAGTGATCAAAATAAAAAAAAGTAAATGAACCCCCCCTTTATCATAGGTAGGGACAAATAAAAAAAATAAAGAATTTTTTTTTTTTTCCTAGCGGATTTGCTGCTGATCCGCGGCGGATTTCGCTGCTGATCCGCGGCGGATTTCGCTGCTGATCCGCGGCGGATTTCGCTGCTGATCCGCGGCGGATTTCGCTGCTGATCCGCGGCGGACTTCGCTGCTGATCCGCGGCGGACTTCGCTGCTGATCCGCGGCGGACATCGCTGCTGATCCGCGGCGGACTTCGCTGCGGATCCGCTGCGGATTTCTTCGCTCTGCTGATCGGCGGCGGATTTCGCTGCTGATCGCGGCGATTCTCACGCTGCTGATCCGCGGCGGATTTCGCTGCTGATCCGCGGCGAACTTCGCTGCTGATCCGCGGCGGACATCGCTGCTGATCCGCGGCGGACTTCGCTGCGGATCCGCGGCGGATTTCGCTGCTGATCGCGGCGGATTTCGCTGCTGATCCGCGGCGGATTTCGCTGCTGATCCCGCTGCTGATCCGCGGCGGATTTCGCTGCTGATCCGCGGCGGACTTCGCTGCTGATCCCGGCGGACATCGCTGCTGATCCGCGGCGGACATCGCTGCTGATCCGCGGCGGATTTCGCTGCTGATCGGCGGCGGATTTCGCTGCTGATCCGCGGCGGATTTCGCTGCTGATCCGCGCGGATTTCGCAGCTGATCGGCGGCGGATTTCGCTGCTGATCCGCGGCGGATTTCGCTGCTGATCGGCGGCGGATTTCGCTGCTGATCGGCGGCGGATTTCGCTGCTGATCCCGCTGCTGATCCGCGGCGATTTCG